>VYZM01004912.1:0-28290 GCA_013398915.1 Dromas ardeola
ACTAGATGATCTCCAGATCTCCCGATGATCTCCAGGGGTCCCTTTTCCAACCCTACCACTCTGTGTTTCTGTGATTCTGTGAGCACAGAATAGCCTTTGTGAGAAGGGAAGCTCTCCTAAATGCAACAGCATACTGGAGAGGGATAAAGCAGGTAAGTCGTAACTCAGGTTGGTCTATGTTATCTGCTCTTTGATGTCAATTGCTGTTAATGTTTCCTTCTCATTGTTAGAAACATACAAGTGAAGCTTATGGGTAGGGGTGGAGGTAATTCAGCTCATAGTTGCTCCTGTGCAGGCTGGAAGAAACTGAGGAAGCTTCACAGACATATCTATTAAGCTTCCGAATAAAATCTTAGTCTCCTCCAGTACCTCTAAAATCTGGTATTTGATCATCTGACAGTTTCAGCACAGGTGATAAACTGTCTGTTATGCAAAAAAACACCACTTCTACCTTTTCCTCACTTTCCCACCTGCTGTTTTCCCGTATGTCTGGGTTTTTTCTTGTCATAAATCTATTTTTGTAATTCTGGCCCAAAGACTGTCTTAATTTGTAGAGTACCTGGCATAATAGGGTCTTAATCTCTGATTGCTAGCCCTCAAATGCTGCTATACAACAAAGAATTTATAAAAAAATTTCAAAATATCTGTCATTTGGAGAAATTACCCTGAGTGAGTTCAGATCTCTAGCTTTAAACAAAAAAATTGTTATTTCTTTAGAAATTCTTGTGGATAAAAATAAAATTAAAATTCAGTTCAAAAAGCTGGTTTTGCATAACTCAGAGTGTTAGAAAATGTTTGCTCCTGGCTGACAATTTGTATGCAAATGAAAACAACAGAGCTATAGCTGGTGCTCTCCTGTAACCTTCATAGTGTTGCTCACTGGGTGCCTTTACAGTAAAGTGCGATGCTTTTGTCAGAATTACCAACATTTTTAGAGAAGTAATTCTAGGTGGAATTAAAATGACCTTCTGCACCTTAAAAGGGCAAATGAAAAGGGAGGAGAGGGAAAAGAGAGAGTAAATCGGTGCATTCCTGTTCATTATGAATAAAGTATAGTTATTTAAATCAGGACACTCCACAGAGTGAGAGATGAGCTAATACTTCGTTGCCAGTGTTTTGAAAGCCATGCCTCTCAAGGGGAAGAGCATTTCCTCAGCAGCCGTTGACTGAGTCCACTCTGACTGCATTCCTGTCTTACTTACAGAGAAATAACGCGGAGAACAAGTATGGGGGTGAACGGCCGGTTGTGCAAGAAGCTGAGCGCTCTCCGTCCTCACTGAAGAACACAAAGGTTCACGGCATTTTGTAATTCACAGGGTTTTGATCCGCAGGTGTTACCTTGCAGTACTGAGTCTAGAAGCCTCTAGGGGAAAATATATCATCCAAAATTTTCTGGTGTATACATCTCCTCCTTCAGAAGAACCAGAAGTGCCAGTGGTTTCTTATTCCTTGTTTCATCCTGCTGTTGGCATTACTGATTTAGAGAAGGCATGCACGGAGACTCAGAATAATATGTTTATAAGATGTTATTAATGTTCGCATTTCAAAAACAGCTGAGTTTATTTTGAATTTGATATCTGGGGTGTGTTGCCTGTCTCAGTTTCTGTTTCTCATAACCAGCCAGACCATTGCACCAATAACAGCAAACGGGCAAACCTTAAAAAGACATATAGACCTACGTTATTTTGCTGGTTTTGTGGGATCCCAAAGATGAGTCCTTGAGGTTTAGGGGGATTGAGGTCCAACTTAAGAAAGGATTATTCTGTATAATGGCTGAAGAGAGCAGGCTTTATATAGACCAGAGCATGATCTGTGGGTGCTATTGAAATGCACACAAAATAATCTAGTGAAAGCTGTGCAAAACTTTGGTACAGTTATGCGCTAAGGATAATGAAACTCTGCATTACTCTCTGGAATGCAGACATGCTAAAAAGACTTTGTGTTATGCCCCAGGATGCATTTCAGTGATGATTTTGCTCTGATTTTGAGCGATCCTGCTAGCTGGCTGAGGCATTGGGTTCGAGCTCGTAGTCTGGTTTAAAAAAACTGGCCGAAAATCACCTCTGAAAGGTAGCGGATGATGAAGAAGGAGGACTAAGAAAGTTTTATTCTTCAGGCTCAGCTGAGTTATGTCGAGGCCACTCGCCCGTTCATGTTCCCGGGTGAAAAAGTTCTGCCCAGTGTTTGCTTTTCTGCGTTGTTACAAACGTAGGGCGAATGGAGGTGCTTTACGGAGAGAGGAAAGCCGGTGTCGCTGCCCTCCTTTCACATTCCTGCTGACACCCAGTGGCTTGCCAGCACAACTGCACACCCCGCTGCACGAAACAGTAAAAGTCACGGCAGCACTCCAGGGAGGCTGGCTGGCATCGACGTCCTCGTCTCTGTTAGTCACTCTTTAGAGGGGAAAATAGAGATAGGTTAAACAAGAAAAATGGCTTGTTTGAAAACATGCTGCAGGACAGCACCCGGGCAGTGACAGTCCGGCCCCAATAATCGGGACCTCGATCCAGCTTTGGAAAGCATAAATGATCTCAGCAAAAAAACCCAGAGGAGAAGCTCCCTCTGACTCCTGGCTTTTCATGCAAGAAGAGGTGAGGAATCGTTTTGTGACTGCAAAAGGCATTTGAGCATAAACTAATTTTTCACACTACAATATGCCATCAGCTCCAACCCCCAAAAGTTTTCACGTATAGTTTGGGGAAAAGAAAAGAAAAAAGGCCTTCACACAGCTTCTATTTTCTTTAAAAGAAGGTGATTTCCTATAGAAACAAATTTCATAGCCTGCCAAGTATGAGTACCAGGCCCTTGATATTAATGGATATTTGATATTTTCTTTGGGTCTCTCTCAGCCTGTGGTACAAGAAATTCCAAAATAAAGGAGTCCTGCTAAGGATCTTAAGCCTGGCCTATTATTGCTTTCTTAACAACAGCGCTTTCTGCTTTAGGAGACAGCTGTCTTGTAACTCGTTCCGAGCAAAAGGGGAATAGGATTTGTATAAAATCCCAGGCATTTGTATAAAAACTCATTTATGTGCAGGATCCAGCCTTGTGAATGTAAACGGAGGCTAAAAACAGACTTCACATTTTCTATTCCAGAAATATGGCCAAAACCCACCCTGCATAAAGCATGTAGAATTCACTCAAACTTGACCATCCAAATGTATTAAAAGTAAAAATAATGAAATAATGAAGTAAAAGCAAAGCAGTAGCAAAAAACAGTGTCAAACCCCCTGAATGGCAGTTCACAGGCTAAATGAAGCGGCAGTGCAAAGAATGTGCAGGCACAAGGAGTGCACCCACCCACACATCTTGCATTTTAAGGACTCACCAGCTAATATTTCCTATCTTTTTCCAGAAGCCATACGGTAAACAGATAGCACTAACAAAGTCAAATATTAATAACCAAGAACGGCACATCTCCAAATCCCCTTCCCCCAACCAGCAAAACCCATAGAAATTTACACTGACCAAAGCAAATAGAAAATAAAAGTCAAAGCACTTACATGGTTGACATTTAGGGATAGAACCAAGTACCCTTTCCATCCTTTTGAATTTCCTAAGTTATAACATTAACAGAAAATAAATACACATTGAAATGGAGTAACTCATGATCGTGACATATAGTCACTCAGAAGTTACAGTAATAAGGTCTTAAAACAGAACATCCCAAGAAGGAATTTTAAACTGTCTCTAGACAGCTCAGATCAATTTAGCATTTTGTCACACTCTTAAGTGATCTGGTTAGCTTTGTCCACCCAGAACAGCTTTCTCAGTACAATTACATTCCAGCCATACAGTTCTTTCTTTTGAGGAGGGGCATATTTTCAACTCTCCCAACACTGTGATTGATTTCTTGTGCAATAGAAAGAGATACAGTTTGCAGAAGCATGAAAACAAATCTATGAAAATGTTGATGGAGGGCACATGACTCAACCCCTTACCTAAAACCAAAATGATGCTTTGGGGGGTGGTGGTGGTGTAGAATTAAGGAAGAGGGAAAAAAAAATCTATTTCATATTTTATTGATGTTTCTGAGCCCTGCCCAGTTTCAAAAGTAGATACTCCAGAGCAATACATAGAAAATCTCTCAGTATCAAGGAGCCATTCTTTCTAGCCCATCGAACTGAGCAGATGATACCAAAATCTGATGCCTGTACTTTCTTGGTTATTCAAGAGTTAGACCCCACAAAGCTTGCTCACAAAAGTTTTGGTGACTACTAACAGCTGTCTCAAATTCTCTCACTTTAGTTTTGCAAGAGACTGACTACATCATGTATTTTTAACCCTCTACCTTTAGCTCCTTGCTCCTTTTAATTGAAATGTGAACTGAAAACTGTGCACTGTCTTGCAGACTTATTTTCCACTTAATTGCATATTGAATTTAAATTCTGTAAGACTGAATGAATATCAGCTCAGAATCCCTAGGCATTATAAATAATCTAACTAGGATTTTGTTGGAGGAGGACTTGGGTACCTTACAGACTTGTGGGTTCACCAGTCAGGAAGGTAACAACTACTGTTTACTGATAACCAATAACTGATGTTCAGGTAGGTAAGAAGCCTTTTCAAAAATAGATGTGCCAAGAGAAGACAGACTTTTTGTCTTAGTGGAAGTATGGTCTTTCCTTCACGTATTTGCTCCCTGTTTGTTAATTTCCATTGCCCATGAGGTGCTTGTTTGAAAGGAGGAAATCTTGGCTTTTTACATCAAGTGCAAGAGTAAAAGACAAAAAAAAAGAAAGTTAGATATGCTTTTGTGAAAGAGATTTCAATCTTTTTCAGAGACTGAGAATTTGATGGGCACTTTCTGCTTGTTTCCTCCCTGAAGTGAAGGAGAGTTTCCTGGCTTTTTAGATTATCTCTGTAATTGAACATAATCTTTTCTCTTTTCTCCTGTGGTAGGTTAGGTGCTGCTAATCTTTGTCTATATGGTCTCATGCAAAGAGATATTCGCTTTGCCATTCATTAACCATTAGAAAAGCAGTAGCCTAGTAAATATGCACACACAAAAAACGGGCGTGAGAAACCCACAGCTGTGTATGTGTCACCACTGCTCCTTGCTGCTATACAAATACATGCCAGGTCTACTCTCTGTAAGGAAGCAGGGCCAGCCAGCAAAAGCATATTTGTACCAAGGCTAAGCACTTCTTCCCACTGTCCCTTTTCTACCGTCTTGTTCATTATTATTGCTGGTTTTCCCTCATTTAGCATTGGCTCATTGGTTCATAATTGGTTCCTTAGTTTGGATGGGATTGGTTCTACCTGGATAAATACATTTTCAACCAGGAAAACAAGGCTGTAAAGTAACGACCGCTCTTTTCCATAGGAATGGCAGATGATGTAGATGTGAGTGTTTACCCAGGCAGAAACTGCTGTCAAGGCCAGGGACCCAGAGCAAGGTGAGTGACACTTTGTTAGCTCTACTGAATAGTACACAGAGGGCTCATATAAGCTGCGAGTCGTGCTGCATCAACTGCAGGGCAACTGGTCCTCAGCTGAAGGACAATTTAAGCCACTAAGAATAGCAGCTTACCGGGCAACGAGGACACTAAATATTATTTATGTGTCTGCTTGAAAATAACCAGCACAAAGCAGTAGCGTCAAGATCAACACAAATAGTCTTCCCAAGTTTGAAGGAACACCCATACCTAGCTACTGGTGCATCAGCTGGGTAATGCTAATGCTAAATTTATGCTATATCGTATTCCTTGCTATATACAGGCATTAAATATAATTTTGCACCCTTTGGCATTCCTGAATCCACTAAAGTACCAAACCAGAAAAGAAAAGAGAAATCTTGGACTTTGCTGAAAACTCAGACTAAATTTGAAGAGCTTTTTTTTTTTTACTGAACTTCTTTCTATGTTGCCTTTTACACTTGCAACTTTCTACTCTCTATACGTATTTATCTGCATTGGGGCAGTGCTTGCAAGTCCAAGTCATCGGTGAAGACTTCTCTGTGGCCATACAATGCAAACCCATACCAAAAAAAAAATCACTCCGTGGCTTACAACATGAATATAAAACATTAAGTAGTTGTACAGATATACACACACGAGTGTAGAAAAGAGTATGACTGCATATTTGTATCATCCTACCTCTGTTTTTTAAAACAAGGGGGAAAAAAAGCTCTGCTATCTCAGAGTTTTCAGCATCCACTGAACATGTAGTTATCTTGAAAGACTACTGTCCCCCACTCTGAAACTCCTAGGCTTCACATGTTTTAAATGCCATCATAAACTAGATTTGCAAAGTCAGGATCTAAATTTGAATTTCTCTAGCATATGGGATTTGTTTGGCCTAAATTAGGAAATTAAGCCAAATACCAGTCAAAATTCAACACAGGTATAATTGAGGGGTTATGTTGTGCTTGTATTTTTAGTCTCAATTATAAATTTCCTTGATTTTGTTGATAAGCTTTTTGGTGTAGGAATCAAGTTTTCTCCTGACAGAAGAATGATGGATGCTATCAGTGCTCAACAAATTATGAATAATTATACTCAAACTAGCTGCTCTATTTTCAGTTAACTACACATAGGAGATAATAATAGTTTAGGGAAAATGTGTTTAATGTGGACCTCATTTTTGGGAAGGGATGTGTGAAACTGCATCCAGTGTCCAAACAGGTGAATATATGAAGAGACTGAGTAACCACCTGTGCAAATGAGACAGTGGAACTATCCTGACACTTTGTATATGGGACTAGGTGCTTATTTATAAAAACAACAACAACAACATTAAAAAACCCACACGTCCCTACATTCTTGAAGGACTAGGGAAATTTGTTGTCTGTGGTAAGCTGCTGTTGGATCCATTTGTCTGAATATATTTGGCTAATATATTATAACAGATACTGCTTTGCTTCCCGTGACATGATTGAGATCTATAGCTGAACTGATTATATACAATTTCAAAACCAAATAAATGGAGAGAATCCCTATTTCTGGGTGACAGTACTCAGGCAGATAAGTAATAATAAGAGTAATGCATGTGCTCTAGAAATCCATTTATTCTGAAAGATCCCAAAGCACTTATTAGATTATTAAGAGAAATCACTTGCACAACCACTTTAACAGTAGCAATGTAACAATACTACCCAGACGTCTGCAATGAGAAGAGAAGAATGTCTTATCGCAGTGATGGTCCCACTGCAGTCTATAGATCATCAGTAACCTCTACAATCGTTACTGTTAGTAATTGGTCGTAAATATCTTTGTTAGAGCCTTAGACAATGTATAGAAGATGAAGTATGTCAAAAGCCTGATGCAAAACTCTTTGGAGTAAATATCCAGGAACTTTAATAGGCTTTGACTCAGTCTCTTAGCTTCCTTTATTTCAGTGGGACTACTTGATTGCTAGAAGATAACTATATTTTTCAGACCAATATTGCTTGGATGTGTCATATAAACCATAGCTCAGAAATTTTTTGATTCAAAATAACAGTGGGAAGAAGATCTCAACAGCAGACTTGAAGTGAGCTGGGATGTCAAAGCCCTGGCTGCAGCAGAGGATGATGCTCTTGAAACAGTGATAACATAGTAAGAAAGGTCAAAGAAGTCAAGAGCAGTGCCTGTATATCCACAAGAGATAGCTAGGAAGGTAGTATAATTCTTTCTTAAGGTAAACAAATATAGAGGGTCTGCTGGTCACACGTATTTTCATTTTTGCCAAGGCTGCTTGTTACCCACTCCCAGCCAAAGGCTTGCCAGTAGAAACTGGAGTGCCTGAAGTCCCCATATCATTCAAGTACTAAAGACAGGAGCTAAAATCATATATGTAAATTAAACCTGTCACAATCCGGTTGCAATATGTTGTTGTTTTCTAGGGAAAATGGACATAAATATAGGAATTAGTGCAAATGTATGCCATTATCTTCTTCCCTCTGAATCCCATTTAACTGCTTTACATTAAACCCTAGTTAGTATTTTTTCTACTACAGCATCAACTCTAACAAATCTGAAACAATGACAGCATTACCTCAGTTGTACCATCCCAGTGTGAGCACCGGTGTATATCAAAGGACTGTTAAATTACCAGTGTCCCTCTGATGCCCCTCTGATTTTGGAAAGTAGCGCACACTAGAGGCAGTACAATAGTGTCAGGGCAAGATGTGAGCAGGATTCCAGCTCCACCTCCTTCACTTGCACGCTTGGAAACTTAAAGTGAGTTACTGCTGCCAATGCTCTCCTCAGGGAGCACCACCCAGAGACTCACCAACCAAGTCTCTGAACTTCCTTTTTAGGAGGGCCAGCGTCAAAGGGCAGCTTCCTCATCTTCCACACCTCAGCTGGCCAATCTATCCTCCTTTTACCTGGTCCCTGTGTGCGATGCTCCTCCAGGTAGACCTCCCAACTATTTTCTCAATCTCTAGGAATGGTCAACATCATGTCAAGCCATTTGGATGTCAGTGAGACAAAGTGAGCAGTACTGAAGTACTGAAGAAATGAAGAAAGTTAACACTCCATATGGTATGTGACAGAGTAGAAGGGATTATTGGTACTCTGTGCAAAGGACCACAGGGAGACACTGGGGAAGGACTCATTCCAAGAAGCATGGAGTGATATGTAGTTGAGTTGGATCAAAAAGTCCCTTGGATATCAAATGACTACATTAACAACGAATTTTGTTTCTTCCAAGTAACTGTGGCAGCTAAATGAGCAGTGAATATGCTCATTAATAGTGAATATGAATTTCCATTTTCTTTCTTTTCCCTCCTTTCCAAACTTAATAAGAGTTTTGTGGAAAACAGTCAGACTGCCAGAAAGCAAAGGCATGCATAGTTTATGCTAAAATGAACACACCTTTGAACCATCCTTATCCATCTTTCCTTTTAATAGGGCCCTGAACTCAGCAGAGGCTGTTAGGTGCTTTTGTAATACAGATTAACAATAATACTAAAGTTCCTCCCGTATCTCATTCCTCCCAAAGAGACAGACTTAGGCTAAGATACTTTAAAGCTCTCCTTAGGCTGTTGTGAGTTCACTGTGAAAATACATCCGTTGCCATCTCACGTTAACACTTATGGCTCTAGAAGTGGGGGCCTTTTGCTTCTACTGTAGCTTGTCAGATTATGGAACTGAAGGAATCATTGATCCCTGAAGGATAAAAATCAGTGGAAGGCTCCTTAAAAGAAACATACAGTATATTCAAACAACGTTAGAGAAAGTCCTCTCTTTGTAGTTTGAGATGTTGAAGGTCAAGGGGAAAAAAAAAAAAAAAAGACTCCTACATAAAAGTTAAAAAAAAATAATAAAAGAAAAAAGTTTAGGCAAAGCAGCCATTGCAAGTTAAAGGAGAAATAAAAATAAAACTTTACAGGTTTTTCTGGTATCTGTCCTTTGTTTTTACAGTCTAAGCTATTTAAAAGAAAAAAAAATAAGCCCTCTGATTTCAAAATCCTCTCTTAAAGGATTTACTGATAGTAAATAAAGTATCTTATTTATTGTAGAAGAGCAAAAATGTTGAGTTTATAAAAGATCAAATGAAAACCTTAGGAAAATCATTGTTGAGGAATTCTGCAGGACTTGGATATCTGAAGAGGATGCCATCATTTTCAATGGGAGCCAGGTACCCATATGTCTTTAGAAGGAAGAGCAGCTTTGGAAACTTTAGCATTAAACTATACATACGTTTAGTTGTAACTGGAATAATGGTTTGCAGTGGGAGTGAGGAAAACTGGAGCACTTGGATGGTGATGTTTACTATGTAGGCTTACGAATTCCTCCCTTCTCCTGCTTTGTCTCACATCCTAATAAACGACAGCAGTAAGGTACAACTCAGCATTTTTAAGTCAGAAGTTTGTAGGAGGCATTGCTCGGGTGGCCGAGGCTTTCCATGATGGGCAGGAGCAGGGAATGGGATCAGGTCTCTAATGGAGAGGGATGCCACCAACAGTCACCTCCTGAAGGTTCTGGTCCTGTCCCTGTGGAGGTAGAGAAGCCTCCCCCTGGCTCCAGCATGCTCTTGATCAGGCTGGCAGGGCCAGCTGGCACAATTCGTACCCTGGAGATCTTGTGCAGAGAAAAAGAGGGGAAACAACCCACTGAAAACTGCAAAACTCAGAAAAATTAGTTAGGATTCAGCTGGGTGAAAAAAAGAAATGAGTGAGGTTACACAAAAAAGTCCATTAACTTTCCTTCATGTGGCTATGGTTTCATACATTGGATGTGTGTAGAAAACAAATAATTTCTTACTTTATGAAGAAACTTTGACACAACACCACATTTTGGTTTTTTGGTTGGTTTTTTGTTTTTTTTTTTTTACAATAATCTACTCCAAGGATGCTGCATTCTTGTTTTGAACACGTGATCAGGTTTTGGTTTGGAACTTTTTCCCTGGACAAACCATTTAGTTATTTTCAATACCTGCTATTTTTACCTTACGAAGCTGGGAGTACGCTGTATTTAAAACAAAGAGATAAAGAATTTTCTTTTTCATTTTTCACTTACTAACCTCTGGCTTTCAGCCATGCTCACAATATGCTCACCTTTATGCCTGACAATTTAAATGAGTTTTGTTTTAATTTTTATACCAGATGAGTTAATTTTGTGGTCTTCAAAAAGGCTAGGCAGAGAGTTTCCCAGAAACCTAGCATTTCCAAATAGCCTGTTCAAGTGGAATCACTTACTGCAATTTAAATATTCAAGCACTTTTATTTTAAAGTTAATATTGTTTATAGGAAGCAAATGCAAATAAGTGGTAAAAACCTTTTGGTATTAGGTCATTAAAAATCCATTCTTGACTTCCTGCCCACAACTACATCTTTTTTCAGACCTGTCACCCATTTCATTTAAGCACTTAGCTTTCTCCTAATGAATGAATTGGCATTTCATATTACCTTATTATCCTATAAAGCAAAATGCATACTCAATAACATTAACGGTAATTTCTCATAAGGACACATTATCGATCCGGGTGCTACCTGTAAGCATTGAAAATTGCAGCCTGCACACAGAGCTTTTCACATCTGGGTCTGAAGAATTAAAGAAAAATTAAATTTGACAGCAGTAAATTCACAGGCACAATCTAGGCACCAATTTATATGCAAAATGAAATGCTTTATGAAAATTTCCTCTATTTTCTCACGGAGATTTGGGAAAAAGATTTCACTAGATGCTTCTTTCTCTAATATCCCTCTACTTAAATATTATACTGCAGTCACTGCAGACTCCCTTTGATGTATAAATAATCAAGTTAAATTATGTGCAGCAAGGAGACTAGTGCTCTGCCATTCTTATTTTACAAAGTAATATCTACCCTAGAGGGTCAAATTTCCCTGACAAATTCTTAATTACTATGTTGCAACAGAAGCAGAATCTATTTGTGCATAAATCCCGGGCATTCCCATGTGGTAAGTAACTAATATTACCAACCATTTCACTTGGCCTGTTCACTGAACTCCATAATTAGATAATACTTTTGATGATGGTACATTTGAAGTCTTAATCCATTTAATTTTTTATGAGATTTTTTTTATTTTAATAGGAATATGTTAGTGACCGCTGCCTATTTAAAAATCATTAAAATTCTGTCCACAGCAGTAATAAAGATTAAAGATTACTAATATGGCATTCATAACCTTGCTGGTTTTCTAGAAATCTGGGGCTTAAGGTAAATGTTAAAGGTCATTTAATATGTTAGTCAGTAATTATAATCCTGGGTAATAGGTTCCTTTTCTAATTATCCTGGCATAAAAGTTCTATTGTTTGGGTCTATTCTTCTGATTTTCTTATTTGGGTTTTTGGGGGGATGACTAATCCTGGAATTAAGTTTCCGAACATTGATGAAAGTAGGTAATGCACAATGATTAACTGGATAAAAGCCATATGTTTGAATGCCGCATAATGTCTTGCCTTGAAGTTACTTACAAAAGATGCAGCATCCCTTTCCAGGAGAAATAAAGCAGAAAGGTCACTGCAGAGATTAATACCTTTTTTTATTTTAATATCAAACATTGACAAATAAGATAAAGGCTTTGTGGGCAAGCTCAGAAGAAAGTGAGAGTGGTTAAACACTAGAGGGGAGAGAATCTTAAAAGAATAATTTGCGGGTCATTTCAGAGGCAGGGAAAGGAAATTTCCTCCTTGAGGCCTCGGCTCAGGAAACCATCCAGGCATGTGCTTCATTGAATGCAGCATATTCTGCATGCTTTCCTGGGGTGCAGATTGCATCTGCACCTAACTCCTGCCCTGCGATACAAGTGGGACTGCTGAGGCTTGCTGAAGAAAATCTTCTTTCCCTTCCACTCACGCCCAGAAAAATCTGGGTGATTTTGTCTTATCTTCTATGTTGTGGATATTCTGCCATATTTTTCTTCCCTTACCTGTATATATGTATATCCATCATGTTTATAGGTGATGCATTAACAAAATTCACATACCAGGGCCTGAATTCTGGAGTAAGCACTTAAAATTACATTTAAGTACAAGGCATTGGATTTTAAACACATTCTTAAGCTCCCTTTCAGTTAAATGTGTACTAAAATGTTGTGATAGGCCACAGTGCCACGCTGAATTAGCTCTGACCCTGCAAAGGGTGAAAAAGAACAAAAGTCCCCCTGCCAAATCTGGATTTCTGGCCAGGCATCTTCCTGCTGGCTGTGGGTCTGATGCCATGGACCACAACTGCACGTCATCGTGCTCTAACTGCAGGATAAAAAGTGTAAGGGAAAACGAGAACAATAGTAAGAAAATGTCTTTGGGAGGTGGTTTTATAGTGTTTTTCAGTTTTAACACAATACAAATACATAATCGCATTAAAAAAAACCAACCCAATGTCACTAACTCTTATTTCAGTGGTAATTATATCTCACTAGCTGGCTTTGGGCAGGTCACTAAGGTCACATTTGAAAAGCAACTGCAGGTCATGATTTTTCCATGGGCACTCAGCAGCTTCTTGAACTACAGATTTGTGCTGGAGTTGATGCTCTGTGCTTCTGAAATCAGTCCTCCAATGTCTCAGAATGGGAGTAGAAAAAATGTTGACAAACCTATGAAATGCTGATCTTAGCATCTCCATTTTAAAAAAATTACAGTAATATGGCCTGTTGAGACGGTATGAAGTTTAAACGGGCGATTTTTATAAAGCTCTTTTCAATAGAAAGGCAACTGCTAGTACACCAGTTGATCAGTGAAAATCATAGACCAAATCTTCCTCAGCAGTCCATTTTATGCTTGAAGATTTAAAAATTCACAGCCTCTTGTACTTAGAGTTATTTCAAAAGAGCTAAAAAGCCGACTGATGAATATAATTTAACTGTGATTGGTGAAATTTCAAGAATACTAAATCAGAATTGTATATAAACCCTTGATTAAGAAATTAATCTCTTATAAGCATTTCCTTCATACTGAAACCCAAGTAGCAAAATCTGAGGCTTTCTTGTAAAGAAGCAATAGCTGACTTGAGAAAAAGTTTAACTTCCTGATTTTATCAGTAAATCCACGTGAGCAGCCTTCTTTCAGAGCTTTTTTGAAATACTAGTGTGAAGAGAGTATGTTAAAGTTTTATACTTTTCTTTTTTCTTCCCTTTTACCTAGCTGCATCTTCCCAGTGAGTCTTTCACACCAAATACTAAACAACATTCATTTAAAGGAAAATAATAACAGCAAGAACTTTGTGTTTGCACACTGACACACAATTTACCCATTCACTCACAGAATTTTATGCCGGATAAAATTCATGAGAAATTCTCATGGCTACTCCTGAACTAAAGTGCCACTCCAATCCCAAGTTACCAAATTCTGTTGAAATTAGCAATAGTCTAGTTATTATGAATGTTCACAGGAACCTCTGGCTCAGTTTCTACCCAAAGAAACAGTGATCAAATGTTAGCTCTATAAACTGAATATCTGTCCAAGAAGAGAGCACTGAAAAAGGAAGGAATGTGCATTGTGTATCACCAAATGAGCTTCCGGCCGCTTGATCAACACAGTCAGATCGTGATTATCCTCTGGACCTGCATGGCACACCACCAGCAGCAGGCAGTCTCCGAGTCATCCCGGCGCCAGTCAGGACACTCCAGCCCTTCTCAAAAGTTGGAACAGCATCAAGACTTCATCTAATCTGTGTTTAACTGAGACATTTTACCTTCTCTTGAGTCAGGATGCTCTTGCCATGCGTCCTTCCTACATCGCATCCCCCATGTTAGTGATCGAATGTAATTGGACCCTGCTTTGCCCGTCCCAGATGTATTCTGTGGATAGGGGACCCTTGTGGATAAACCACATCTTGCACAGCCACAGCTGCATAAGGACTGATGCAAAGTACCCCTGCAAAATGTAATGAAGAAATATTTTGCTTATGGGACATTTATTTTTATTGTATTGATCTTTAGTATGCTTCTTCAGAGAGTCTTCCTAAAATATTTTCCATTATTGTGCAATGTGAATGAAAAGGGTAGCTAGAAGATTTTATATTACTCAGTCATCTGCCACTTAATCCTCACGACTGAGAAGAAGAGCTAGATTTCATGGGACTGGGGAGGAAAGATACACAGTGAATAATGATCAAGTACAGTGGAAACCTGCAGTACTCTCAGCACCTTCTTCCCAGCTGTAGCAGTGGGTGCAGTCATCTTGCAGATGAATATTCACGGTAATTCCAGCAGCCCAAATGTCAAACTGGTCAAAGTCTGTGGGTGATTGGGCATTACTGATGAGGCACAAGTGGTACAGTTCCATGATACTTTCTTGCATATTATTCCATTTCTGAGTGCTGTTCCAGCCATCAGCAAACCCAAGGAGAAGAAAGTTTCATCATAGGCAGGAGCTAATATTAGTTTTCACCCAGTCACCTCCTTAGTAAAACTATAAGATTAAATTTGGGGTCTGGGCTGGTAAATTTTTATGACAGCTTTGTGCATTTGGTAAGAATTGACTTGATAGCATCTAAACATACTTTGTTATTTCTAAGTTTAGGACTGTGAATGAGCAGCTGATGTAAAGGGGGAGCTGACAAGCACAGAAATGATAAAGTGAAACACTATAAAATTATTTTATATTTTATCATTTATTTTCTCTCAAATTAAACACAGTTTCAAATTCCTGATGCAGAATGAGGGAGAATAACATTCAGAATGTTTTAAGCCATGCTTTAAAGTCAACACTTTTATAATGTTAAAATTATTTCACATCTACATATACCTTTACCACTGTTGTTTTGCAAAATTGTCAAAATTTTTCCCTATAAACATATAATATACAACTACACCTATAAATATGCATATTTATAGGAGAGTCTTGTGGTTGATAAGACTATATAGGCATAACTTACAGTATAACGTGTGTTATAGATCTGAGGGTTAGTTCAACAGCACAGAGGAACATAATTAGAACTATCAAACTATCTTTCTGTCACAGATTTTTGGTTGAAAAAATTATAGAACAGAAAGGAACAGATTTCAGTGCTCCATAGACATGCTCATAAAGAGCAGAATACAGTACCAAAATGCTCATTTTCCATGAAAAATTCATGGAGACGTTTACTGGTTGGTCTGTATTCAGTCTGAGGTATTTGAAATCTAAATTCAGAATTGACTCTGTTAGTTTTAATAAGCACAATCTTAATATATTATAAAATGAGCCATTTCCTGTTTTAAATGTTGAATGGCTCAAATAGGAGAAAAAAAAGAGAAAATCACAACATTTAATTAAAAGTGCTCTTTTTTTTTCCTGCTTGAATTCCAAAATTAAGAAAAAAACCCTCAGATTTATTTTTAGCAAGTTGGTCTTTACTTTTCTTCTTTCTTTAGTTTTCTTTTCTAAATCTCCCCTTCCAATGACCCCTTACACTCTCAATCATCTTAACAGGCTAAATTCTGAAACTAATTGCTATAGCTGCATTTGGAAGGAGGAAAGCAGTGATGTCTACCAGATACAAAAACCTCCCGCTGCTGTGTGATAGACTGGTCTAGAAGAGCAAGGCTTGCTCCAGCAAACAAAACCATTTGAGTTTGCTTGAGAAATTCAAAATTATGTTCCTCTAGTTACCACTTAGCTTGTCCTCTGCTTCATGAGCTAGACGGGGCTGTGAGCACCTTTTCCTTTGTGGTTTGGAGGCAATAACTGAAGGAATACTGCAGGGTACTCCTAAACTCTAACAAAGTATGCTGCCCTAGTGCAGAGCAGGGACTAGGGACCTGGCTGGTGGCACAAAGCCCTCACTAAAATATATAATTCATGGTCTGAAATAATTTTGTGACCCTGGATACATCTGTCCTGTGTATGAGTTTAGATAAAACTACGCTCATAATGTGATTTATGCATCACAAAACAGAGCTGAAAAGAGGTATCCAACACGTACCAAAACCCTTAACTTTGAATTAAGTGATTTGGGGCTAGAATAGGGAACAGGAAACATACTCAGTAGGAGAACTGCTTATCGCTTCTGAAAGGAACTGGTGTACAGAAAATTGTGTCTTAAATACCACCAGTCTTCGTGACTTGTAAGTAACAGCTCTGGTAAGAGAGGAACATAGTGGCAACTGAGATACAGGTATGAATCACAGTAAACAATGCAAGATTGGTTACATGCTGAAATGCCAGATAAAAATAGGAAGAGACTCATGGATGCATAGGATGGAGGCATTGGAGTAGTGATAATGAAGAATAAAAAAAAAAAAATACATTTAATAGGCCTTTTGTTTGATAACTAAGTAAATTCTCTGCTTGCTGTAACCGGATAGACAAGGGTTAGCAGATAAGTGATATTTTGCCTAAATTAGAAAAGGCATAGTTCTGCATTTCCTTTGTTTTCCACCTCTAAAGTAATGCAAATATCAGGAATGCCAATAGTAGGCATCACCTTTGTATCACTTTAATCACTGTGTGTTTCTATTCTTTGGTATTGTAAGACCAACAGAACTTGGTCTCTTGCTGTAAATTCATGTGGGTTATGCTTGTGGAGATTGCTCAATTTCTGAATAAACAGGACAGTTGAGACCAGATTTTTTTCCCTTCTTTGCATCATGGCTGCTAAAACTCAGCTTTCAGACATCTCCTTAGTCCCTAGGTTGTGTAATACTATGAGAAGGCGATAGAGGAAAGATCATTCAGTTCAAATAAAAGAAGAAGAGGACAGAAAAGAAAAAACACTCTGTGCTTTTAGAAGTTAGGATTCTCACCTGGGAAGAGTGAAGACACAAACTCCATCCAATTTTTGCTCATATGGTTGTATACACAGTTGCATACACATTTCACAACAGGATGCAATCTCTAATGTCCCTGCCATATAGTCTAATGCAGTGCCTTCTTGTTTACTGAAGGAAGTTATGTTTGAGAGGTCTGCAGGGAACTCTGGTTCTATACTGCTACTATAGCAGTAATAAAAACCAATGCTCCTTGCATCATCAGCTCTGCTGTGGCGGCAGCGTGGCTGTGGACAGGGTCTTTATGCCTATTGATAGGCTTGACGGGAGCTCATGTATTTAGCCACTGGTAAGAACAGACGATAATGACACTAAAGATCTTGACTTCGCTCTACTAGTCCCCCGATTCTTGTTTCTCCTCTTGAGGATGGAAGCCAGAGGTGAAGGGACTGAAGCCCTCACTTTGAAAGATGCCTTCACTTCCCTGCCTAGGCATCTTATGTGGTCATTGCCTCAGTTTTCCTGTCTGTAAAATTAAAATATAGTTACCTGTTGCACTGGTGTGTCACAAAGTTTATTTCAATGGTTATAAACCCCTTCTGGAATTGTAGAGTGATTAGTATTATTTCTATGCAAGGACCTGAAAAAGAGGGTGTTCTGTATAACCTAGAGCTACTCTTTTGTGATTGTTTTGTTTGTATATCTGGAGCATATCTGTAAACACAGTTAAGAGAGCAAACATTTGATAGCATATTGTGGTGCGTGAAAAAACCACAGGTGCCTAGGTATATGCAGATGTGAAAGAATTAATGAACATTTTAAACAACAGGGTAATCTTTCTGTTCAGAAATATCAGTTCCCGTATATATAATTTTATATATATATATATGCANTAATTTTATATATATATATATGCATATATATATATAAAAAAATTTTTATATGTGCATATATATATATATGCATATATAGATATACATACTGTCACGTTCTCTTTCAGCTAACCTTTGTGTGAGAGAAACTTCTGCTGATGTCAAACGACCAGGAGGACATTAGCAGCTGATATTGGTGCCTGTCGGGTGCTGTTGGGTATGTCTCCCCACCACCAGGCTGGCTTCCCTCGCTACTGCCACTGACCTTGCAAACAGCTCCGACAAAGGTCGGAATGGATTCATTGATCAGCCAGGCCAAGCATATGACAGTCTGTGCCTTAATTGAATCCCAAAAGGGGGCAGACTGGGTTTTTATTACAGAGGCCAGACGATAGCACTCATTAAAAGCTCCACAGACTGTGTGGTTTACTAATTAGTTTATTATACAGACACCTTGACGATGGGCGAAGTTGTCATTTTGCCCTTTATCGCACAGGGGATGTTGTTAAAAGTTTAATCAGCTAACACTGACCAACTTAGCTTGGCAGGCTGTGGACAGTCATTACCGAGGTCACCCCTGCTGTAGCAATTCTGACAGGGTCACAGCATGAATCTCCAATAAAAAGCACGTTACATAAGGTAAGAGTGCACCTGAAAGGGAACCAGGAAAAGAGATGTGCTCAGCGGGGAGTAGGAAACAGATGGACTGTTAGGACAAGTGAAGCCTGTTATGGTTTCTCTTTGCTTACATTGTTTAACATATGCTTTTTGGAAATATGGGGAGCTCTGAGCTATTGCTGTGATATGTTCATTAGAACGCAAGATAGCCTGAACCAAGTGGTGTGTGAACAGGCATTAGGTACCTCTGGTTTTGAGAAAGCAGGGATGATTTCACTAGTTAAGCAGTGCCTAACACCCAGGCAATGGGCTGGTCCAGAACGATAGGAGAACTTGCACTGGGAAAACCAGAGAGCGAGACACCACAAGTTGCCCCCTAATCTTGCTCTTCTTTCCGACATACTCTGGGTAATTTCATAATGTATCTCAGTATATTTATTCCCTTCAGGTGTGGGCATGTGTTACAGCTTAGAGAAACTTTTCATAAGGCTGTTTTTACTTAGTTTTACTACAGTGATATCTGGAAGCCCCACCGGAGTTCAAGGCCCATTAATAGTCTTACACAAACAAATGCCCTGTATCAGCCCCGTATCAGAAGACAGAGATTATAACCAGATATGTCAGATTAATGGCAAAGGTCTTTGATCTTCTTTTCAGAGTCCCATTGACTAAACCATACGGCAACTTGATCTTTTTTCTTAGGAAACTGGCTAAAAATAAAAATAGCTTGATCTGTCTGTTGGTCACACCTATGAGTCAACTTCAGTCAAATCTGAGACTGGCTAGGGGCCTCAGTTCTTTCGAGTCTTATGGAAGTTGGTATTTTCCACAAATGATGATAGAAGAGTATGATTTCTAATTATTTCCTTGAGGGAAAGACAAGGAAAACAGCAGCCATCCCTGCTGTTTGGTCGCAGCTGGCTGGCAAATCCATCAGTCAGCTTGCCTAATGTACCAGATCAGCCATGGCATGTGCTGTCTCTTATTGAGCCACAAAGAAACTTAGGGAGGGGACACAACGTGGGTGGAGAATCTGTGATAGATCACATGGAGCAAGAGGATGTTTGAGGGCAGGTTGGAGAAACACTATCATTTCACAGAGATGACCTGGGCTGTGGGCAACATCCCAGGCAACATGGGCAAATGAGTTCAGAACAGGATCTTGAAAGGGATGGAAAGAAAATGAGTTTGTTGAGGTTGGTATCTGCAGAGCACATAGGACAAAATTCCTGATAAAAAGAGACTTTGTTAATTCGTGTTCATGGAACAGACCATTTCTTCCGATGTAGAGCAGTGTGACATGAAAAGAAAATCACATTCCAATCCTTGAACAGGATCATGACAGAAACTAAGTAGAGATGACCTCACAAGGAATCTCCTGAGCCTGAGTTTCAGTTTACAGGGACAGGAGAACACCATCATGTCATCTAGAACCTGGAAGTGAGTGGGCCGGAATGCACGTATTGCTGGAACTAGCAGTGAACAAAGGTACCCACGGTACTAAGCCCCAGCTACAGCCTGTGATGAAAAAAATGCTTGTCAAACTGGGAGCATTTAATAAATGCATTGACTTTGTTATCCTGATAGACTATTAGGATATTTATTCTTGGCTCCTAGTCACCTAGGACAGAATAAGCTGGATATGACTCTGTTTTGGCATTGCCACAAAGCACCACCTGTACACTTTGTCTGAGATCTGGGTTAGGGTCTCTCGTTTCAAATGCCATTCACAACCAGCAGCTGTAATTCCAGACTACCAGTTCAGAAACTGGAAAAAATATTAGATATACAGGATGTTATCTTCTGGGTGCTGGAGCAGTATATGAGATATACTGCAATTGTTTCACTTCTAATTTGGGCTTTTTTATTTGTACATAGACATCAGCTGAAATTCTGGCTTTGGTGAATCAAACGGGGGATTTGGTGCTTGACCAAACAGAAAATTTCATGTGGAATATCACTGCGTGTATTTGAGACTTGCTTCCTCCAGCCATATGCCATTTGCAATTGTATAACATACTGAATGAAGGTGGAAAGGTAGGAGACCAATTTCCTTGTTTCACTTTGGCTTTTTTTCTGTTCCAAACGTCCAATGAATTCACTTTAATATTCGATCGTCATGGAAGACGTGAATGCCAGAGTCCATGTCAATCTTGTTCAATCCAACATAACAGTCTCATTTAAACACAAAATATAACCTTGAAACAAATAGGCTAGTGTCTGTGTATAGCTAAGGCATAAACTATGGTCCTGATTGTCCTGTGCCCAAGGGTGAGAATTTTGTCAGGCTATTCTGTAGCTTTTTCCAGCCCAGAAACCTTGATTCCTAGGCCAAGAAAACAAGTCCTAATGTGGGGAGCTCATATGCATGAAAATCTCATGCTGTTCTGGAGCTGAGATATAGAGATGGGCCCAGGAGTCTGGTGTCACCATCATATTCCCAAATAAATGCATATGGGGATGTAAGAAGGTAAAGCACAACCTGGTGTGCTGCAATGTGTACTATTCATTTTCATTTGAACATTAGCATAAGGTGCACTGGCAGCAAATTTATATCTGTCATCATATGGAGTAAAGATCAATGAGTGTGTACTTACAATATGTCCGAGTGCAGTGCGCTGTGGGGTGTGCAATAAAGGGAATGCGAGAGAGAGCCAACTGCGTGACAAAACACAACAGATGCACCTCTATTCGCGGCAACATTATCTGAATGCTTAGGACAAGAATAGAAAAAGAATATTGGACAGACCCTCGACTTGCGTTCATCAGCATAGCTCCCTTACCTGTAATTTTTGCTAGCTGACTTTGGCCCGTGCCTCTATTCAAAATGTGGATCCATTCACACTAGTCACACGGGCATCTGGCCAGAGTGTAATGCAACACCAGGGCGAGCAATGGGTCATGTAAAATGGAGGTACCATTGCTAGTTAACATGTCTTGGTAGTCACCCCAGGAGTCTTCTCACAGTGACAGATTGCTCTGTTACAACCACACAGGCAAACGCTCCATCATTAACTCACTTTTAAAAAAGCTGCCTTAACTCTGAAACTAAAAGACTCCAACTTTTCCTTTGCTGTAGCTCCCTCAGGCAATGAAGGAATTTGCGATGTGTGTCAATGAGACATTTGAAATCTCACACATTTAAATCGTCCCGACTTCAACAGCATTTTAAATACACTGAAACTAGCAGCATTTCTAAATTCAAACACTTACCAGTTTCCTTCCCACAAGCTTGCTCCTACGAGCCTCAAAGGCAGTAGAAAATGTTATTATGTGAACAAAGCATCTCTCTGTAACTGAATTAAATATAAATCCATTAAAAGGAGAGAGAGATAATATAATAATTAATACTTTGTACTAATCTATTACCTTTCTATTGCAGACTAAAGGTATTAATTCAGCCTTAGCCCACTATTTCTCTTCCCATTTTATAAACAGAAAAATTGAGGCATGAAGGGGCAAAGTGATCTAACTGCAGGAACAAGGCAAGTCAGCATCAGGGCAGTCATAAAATCCTGGAAATCTAGCCCTCAGTGCTGCATCCACTGTTCTGGCACCAACCTTACCGTAAAGCAAAGACACAATAGAAAAAAGGTGCCACCAACAGCGCTGTCTGAAAATGGAAATACAAATGACTACAATGAAAAACAACAGTGAATCCTCAGTCCTCAAATCTCAGCCTCAGAACGATGTAAGGCTCAGTGGAAAGAAATCTCTAAATACCATGGCCATTATTTCAAGCAAGCTACCGCATGCATTCAGTGGTGGGCAAATCACGGTAACTTCACCGCATCATGTGTGGCATTTCTCAGTGTACATGAAGAAAATCTCATAATCCTATCCTCCAGTCTTTCACTATGCAAGTCAGAGAGGAGTTCCCATTAAGTTCAGCGGTGTGAGACTGCAATTAAGCAGCGATTAAGAGTCACACAATGCAGCCCACTGGAGGGATGAGCTGTGTTCTGGCTAACACGATCGGCAAACAAACTCTTTTGAAGTGCTTAGACATAGTGCGTTAGAAAAAGTACCCAGCGCGAGGAATTACTGTTCTGCCCTCACGCAGACATAAATCCAGGCTTCACTCAGCCCTGTAGATGGATGGACCTGTTTATCCTCCAGAGGGATTTTACATGGCACCAGCAGGCTGCCCACAATGCAAAATCAGGCCTTTAATGATTGCTTGTGAGAACTCAGAACGACAAAGCATTTCATTAATCGTCCATTCCTAATCAGTCTCTTAATAGGTCTATAAATGAATAAATACCCTAAGGAAATTGGTGCTTTAAAAAAGGAAGAAATTGGGTACCACTTTCAATATTGGCAGACACAAGAGTTGCCTTTTAACTCTGGAGTCATTCAACTTTTGTTGGAGTGTTACATAAAAGCTTTTAATTTACCGAGTACCTTTTTGTGAGTCGAGGGGATCATTTGTGACTAATGAAGAGCAAAGAACATTTTAATAATAGTGACAACTGGCTTTGATATTAATATTGTCTCCAAAAAAGTCTCTTTTGAAGTCTCTGAGATTAGGAAAACCCTTTATATTTTATCCAACCGTGTTAATAAAATTGCCTTGCCTACATAATGTTCTCTCCAAAGCAAAAGTAATTTTCCCCCATTTAGTTCCCTGTGCTATCCTTTGGATATTTTTATATAAATTTTTTCTCACTTGTCATTTTTCTGTGCATCAACATTTCTAATTTTTTTATTAGTTTTCAGAAATCATATTTAAATGAAAACCCAAGTGTAATGCTCCGTTTCTTACAAGAACTTGAACATATTTCATATCTTTAGAAATGGAAGCATTTTTGCATGTCGTAGATATTTCTTGAGAGTTTTTTAGGGGGGAAGTAAGATAATGTTTAGGATAGTTCAATGTTTCTTAGAACTTCTGGAGTCTATTAAAGGATCAAAAAAAAACAGGTCACCCAATAACAATACTGTCAGGTGAAGACCCCTTCACACGTTTACCTAGGCAAGGAGAATTAGCTGATATCCATAAATACAAAAATTTAGAATGTTGCTGAAAATGGCAATATGAATTTAAACTAGACACCCTCAGTAAAAATCCTCTGCTACTCCAATAGGATTTGCTCTGGGGATCAGAGCAAAAGCCCAAAATAATATGGGGCCTTTGCCCTCCTAAGGAGATAGCACACTGTCCCTGTGTGCTAGGGGACATGGTATTTCCACACTCAGTAGTAGACTTTATGATTCCTGACCATTTCTCATTTATTGTTTCCAAGATGAATTGCAATCCCATTGTGACAGTTAAGGTTTCTTTAAATGTAAGGAATTACACTGGACGATCTTCCTGAATTTTGCCTCCCTCAATTCTTCCTTCATTTCCAACAGGAGCTTGTTTTCTCATCTTTTTCATGACAAACTTGTACAGTACCCCATGTCTTTCAGTACATGCCATACTGTCCCCAGAGAGAACTGCATTTGAGTGGTGTATGTGACATGGGCAGGTGCTTTTCCCCATAGGAGTGATGAATTGAAGCCTTATTCAGGACAGTATCAGTTTTGTAGAAATTATGACAGAAGAAAAGGAAAACATTAACCTTCATGTGTTCTAGGTCTGTTGTTCTATGAACAATGCCCTATAGATGTTAGTTATATACGACAGACCCTGAAATCCTGTCATACAGTCTGTGGACACGGAGGCAACCACAGCTGAGAGTAGGTTACTTCTGTTTTGTTCATGAGTTCTGTGTGCCTAAAAACTTTATTACATCTTACAGACTTGTTAAAGTCATAGTGAAACAAGACATATTTCTGACCTGAGAGACACATCAATATTTAGTTGCACTGAAGGGGATCAGCTACAAATGACTGATGCGAAAAAAGCATCTCTAAAAAGTGGTGAAAACTATATAACTGACCTAGTTCTTCTTGGGTCTAAATTCTGTCCTCACTTAGTCTTTCATTTTTGAAATGAAACACTACTCAATTTTCCCATAGTTTTCAGAGAGGGTTACAAGTTAAAGCAATACACTTGCTTAAGAATCTTGTTGAATCAGGACTGCATATGATGTATTGCAAGTCATGAATCATTTGAAGCATATACCAGAAAAATTTCTTTTTCTTCAGTTTCTTTCCTACTGCCCATGATGTATTCCCTCCAGCTCTTCCTTAATTAGGGAAGTTAAGACCAGTAATTCATCTCCAGTTGTTTCGTCCAAGCAGCAGCAGCAGTAAGGGCGTTAGCACAGACTGAGCTCCAGAAGTTTTGCACATGTGCTCTAACCCTACTGCGTAGGTTTCCATCAGTCCCAAAACGCAATGCTGTTGCTCTTTGTACCTTTTCCAAGAACAGACAACACAGATAGCAGTCTACGCAGGACGCAAACACAGAACAAAATAAGGTTGCAATCTTATGCTGATTTCTGAAGATGCCCCGTGTCCTTGATACGTTAAGTATGGTCCAGTTGTGTTATACTCAGTGAGGGACAGAAGAGCATGAACCACCTCTCTCTTTTCTTGGGGGAGCCCGCCATTAGCACATGTTTTGGGTAGTTCTGACCAAATCCAAGTCCAGTTTCCTGTTTGAATTTTAATTGTTTTTAGTTACAGGAGAGACTGCAGGCTTTCTATCACCTTTAACCAGAAACTCCAGGCATGTGGTAAATACATGTAATTTTGACACAGAGAGAAGTTTGCTACGGGGTAACTAAACGTAGTCCTACAGCTAATATTTATGGACAAGTTTCTAACAAAGGGATGATAGGTCTAGGCTGCTGACTCAGCATTCCCTATCTATATAGGGATGCTGTCGCTAGTGTGAAGATAATCGAGAAGGTTACGACAGGCCACAGAGGCCCCTGTGATCTGCAGGAACCAGAGCGCCCACAGAGACTCATTCACTTCTACTCCACCTCAAAGTGGGAGGAAGAAAGGACCTTGGCGAGTGTTCGTTCAGATGAAGAAGCCTTTTATGGCAGTTTCTATAATGTTTCATTTTGAATGACTATGTGGTAACTAGAGTTGGATGACTGTATAATAAGGCTCACTGTCTCTCTGATAGAAACTTTCATAAAGGAAAAAGTTACTGATAAAAGTGAACGGGATTTTGTGTGTATATGTTTCTTGTGCAGCTTGAGGTTTCATCTGGATTTCAGTGCCTGTAAAATGAGGGACAACAGGGGAGCAGGCCACAAACCTTAACTCCCTGTGCTCTCTTCCTGAAAGTGAAGGAAGAGCATCAAAGGGAATGAGAGTGACAGATTCTCTAACTGAAAGGCATTGTATATTCTTGCTTTAGGTCACAGCCACGGTTTGCACCACAGAGCAAAGTCTGTCTAATTTAACATTTATGAACTCCTTGTTTCCAGGGTGCAGTCTTAAGTGGGCTTGAAAACTTAGGGTGACAGTGCAGAGTTACAGCCATGTCTTTTTATTTGGTTTTTACTTTTGGCAAATTTAAAACTTTCCATTTATGCTCAGGTGTTGGATCTCTATTACAGATCCTTTCCCTCCTTTTCCTTAACCTTGCTTCTTCTCTGCTCATCAGGCTGAAAAAGTAAAAGCTGTCACCAAGTTTATATCAACACTTTTACATATATACTTCTGTTGTTCATAAAATATACTAAAACTTTACAATATACACATGAATGTAGAGAAACCATCAATGAAGCATGTATAAATTGTTCCCACCAAATGCAAAGGAGAACCTTGCCTAACTGATGTTGCTGCATTCATGTTAAATTCACTTTTGCATAGGGCTCAATAAATGAGAAAGTGAAGAAAGAAATGCATGTAAAATATTTATTATAGTAGGTTGGGAACAACATGGCACAGAACTATAATTACTGTATTTGTAGTTCTAAGAAAAAATATAAGCTAGGTTTTTTCCAAGATTTTAATAATTTTATAGATGTTTAAAGGTGTTTTTGAAATAGCTTTCAAGCTATTTCATCTTTTTGATAATTTGATTTTTCAAGTTCTCAGTATGCAGTTTGTTCTATATATGTATATTCGTATGTATGTGTGCCCATGCAGTAATCATGCCATCTCAGTTATGAGAGCAAATGATGTCACTTGACTAAGCAATGTCATTTGTGAACTTGTGTACTCTGAAGATACTAAACTGGTGTTCCACTACTATGTTCCAGTACCAGGCCTCAGTAATAAGATGAAAAATATCATTTATGTTCTATACACCAAGAAAACAGGAAGATCAAATACACAAAGCATTTTTTAATCAGTTGACAGGATGATTTGAAGGATAGGATTGGTGTTAATGGGAAAAAAAATAAAGTAAACCCTATGCCTTCTGTTAAGTTGTTAGGGTATGTTTTGGATAGTTTCTGCCAGTTTTGATTCTGCCCAGTAGAATCCCCCATTAGTCTCCTCATTAGCTACTGGACTGGCTAAAAGAAGATGTTGAAATTCCCAAGGGGTTTTTCCTCTATTCTTCACTAAAAAAAAATGTTCCACTACCCAGCACAAAGAAATAGGAATTTCATATAAGCAAAGAATAAATTAGAGATCACTTTGGCAAACGTGAACTTTTCCTACTATTTCTGGGTGGGCTGAAATAATCCAGAACAGGTGAACAGGAAAATGAGAGAATGATTGGAAACCTAGAATCCAGGAAATAGGCAAATGCGGTATCTGATTTTTAAACAGGGGAGAATTGCAGATAAAGGAATTCTAGGCCAAATAGATAAGGAGCAATACTCAACGCACCTGTAAGCAAAGGATGTAAAAGTGATAAGTAACAACTGACAGATACATCAGACTAAGAATCTGTCAAACCAATCACGTTTCCTTCTATGGCAGGGTAACAGCCTTCATGGAATGAAGTAATTGTGAGTCACCATCAGATTCTGACATGATTTGAAAGACGTTACCATAAATAAACAAAGAAAATGCAGAATAGGCAAATACTCTAAGAACATCAAGCTAGAAAACGGAATTAAAAAAATAGTTATAAATGGGTTTCTGTTAAACTGGATCAATGCAGAAAAGGAGGAGAGGAGTCATACTTTGACCTGTTCTGGGTACGGTATTATTCCCCATTTTCAGTAATGAGGGGTGAAATTGAGTATATGTAATAATTTGTGTGGATTATATCCAATCAGGATGAGTTGCAAGCACCTTGGAGGACATGATTAAGATTGAAAAAAAACCTCAACAAATTAGAATCATAGTCTGGAAAAATAAAATATGGCTTAATAAGGCCCAGACCAAGGTGCTGTGCTTATTTTGATGCCTCCTCACCAAACTCATGAATTCTGCACAAATACAAAATGAGGGAGGGCCGCCTACGCAGCAGATTTGCCAGAAATGGTTTTGGGGTTATAAGGGATAATAATCTGTACATAAATCAATAATTTTAACCACTTGTACTAGGATGTATAAAATGAAGTGTCACATATAAATCACAGCAAGTAATCTTTTCAATCTTCTAGTAAAGCCCTCAACTCTCATCTCCTGTTCAGGTTACTACATTTTAAGAGAGATGTGAAGAAAGCAGAAGCAGTCCAGAGGAAAGTGACAAAAATGATCAAAGACTTGTAGAAAAATGTCTTACAAGAAAAACTTGAGAGGACTGGGCTTGTTTAGTCTGAAGATCAGAAAAATATAGGGAGAGGTAATAACAGTTTTCAAATTAGTTGATTCCTGTGAAGTGAATGGCAATAAGTAAACTTCAATGTACAGCAAAGGTGGAAGGGGGAGGATGGCGAGGGGTGTTACATGGAATATCAGGGT
>VYZM01004912.1:41545-71412 GCA_013398915.1 Dromas ardeola
TTTTTTTAATTTGTTGGCAGTTTCCTTGTTAATTTATCTTCTCACTGGAGGCCTCTCCGCTAATAACATATAAACCAAAGTTTCTTGGGAAGGAGTGTCAGCAGCTCAATACGTTTAGCTAATTCTTGTCCTAAAGTGTTACGTGCTGTTGCAGTATTCTGTGAAACATGTACTGCAGTCCCCTGTGAGACAATTGCACTTGGTTATGCTGATGATTATCCACATGTTGTGGAGATCTGTGTATTGTGTTTCAGAGTTACATGATAAAATAAATCTTCTTACATCTTTACCACTCTGTCAAAAGTATCTCTAATCAAGCTTCTGAGCAATCATGAGAAATCCTAAACATCCACTTTTTTTAGTAAGGCCCCAAATCTAAAATTGATTCCCCTTAATAGGCAACCTTCCCACCTTGCAGGAAGGTTAATGATTAGTCTGGGACAAGCAGGGTGTTTGAGAATCGATCGTAACTAATTTACTACTGTTAGAAATAAGGAACTTATTGTCACAGGAAAAGAGGTGCTCAATGGCACGTTTTAGCATCGCTGCCTCATGCACGGAGGCCCCAACGCATGGGATGTAAAAGCGAGGAGTGTTTGATTGATGATGACCCGGTCGAGTTCATCTGATGGCTCTCGAAGCTTACAATCTAACTATTATCTCCTGATTAATGTCAGGCATCAAATTCACAGTTGCTAACTATGACTGTCTGTGCCAGACTTTGTCTGTGTTGTGAGATGCAGGCAATACTATCAGTCCCATTTAGATTGTATCAGCCTGCAGTGAGAATTATACTGAGGTGATCAACTACCATGCGATCGTTTTAACAGCTCTTGTGGATGTTCTGGGTGGGATGTCTAAAAGTTATGCACCCAAGTTTCAGCAAGCCACCTAAGGCTCCCTTAATAGTCACGGAAATACAATAGATATCTCCAGAGTGTGATTTTTCTGACCTATTTTAGACACCCCCGTCTCGGGATAAGATAAATTGCTCTCCGGAGATCCCTGTTTCTCTCTACTGATAATAAAGGGAACTGAGGGTACCTGCCTCAGACCTTGGCCAGATGGTGCCTAAATTAGAGCAGATGAATCACACCTTTGCTATCATTCAGGAAGAGTAAAACAGGATTAGCCTCTTCATTTGTGTGGCAGGGGGGAAGGAAGGAAAATATGAATAGGGAATTAATGTACCTCCATATACAATGAAAGAGTTCCAACGCTGTCAAATAAAAAGGTGAGTGGTTTATTTCACTTAAAAGTCTGGTTAAGATTTCCAGATCAGCACTAGCTTAATTAGAGGATGAAAAGTAAGGAGCAGCTCAGTGTGTAATTAAAGGCAGAAAAGGTAACAAAATGCAGAATCTTGCTCAAAGACTTCTTTTTCCTCCCAAGGCAACCATCAGTCATGTGAGAAAGGAGACCCTTAACCTCTCTAATAACCCAAACTGATGATGACTATTTATAGTTACCTGGTGTTCTTTGTACAAAACTTTCAAACCTCTTCAGAAATGGGGGTGACCATTATTGCCCACAACATAAAGAGGGAAAAAACTGAGGTACGGAGTGGCTATAACATGTCAGAGATTGTAAGATTAATAAGTCCTGAAGTTGAAATGGGAGTTCAAATATTTTACTCCCCATCATCTGACCTAAACACTAGCTATTGCTGCTTTTATATCTTTCTTCTCTCTCCTTTGTCAAATGCACAATATGGACTTGGTTTTTTTTAAAAGGTTTTTAAAGAGTATTTTTGGAATCACTTCCAAAATTTAGAGGCTCACCTATTTTTTTTGTGAAGGCCATGGAAGGAATTCAGCCTCCATTACCAAGAGGAGCTGCTAGCTGAAGACAAAGTATAAAATTGCCTGCTAAGAAAGAAGTGTGGGGCTACTCTGAAGTGCAGCTATATTGTGTAGAAGGAGAAAAAGTTTCTGAAAAAGTATGTTTGGGATTTTCTATTTGCTGATATCTTTTTTTTTTTTTTTAAATAATTCTAGTCACATTTTATCAAGTTGAGTTCCAAGATGTGTGGTGTTATTCTTTCCTGATTGTACTGCAAACTGTTCTGTTAACTGAAGACCTAGGCCTGTTCTCATAGGCTTAGACTAGAGGATGTTTTTGAGAGCAAAATAAATTAAAAGTGGTCCAGCAAAAGTATCAGCAACTCATTGTAATCAGCACTTGGAATAATTCTGTGGGCAGCTCCCCTGATTTTAGTGGCCAAATCCCGCAAGCTTGCTGGGAGCACAACCAATCAAAATGACACTGAAAACTTTATGTGCATTTCTACCACTCATGACATACTGGTTCACATAAGCCATGTGTCTGCACAGGCAAGTTTCCTTGTCCAAAGAGTAGACCTCTCGTACTCCGAGCTCAGTTAGCATCTGTTTGAGATCAGCAGTCACAGGCATGTTATTCTCTTTATGTTAACTTTTGCTTCACCAAAAATACTGAGTCTGTGGTCCCGAAGGCAATAAGAAGCAAACGAATATTGAAGTCAGGGTACATTGTAGCAGCAGAACACATTAATATGTGTGATTCCTAAAGCTGACGAGAGAGACCACATCAAGACAAAGTGCATGAGAGCTTGACTTTTGTTGTGCAGCTTGTTCTGGCACTTGCATTTTGTTGAAGTTGTATGAAAGTGCTTAAAGGTACATCTGTAGCTCAAAATTAAATGATGAAGTATGTGCCAGAAACAGCAAACTACACTAGAAACATTAAATCTTAATTGAAACATAATTATTTGGAAGGGCAACAACTTTTTAAAATAAAATCCAGGAACTGCAAGCGCTGCTGTCTCAAAAGAAACGGTTTCATTTCAAACTCTAACTATGAAAGTTGGTAGAACTATTAGACATTTTGGAGGGGACTCTGTATGAAATGACACTTACCTGATGATTGTTTTTGGAGAGGAGGATTTTTCTGTGCAGGTTAGTGCTCTAGAAATAAAAATTAATGAAATGACATTTTTAAATTGGAATTTTAAGTGAATTCTATGAAATCTGACAGATGGAGGTCCTGAACAGGGAACTGAGATGGTGTGTGGGCAGCAATGCTACAGTAAGGTTTATAAAATGACTCCTGCAGAGCACCAGTGACTTCAGGTGCATGTACTACAGGCTGAGAGGTCTGTCAATGAGCAATTACACTGCAAGATGAGCAGGGTCACCAGGACCTCCAGGTCACCACAGGACTAGCTGTTATGCTCAGTGGTAATACGTGGATGGTCTGAGGTCTTGCTGAGATTTTTTGGAGGAATAGATGTCAAACCAAATAGGGTTTTCTTTAAGTCAGAAATACTTCAATTTTTTTACAGCTCTCGAAGTCCCTGTTGAGTCGCTTTCTAAGCCAATGAACTGATTATCCCCAAATACGTTAGTAGAAACAGCATTTTGTGTTCTGATTCTGAGATCCTGAGTGCCTTTCCACTCCTGTTGAAATCATTAAGTATGCTCGACACTTTTAAAAGGGATTAAGCCTTTTATTTTGTTATTTTCTGTTTTATTTTTAGCTGGCATTATCTTCATAGAGAAAATTCTTAAAAACATCATAGTTTCCCTTCTGATAGTGAGGAAAACTTTTTTAAAGAGTTTGATTTTCATTCTAAATTAAACATCAAAATAAGGAAAAAAAGGATCATGTTTTTATTTTTTTAAATAGACAGATGAAAGATTTTGTTATTAATAATTGACATGAAAGCCTTTCGTCTTGAACACTGGTGTATGTAAACCTCAATAAAATCCTAAAAGTGCTTTTGTAGAACAAGAACAGTCACAAAAATCTGAATAAAGCCACCTTTTCAAAGAACACGATGAGAAAAGGGAAAACTCTTAGATGTGCAGAGCAACACATTTTACATTCATGCCCTAGTTATTAGGAAGCTTTGAAGTATTCACTGTTATTGAATACAGTGTATACTGTAATTCATTCAGTGCCTTCATGTGGAGCTAAAAAGTTCTAGCCAAAGTGCTTTGGCTATTTTTGTGAGCATGAGAATTTGGATGCAGGAATAAAAGTGGTGTTCCAGTCTAAATCTTATGTAGTCCTTAAGGTTTGACTATAGAAATTATCATAGCAAAGCTTACATAAAAGAAAATAATAAACACTTGGAGGGGGGTGGGCCAGGAGATGGACTTTTTTGGTCTTTGCATTATGTTCTTAGTTCTTTATTGTGAAGGATAAGAAAATAACACTTTACAGTGTGAAACTAGCTTCCAGAGATGTTATAAGTCGAAGATCCTGTCTGTCTACAGAATAAAACAATATCATGTTCTAATCTAGCACAACTCCACTGAAACACAACAGGTTGCCTTTGCTCAGGACGGTGTTGGGGGTAGATTCCAGACTACATCTAGACCATAAACCAATACTGCCTTCATCCCAGTAAGATATGAAACAGATGGTGTCTTTTAAATAACTTATTCTTGATTACTTGTTCCCATCTCCTTGTGAAGTAGGGATGCTGCATTATCGTAGCTGAGAAAGCAACAGTAAGAAACTCGTTACTGACCCAACCCTGCTGGTTTTTATGTTCAGCAGACCACTGTTAAACTACCCACCGGAACTTGTTAAACACTGAGTAACTCTCCATTAGATGAACATTACTTAGAGTTAGGGTCTACCCTTATCTGGTATCTTGCTTATTCAAACACTATTCCATACTATTCTCTAATGTATCCCAGCCATCATCTGCTTCAAGAGCTGAAAACAGTATTTACTGCTCTGTCTCTGTCCGTCTCTTCATCTCTGCAGAAACCCTCTCCCTGCCAGGTGTTACAGTGCTTGCCAATACATGGTTGATGTGCACATGTGTTTCTGTGGACATACTTTCTCATGTGCTGATATTATTGCATGTGTTTTTTCCAAGGCACTGAGTAAATGTCATAAGATAAAAGCTCCTGTTGATTTTTTCCTTGATTCCTACTGGTGTCACCAAGTAGGAACGTGTGCAACCTATAACAAGCTCTTTGGATCTACTGGTCAGCATGGTGTCCGTTTTACTGGTTTTCTTTCCTCCAGATTGCTTATGATTAATCTTATATCAGTCTCTGTGTCCTGCACTGTAAGTAGTTCCTATGGAATTGAGCATAACGGAGCAACCATTTGACTTCAGGGGAACTGCAAATAGCGGTAGGTTAACACACAATGGAAATATTATTCCTAAACATAGGATGACCATTCCGTAGACATGCATTGTTTCTAAGCTTCCTAAACACAGTCTCCTGTTTCCTGTCTTCCCTCCCGCAGAGAGGGCATGAAAGTCCCTTCCCACCAGATACTTTGTGTCTTAAGTAGTGTAGGAAAAAACCCAGCATATTCACTCGGTTCTATCTCTTTACTCTTGGACAACAGGACGGAAGGACTGACTTACAGTTTGTTTTACCAGAATTCACTATTGCCATGTCTAAGCCCCTATTGCAGAAACAGCAAAACATTATTCTTGCACTCTGGGATTGCCCGAACCCTCACTCAAAACAGTGAACAGACAGCTAAATTGTAGGGTGCAGCAACAGATTCTTTCTTTTTTTTTTTTTTTTTCATCGGTTTATATCTGGGTTTTTTAGACATAATAAAATATCTTCTTAGTTGTTTCCTAGTTATTTCCCTAGTTATCCATAGTCATTTCTCAGGCAACGCCTCTGATTTGTTGCAAGCCTGGAGGGGAAGAAAGGGACCGTTCAGCTTTGGTAATTTTTTTCTGGGAAAGGGAGATAATTTTTTTTTCCTTGACTGTGGCTTTAAACATATTAAGCAAATTGAAATACGTGTTTTTAAAGCTGTTTGAATGATTGTGGTAAGTAAATGAAAAAAGCATATTTCTTTTTAAGAGCATTGTCATTTCTAGACTGTTTGCTAGACTGCAAGCATGGGAAGTAACTGAATGTTCCCATAATATTGTTTGTTATAGTAGTATTTTATCATAAAAACAAAGGAATGACTTCTTCAGTATACCTGACTCTGCCTCTGGAAGCTTGAGGATGTTTTCTGCCTTGTCATTTAGTTCTCAGATAGCACTAAATTAGCACTAAAGTGGGAAAAAACTTAAGAGGAAGACATTGTTTGGTTTGTAGAACTTTGGTCAAATTCTTATATTTAGATGTTGAGTACACATATACATAAAGCAATGTTTTAGCTGTGAACTCGTTTTGAAAAGTCCCCTCAACCACTCCTACATCAGCACTTCAACTGGCTGATCCTGCAGTGCTGACTCAACTGTTGGGAACACCTTTTCCCCTCTGATCGATTTTTTTTTTTTTTTTTTTTTTTATTTTTTTTTTTTTTTTTTTAATTTATTTTATTTTTAAGGGCTTTTCCTTCCAGCCAGATCTCTTCAGGGCAATACAGGAAGGACCAACCAAATACCTGTATCCGTTCACTTGAACATATAAGGAATGACAGCACAGGGCTAGGAACAAGCTGTCAAATGTTAAATTGGTAGGAAAAAAAGTAACCTGCATCTGTTAGGAACATCTTAAAAAAAAAAAAAAAACAACTATGTACCCTATATTGTGAGGCATCTCACTTAGGAAACTAGCCGCAGAAGGCTCTCATATAGTCAACAAAAATAGGATTCTTGAAAGGGCAATAAGATTCTTACATCAGCCATTTTTCAAAGAGACTGTGGAATAAAATTAAACTAGGGTGATTAGACTTCCATATCACCATTATATGTATGTAGGCTTGGTGGCAAGCTGACACTTAGCAGCTAGAACTGCTTGCCACAGGAGCCGTTCTGAAGGTTGCTTTCCAGACCTTCCTGTCCCTAGGCAGAGAAAGGTTTTGAGCAAGTTTCATATATCAAAATGCAGGAGGAACTGAAGACGTTTCTTTGTAAAAGAATTTAAGTATGGCTGTTACCAGCATCACCAATACCAGCTCTATGGAGACGAAAGAAAGGACATGGGACAGCCTAAGTTCAGATGGGGTGATGCCTGCACCTTTCCTCAGAATGATCTCCCAAGCAACCAAAAGATATACTTCAACTGCAAGTAGAACAAATGGCTCTTTCCTTTTTAACAAAGATAGCTCAAATCAGCTAGGTAAGAATAGAAATTGAAAGGCTTATAAACAAATTTTCTCCTGTCCACTGATCTTGCAGGTGCCGCTTCATTCGGCCTCTTTTTCATAGATGAGTGGGATTTTGGTCTACTTTAAGCTCTTCACACTCTTTTTCAGGATCCAAGGAAAAGCGTTTCCTTTTGCTGCCTCAGTAGTTCCCTGTTTTTTCAGCAACCTCTCAACACCTACAGTATCGCCCCATTTCTGAGTTCTCCTACTCTCCCAAATATCCTTTTGCCTGTCTCACCCTCTGGACTGGAAGTATCTTCCTCAGCTGCTACTAAAACAGAGGTTACCTTCTCTTTTCTCCCAAAGCTAATGTTCTGTCCAACACTAGAACAGGACACATGAAGTAGCCCCACTACTGCCCAGCCACTCTTTAAAAGAAGTATGGCATGACTTTTATACCAAAAAGCAAAACAAGTTCTGTCCGTCAGAACTCTGCTGCCATAAAATCGTGAGACTGGCTTAAAAATCATGGAGTTTAAACTAAGAAACAGCAGACACATATTTGTTTATCTGCTGTCAGAGGCTAGCAGTTTTAAAACTCATCTTGGCAACTACTAAAGTTGGAAGTATACTACAGGGTGAGGGGGGAGAAATCTGAGACTTGTACATGATTGCAAAATTTGGGTATTTAAGGGGTGGGGGAAGAAGCAGGAAGCTTTCAGCAAAAATAAGAGTCAATACTCATATCTGATCATTGTCAAACACAGTTCTAACTTGGGAGAACTTGCCAAAAGAAGAAAACTTAGGTGGATGGCTCTTTATATCTGGAAGAGGTAATCGGCTCTAATGAGTAGGTGGCTATTTTGCATCTTTTTTCTTTTGTAGACTATATGTGCCTTCCAGATGGTAAATATTTTGAGTTCCTATTTTGTCCTTATTTCAAAAGAGATTTAAAGATCTCGGAGGAGCATGTTCATTTTCCATTATGCTGGCTTAAAGCCTCTAATGAAGTTTGAGAGCAGAATTTAGCCCATAAAACATAGTTCTATGTCTATGATACATATTACACAACCCCTCCAAGGAACTTCAATAAATATACTTATTGAACTACTGTAACACTAAAATATGCTGCTAGGCCCTTTGGTTTCTTCTATACTAGGAGGTTTCTGAGAATTGTTGTTTACATCAGTGCTTGTACAAATGGGAAATCAAATCATTAATTTATAAAATGGCATCTGGAAGTCTTAATTTCTGATTGATCTATCTCCCTCTGGATCTTCCATGTCATCCAGCACCATAGCTTTTGAGCATAATGTAACTTAAGTAGGTTAACATTCCATGATTCAGGGCAAACTTTGGAGAGGTTTCTACTCTGCTGAATTCTTAACCAAGACTGAAGAATCAAAATTATTGCTTCTTAAATATCTTTCAAGTATACCTAAAAAACCAAAAATCTACCAGGTATATTTAAATAGGTAATAACACTGGCTCTGGATGGATTCCTTTTTCCAGATTGACTCCAGGGTCTCCGAATAAGCACAGGATTTCTACTACTGCTGCTAATGCTGTAGAACCACTAGCTCGGAGACAAAGGCAGGGGAGGGGGGTTGGGGAGGTTGCCTATGCCTACCCCTTTTAATTTTGCACCTCATTTAACTGCCTTTTCTCGTACGCTCAGGCCTTTTCTCTCCTCTCCAGCTCTCTGACAGGGTAAGGGCATTAGCAGTGTTTTTTTCATCTTATGGCTACATCTATGTTGTATTTTCCATGATGGTTTTTTTAATATATAAATCCAGACTTTATTACTGAACTTTAGCATGGGCCGCTGGCCATTCCCAGAGCCCAAACCATGTCTCAGGTGGAAGGCAGCAAGTCCCAGCCTCTGTGAATCAGAAAATTTCACAAGCACCTCTCCGCTGAGGGACGGAGGCAGTCCCTGACTTCTCTGCTCAACAAAAATAGCCTTGAAACAGAACATTTACTCTTCTCAGCAGCAGCTCAAGAAGGCAGTTGAGAAGCTGACCAGCCTTTGAGTGAAGTGATGGTCCAGGCCACACTTGTACCATGAGCTCTTGAGCAGCCCAGGCTGCTTTCCCTCGTGTGCACAGTAGAGCTGCCGTGGTCCGTGCCCAGGAGGTCAAGGGGAAGAGCTGACTCTCCTGCACAGCTGGCATCTGCCCCAGGAGGCCAGAGCAGCCAACGCTGCACCGGAGCCATGGCAGTGCCCCTCCCCTCTCTTTCAAGAGGGCAAATACTGGCCTCTGTTGGACTAGGGGTGCTGGGTGCATCTTGCCGGGAACTGAGCAGAGGAGGTGCACTTTTTCATTCAGTCCTCCTTGGAAGTGGTGGCTGAGAGCTGCAGAGGGACAGAGAGGTCCTGAAACAGAGCATGTGGTAGCCCAAACGTAGGAGTTCAATGTAGGCAAGCGAAGGTGTGGGTATGGGTTTTCTCTTTTCCTCTCTGGCATTTCCAAATATGAGGGGTTTGTTTTTCTTAATCTTGGATGTATGACCTGGAACTGTGTACATTACATATCTTTTCTGTGACTAATGTCCTCAAGGATACCAGTGCTATGTCTGCATTAGCAAATAGCGCCATGTAACAGGAGCAGATTTGCTGGGTGAAACAGCTTGTACTGAGAGCACCCATGCTCTAATCTAGGCCTTTGGGATATGAAGGCAGAGGAGGACTCGCACTAGCCCTAACATGGTCCTGTGAAGCAAAGATCCACTAACAACTGGGCTGCCCCTTCAAAGGTTCACTTCAAGAGGGCAACTGCTCCACGTGAAAACACCGATGTGGATGCAGCCCCAAATCCTGTTCAGTGTTTTGATCCTCCTGTACGTTGACAATATTTTCTGAATTATGTGGTTCTTGGGAAATTTCAACAGGCCCCTTTATTGTGTGACAGGGAATTGAATGAAAATAAAGGTTGTTGCCGGGTCAGCCATTGGGAAAGTATTTTCAGACATCCCTCTGACTTGGCAGTTACCCCTGACAGCCCTGCTAACACTTGTATTTTAGCTGGCTCCTGCGTAATGCTAGCTGTATAGCTACTAACTATGCAATTCTAATCCACATCCTCTCCCTTTTAACTAGATATGTCATGTGTAACACAAAATCCAGAGTTTTCTTTCAATACCAAATAGATTAGATCTGCTGTGTTGTCCTTGTCTAGAAAATCATATCAAAGAAGTATGTCAAGTTTGTCAGCTCCTACCTTTAGCAAACCTGTGTTGCATTTTATCTTACTATCTATTTATGTCACTATTTTCTTATTCTGCATTTCTCATGTCAAAATTCTTTACTTCAGATTTCTTTCCCGAAGCTTTCTGTACTAATAAGGTCAGATGATTCAGCAAGGGAAAAAGTTGCTCATTTCTTCCCAAGTCTTTAAATACAAGTATGATACTATAGTTTCTAATGGTGTATCATGCTGCCTGACCTTAGATATTTTTTTAAAATCTCATGAAATAACTTGCTATTTAATGTCCTTGTTCTTTTCGTAATACTTGGGCAGACATTAGCTGGTGTTTTGACACAAATGTGTCAAGCTCCTTTGTTTTTCTCCTGCTTCACCTCTATATAAGTTTACCACTTTTTCTTTAGCTATCCTGCCTTTGACACCAGGTTTTGTGACATGACTTTTATTGAAAGCCAAAGTTTAGCTTATGAAACATATCTAAATTATTTTCAGTTTCTACTCCTGATTTCATATGGGTGGAGAATGATTTACTATTTATTTTCATTGCTTTGCAAAGTCTGTTTGACTCTGGTCATTCTCACTTTATCTCTGTTGTTGACTATGAACATAGCTTTCTTTCCTATAAATATCTTCTTCCACTCCTTGAAAGATTTCAGTTTCTTTCTAGTACTCTTTAAAACACTGTTACTAACCCTGTTGTGCTCAGAGCCCATCTCCGTAATTCTTCTATTGCGCAAAACACAAATTGTAATTCGTGTGGTTTTGGGGCTACAAGTGGAGAAAGCTTAAGCTCTATATAATTTCTTACGTTGTCAGTCCAACTGATTTTACTAACTAGTTCACCAACCTTCTCAGTCTTTTGAAACCTGAAACCTTAGTTACAGGTTAGGGAGGGAGTGGTGTTTAATGCTTCTTCCATTCAATTTAGGTTTAATCAGCTTATTATCACCCAAGCCACACTTATTTTCTAAAACGTTTTGTAATTTATAAAAACAAAGTATAAATAGCATCACCTGGTGTTAGCTTTAGGTAATTTCTGGCTATCCAAGGCCTTCTGGACCTTTCTATAATTAGCCCAGTTTATTAAGCTAATCAGCACAATAATTTTGTATCTTTTAAGGAAAATTAGGAGGTGTAGCAGGCCCTCACAACCAACTTTTTTTTTTAATCCATATCCTGAGTGTTTTTGTGACCTGAAATGGCTTGCTATTACTGGAGTGAATTTGCATGGATCCATCCACAGGCAATTAAAAAGAAAAAAAAAAACACACCAGAAAAACCCCACAAGTTGTGCTGCTCTCAAGAACAAATTATATTTAAAACTTTCATGTGTTTTAGAGGCCTGCAAAGTGGACCTAATAGGGGAAAAACGTGCAAACCTGTTGAAAAGCTGAAAACTATTTTCATTTCAATTGTGACTTCGTAAGGAAAACAGAAGCTAATTGGACTCTCGGATACTTGCAGCAGTCTACGCAGAAACTCAGAAAAAAGACCTCTGAAAAATGATACATGTACATAATAGCCTATACTTTATTGTATCTATAAAAATTGTTCAAGACATACACTTAACACAGTTGAGCCAGATAATTTGTTGTGCTTTAAACAGTATATGTCAAGTAACTATTAAAAACAAAAAAGCTGAGTCTCTTAAAGGAGGCCTGAGAGACTCTGAGATGGTGAAATGCAAAACCCAAGTGCCTAAGTCTCCTGGGCATGTTCTAGATTCGCAGCTTTGACACCTACATGTGTTCTATGACCTTTGATTTTCATTCGAACCTCAAAGCTGCACTAACACTACTAAGTGAAACAGAGCTTCCGTTCATCTCAGAGTGATGCAGTTGGTGGGTTTTTTTTCTTCTTGAATTGTTGAAAAGGGCATAGTCCAAAAACTGATTGCAGCCACAAGCTGACTACAGAGAAGCTAGGAGATAGTGGTTTGGTAAAATGTAAACAAGCAGAGCTGTATTGTTATTTATGCTGATTCTTATCCCATCACTTTTTTTATTGCATAAAGACAGAGCAAGTTAAAAAATATGGTGGGAAGTTGTTGTGTTGGCAGTGGTACATGTATTTTCTAAAACAAACAATTTAAAGGCCCATTAAACAAACATCTTTCATTCTTGACATAAGATCACAGTGCTGCTATCTGCTTTTTAAAGCCTGATTTACAACAGAAGGTGCAGGGTGGAATAAAAATGTGTGAGAAGCATCTGATTAGGGCAGTTGTAAACATTGCCTCTGCCAAAGAGGTTTTTTTATCTATAGGTAATGGACAGAGCCACGTTGTCTGTATCTTCTTTCAGTGGCATTATTCTATTCTGACCAGGCTCAAGTTAGAAATATAGTTCTGTTGCACTGTTTTCCTGTGATTACTGTATGAATAACTCTTTCTGCAGATTTGCTGTCATCATTTCACAGAAAATATTGGCAATGATCTTATTTATGGTGCAGAAAGACTGTGTGTGTGTGTGTGTGTGTGTGTGTGTGTGTATTTTCCATTTTATCTGTGACTCAACTGATCGGTGATAGCAATATTACAGTAGCTAAACAGTGGCAGGTATTTACTTGTGAGTCTGAAATAAACTAATTTTAAGTGATCCTGGATTTGTTCCTAGTGGAAGGGGAATAAAAAGACCATCACAGCAGGCTATTATCAACTCTCCTGCTGGCAGTCTCAGGTAAAAGGTATCAAGAATTGGAAGGTTTCACTGGCCGAGTACCAGCAGGGTAGGTCCTTGGGGTCTTGGACCAGGCAAGTTAGAGGGTATGAGACACTGGGGAGGTGTTTGTAGGCACCTATATCTTTACTTTTGCATCTCAACTGAGACTCCATACCCCAGCAAGGCAGGGCATGCTCTGTGGTTTGGCAGCGCTTCAGAAGTTCAAGGCCATAACAAATAGTGGGCATGGTTTAAAGGCACGCTCACCTCACCCACCAGTAGGTTAGTCAGCTGGTTTCTCCAGACTCCTCTCTGTCCAAGGCAGGGCATGTTTACACTGCAAGTGAAGCCCAGATGATCCCCAGGTTTGAGGCTTGAACTGCTTCCTGTTGACTTTGCTAAAACCAGATTTGAGCGCTGCTTTGCTCTGAGATGTTCTGAAAATTGCTGTGCCCTCAAGGGTCAGCACAGTGAGGTGCCTATATGCAATGTAAATATACTTGAAAGGCTAGGTTTAGCCTTGCTCAGCCTGGGATAGCTTGGACCTTGGGCCATTACTGCTTTTGAATTTTCTGATTTCCCTGCTGCTGCCATGGGAATCCTGGCCTCAGCAGTAGCCAGCTCCTGCTTCACAAGATGTCAAATGACTGCTCAAGCACTGGAAAAATCATAAAGTCCCTGTAGAGTTTTATTTATTGTTAGCAGGTAGCTTAAAATTAGCCTGCCTACAACTACGCAAAACACAATGAGGCATTAGCATTATTAATTGCCTTTAAAAAAAGATGGGGAAGAGGGGCTGGCAACTGTCACTGGGAGCTGTCATTAGTCATTAAATGCAGCACAACAGTGAAACCTGTCGCCCCTGACCTTGCTGTAGCCATGCAACTTCAATAAATTTGGCTTGCTGTTCTCCTGGGGCAGGAAGCCACCCTTATAGCAGAACCCTGGCAGGGGTGAGGAGATTCCCACAAACTAATTCATAGATATCTGTATTGGTTTTGCTATGTGGCACCTAATTGAATGCAGAGATTTGTTGTGTTTCTTTGGGTTGGAAAGAGTCTGTAGAGGTAGGTCCTGATCAAGGTCACCGCTACAACACGCAGGGGGGACTTCTGAGGTGATTTGGGGCATGCAGTTAAGTTCCTGCCACAAGTCTTGTCCCCTTCTCTTTCTCACTTTGTTTACTATAGAGGGGCTGACAGTTCTCAGCTGACTGGTGAACAATGCAATTTTACTATTTGTTACTTTATGGGGTAATGCCAGCCCATAATGGAGGAGTCCTGACCTGCTCATCATGCTATTGGGTCCTGCTCTCCACCCCCCACCTCTCCCCCAACTCCTCCCGGCCCAGAGTGCCTCCCCTTTGCTTGTGTTGCTACAAATGACGATGGATCTGTAGTGCAAGTTGGAAAAAATTCACTGATCCAGGTTAAAAGAATAAAATAATCTGTAAAAGAGCTTTAACTAGATTGAAAACAAACATCCAGAAGAAAATCAAACGAAAAAGAATTTAAGGAAAATTTTGCCTCGAAAACTGGAGTATTGTGAAACCATAGGCTTAGCAACTTAATTGGTTAACACTGAAACCTACAGATGACAAAATGAGTTATTTTTCCAGATCTTGTAAATGACTATGACTGTACAGAAGACAAGAGTTTCAAGTGTCTGGGTAGTAAATGAAACCTTGATTTATCTCCTCAGTTCTCAAATAATTACTCCTGCTTTATCTATGGTCAGCATCACTTAACCAGCTGTCATGGTTTCAGCTGGGATGGAGTTAATTCTTTTACTATATGCTTTGGATTTGAGATGAGAAATGGTGGGTTTTGGTTGTTGCTAAGCTCTCAAGGCCTTTTCTGCTCCTCACACCACCCTGCCAGCAAGGCCTGGGAGTGCACAAAAACTTGGCAGGAGAGACAGCTGGGACAGCTGACCCCAACTGACCAAAGGGATATTCCATACCATATGACATCATGCTCAGTACATAAAGCTGGGGGAAGAAAGAAAGGGGAGACACGTTTGAAATGGTGTTTGCCTTTCCAAGTAACTGTTACCTGTGATGGGTCCCTGCTTTCCTGGAGATGGCTGAACACCTGCCTGCCGATGGGAAGCAGTGAATGAATTCCTTGGGATTTTTGCTTGCATGTGCAGTTTTTACTCTACCTATTAAACTGTCTTTATCTCAACCTACAAGTTTTTTTCTCACTCTTACTCTACTGATTCTCTCCCTCATACAAACTGAGGGACTGAGTGAGCTGCTGCATGGTGCTGGCTGGGGTTAAAGCATGATATCAGCAACAAGCTTTTTCAGAATTGCAATGTGGGGTAACTACTGGGTAAAGATGTAGGCATCATATTCCTGTTTGGGGTACTTTTTCAGTAATTACCATTCCTGAATATAAACTTTCAATTGTAAGTCAGCAGTTACCCAGAAAATCATAATGAAGTAATTGGCTACTGTTCTTTTTTCTTTCTTGGGAAACGGTGCGGAAACTATCCCACAGTATGTATTTGTAAATACTGACCAATAAGGAAGACTGGACCTTCACTGACACTCAAACAGTAAAAGCTGGTCTGCTTATCAGAAATAGAATAGGCGGGTTGATAAAAGGTTAGTATTCAATCCCAAGACAAAATGTCACTTGCTTTTCCAGGTTATTTTTTTTAACCTACTTTCCCTTGCAACTGTTGGGCTCTGTGTAGAAATAAATAAACAAACTGACCTCCCCTTTTTGCATTCATTCAGAGAACTCCTGTATCAGTAACTAGACATGCACCCAGCAAGAATATTTAAAGTTCATGTCAGAGGCAGATCCTATTTATGATGGTCTAAATTCAACCATTAAAACAGTCTAAAGTGGATCAATTGCTAAAGATAAATTGGGATGATGTTTTTTCTTTCCTGATTTTTTTTTTTTCCCCCTATCACACAAAAGATTTTAGATCAACACTTATTTTGAATTGCTGCAGGCTTAAAGTGTAAGTTATTTAGATCATTATATTCTCTCCCTTTTTGCCATTCTCCTTGTGCTTTTGGACAGTCCAGTCTTTTTCTAGTGTTACAACTTCTGCTCTCTTTTTCCTGTTCTAAATCAATACACTTCAAGGAAGAGAACTTCTTCCCATCTCTCATTCTAAGATGTCTTGCTGTCAGGAGTTTATATCCAATATTTATCTTCAGTGCACTTGTCTTAATGTGATCCCATTACTTACAGAGATAATACAAGCAGTCATTTTCAATTTATTATTATTAGGAATAGAAGAATTTCAGTGATATTAGTAATTCCAGTCCTAGTTCAGGAATTCACTGTGCTAAAATTCTGCAACCACCCTCACTCCAGTTCCCTAATATTAATGTTACTAAAAAGAGTTTAAGTCCATATAAACAAAAGGATGTTGAATTTTGCTACTGGGGAGAGTAGGGGGGACAGAAGAGGGAAGCAATGAATGTTAAGGTTGTTAATCATGAATTTATAAAAATGATTACTGGCAAAACAGATAGCTAAGCAGTCAGTTTTGTGTTCAAATTTGTGTTGTTTCTTTAGCTGTTTCAGTGTGTGAATTATTATTATTTATTATTATTATTGTATTTTTGGTGTGAAGGGGCAGAGGATTTGCGTTTTCCTCTGAATATGACTGCACTGATGGACAATGAAAGGAAGATAAGCTTGGATACATTTGCTACTTAAAGTAAAAGCAAAATTCAAGGGACATGTGGCTTGGGGGTTTTTGTTTGTTTTTGCCATGGAGCTAGTTTAGATTGTAGCTCTGCAGAGGTACATTGGCAGAGCCGAGTGTGTGGGAAATATGGGAAGAGAGTGGTGAGGAATAAGCAGGTAGGGCTTGTTGTACGTCATCCAGAAATGACTCTATCTCTCATGAATCCCTTCAATTTGCACATTTTATATCCCCAGCATGTTAAGCCAAACTGGTACTGATTTAAGTGAGCAGACTTATTTTTCAGTGTACCCCCACAATATTTTTCTGGAAAAGTGCACAGGAGAATGTCGTGGTGACAGTGTCTTCTAATCTCAAAGGAAAGGAAAACCTGAGGGGTACATTCAATTTCCTTTATTTTTGCAGCTTGTTTTTCCCCGATCTACTAAGCACTTCTTAAATCTGAAGGGTAGAAGTTATTGTTCGCTTCAAGGGGAAGAAATCCAAAGGCATACTGGGCAATGTACAAGAAATGGGTTCTTCATACTGATGGATTTTTCTTCCTTTCTACCACTATATCCTCACGGACACTGCAAAACTAAGGTCACTGTCTCTGATGTGTTTAAGATTGTGGGGATATATATTCTGTTCTTCAAGCCAAATGATAAAAATGAAGTGGAAAGGCGTAGCAGGATCCATTCATAACTGTTGTGTTTCACTGGGTTTTTTTTTTTTTAAAGCCTCTTCAATTATTTTATTTGTTTAAATGACCTATTTTGCAGCTGTATTTTTCAGAGACCCTTGCCCACCCCCTGGATTTCAGTACTTAATTTGCTGAAATCGCCCAAAGGTCATGTCTCTAATGAGGCTGCAGTGACTTTTGAACAGTCGTGCTACTCACAGGGACAAGAGTGATGAACGTCTTAAAGTGACTTCAAGTATATATTCACTTCTGATTTAACAACCACTTCTGTCCCTTGAAAAATTGTAACTAGTATGTAATGTTACAACACAGTGTCAAGCCTTTATTTAAAGCGAGCATTGTACATACAAGTGCTGTATGATGACTTTCAGACAGCCAAATACCTTTTTCGCTTTTTAGTTAGTTGTTTCAAATTTCCAGAGCTATTAACAAAGCAAATAGAATGGTTATATTTTTATATCAGAGCATAATTATGGCTACCAGCTAGCTGTCTAACTTATCTTTCTGTCCCTGGTAGCTGACTGTAAGAATGATTTTTATCATTGGGAATATATTTGATTAAAACCCAGAATATTTGAAAACTTCACTGAAGTGTTCTTCCTCTGTGCAGTGTTAACAGAAGTGGTGCTCTTTCCAGATTTTTAATGCTTGTTCATCTGAACATAGTCCATATTGAGTCACTAGGTATTCCAATGTGTTTATTTAACCATTACTTTTAATGAAAAGCTGGGGGGAAATCTTAACCTGCCATGAAGGTTAAGTTCTAAGTGCTGAGCTTTGGTCTTTTTGTATACTTTAATCCAATTAATACATATAATATGAACTGAACGATGAAAAAATTCACCTATGCAGGCTTCACTTGTGATCTCCATCATAGCAAATAATCATCTTCTCTGCTAATGTATTCTGAGGTTTGCCTTAAGAACATAGGGATGAGTTTGTAGTGATTTAGGCACGACAGTGCCTCTGAAGAGCTTGTCCTTTTGCTGTCTTTCTGACAATCTTAAATGTTCTACATGTTAAGGGAAATAAATGGAATACTCTACAAAAAGTACCTTTAATCACTATCATTTCACCACAGGGATCATAAAGAAGAGAACAAAGATTGAGGTGTGAAAATGGGAAAGAATACAAGGTATCACAGTGTTTTACCGATGTGTCTGAATTTTGTCTGTCTGACTATAGGACCGGATCTTTGATTTTTCTACATATCAGACTTCAGCGGGATCTTATGGAAGTGAAGTTTCTTGTGAATTTGGAGCAGAAGAGGAGGGAGGTGGGAGGGAGGTGGAATTATACTTTTCCATAGCATAATTCTAACTACACATTGAAATACCTAGAGCAAACTTACATGTTATGTTTTAATAAGATTTGTAGACATTTCTCGTGATCCAGTAGTTTTAAACTCTTCACAGGAATAACCCATTGGTGTTCTGTTGAATAGGGGCTGCACTGGACTACAGTGTGTAATCATGTTATCCATCATATTCTAGGGGCTGTGCTCACTTCACTTACACTGATGTCATCATACCACCTATGTGCATCTAAATGGCATGTTTTGAAACTCAGGGTTTTTCCAGGAAGCAAATACCAGTCTCCTTGTTCTCATCACACGCACCATTGCATTGAAAATATCACATCTGTTCCTTTAGTGTCATGGTCTTTGTAGCCCTACATCAACAATCATAGTCCTGGAAGACGTTTAGGAAGGTTTTAACTATATTTTAGGCATACATCTGAGTATCTCAAGATCTGTTGTTCTTCGTTACAAGGTTAGCTCAATACCAGTCAAAAGAATTGGATGCATATCAGGATAACCATGGTTGACAATGTAGTCGTTATTCTGTGTGAGGGCACTGAACATCTCTACTTAACCCAAGCTCTTCTGTTCTGTGGCCCTCTTGGGCTCTGAACCATCCAACAAAAAAGATTGAGCATCACTTAGCAAACTTGACTGGCAGGTGGTAATCCTGCACGTGTATCATTGGAAGATCCAACTTTCCAGCAAGCACCATGACTTTGTAATTTGAGAGAGAATAAAGTCTGAAACAGCTCAAACATCTCCCCACTTGTCTTGTGCCAGTCTCCTTTCCCATTTGCTCTGCACACAGGTCCTTCTATTGTCTAATAGCAGGCATCAAGCTGGCTAGAATGGAGCAGCCTGGTTTCTAATTATTTATCACCTTCAGAAATCATTTGGATGCAAACATAGCCCTCTTCTTGCTACTAACCTTCTTGCTAGGTGGGCTCAGATAAGAGAAAGAGGCTGACCACTTCACTCTTGTCCACCCTGTGTCAGGAAATGTCTTTCTACGTCCCTTTCTGCTGGTGGTGAGAATACTATGTTTGGCAGCACCAGTGTGGAAATCCAAGGTTCAAAAGCCTGTATGGTCTGCTTTAACTCTACCATCTTGCACGTACATCCTCTGCTCTACTCTCGCTGTCCAGTTGTCTTGCTGCAGTGTGTGTGTGTAGAAGGGAAAGGGGAGGGCACTGCAGCTCTGTTCAGCATTTGCCATCAGGCAAAATAGGCAACAACCGGTACCAAATTCTAAGGCATGTCAGAAGGATGCAGGGCACACACTTTCAAGTCTTTACCCCACCACTGGCTCACTCAGTGTAGGTCCTACTAGTCTTCCACATCATTTTTCTAGATAAGTGCCTTGGCTTATTGTCTTTTCCATAAGAAGATAGAAAACGTTCTTGGAAACTGTGTGCTCTGACAAAGCCTGAGCCTTTGTGTGAAAGACACACACTTAGCAGTCCTTGAGGAATACTCTCCTACTTTGAAGATCTGTGGGGTTTGGTTTTGTTTTTGTTGTTTTGTTGGGTTTTCTTTTAATTAAAAAAAAAAAAAGTGGAAGACAAACTCTTCATAATATAGGCAGCTAGCAGCCAAGTCCATGGTTATAGTAGTACCACCAGTTATGCCTTATGCTGTCACCTCCAAGTCCCCCTGTTATGCTGACCCTCCAGATACCTACAGTTGGTGTGGAACTGCTGCTGTGTGTTCTGCCTCCCTCTGGGCATGGCTGGAATTCTTCTGCTACAACTGGAGGACCCAAACATTTCTGAGTCAGGTCTTTGTAGCCTCACCTGCTGAAACAGGGGCATAGCACCCCTGCCAACCTGCAGCAGTGCCTTGATATTGCCGCTCCTTGCAGCGACTGAACAAACCATGAGATGATGCTGTTCCCCTTAACATGCTGTTATGAGGCCACGTTGTGCTCCCAGAGAAGTGACTGCTGGGCATGCCACTACCTCTGTGAATTTATATCTGCACGTGGGAAACCAATGTTGAGTGGCAGCCCTTCTGCAGAGGTCCAGCTGCTAGTGCAAGACTGGGATCAAAAACTAATTTAAATGATGCATACCACAGTAATCAATGCCTCTGCTCTTTGTGCCTTGGTCTCCTCTATAGTTTACATTCTCATTCCTCATCCAGTTTCCTGTTTCCAAGATATAAGAGACACCTCATCAGCACTCAGCTCCTGCTCATCCCCATATGGTGGGTGATTGCTCTGATATCTCTGACTCAGTCCTGAAGCAGATTGCTTGACAAGTTAACTCATGGCCCTGTGATGATGAGCTAAGGCAGATGGTGGTTTACCTTAGCCTGCAGCAAGAGGGAGGCTTTTCTGCATATCTTCACTGCAAGTCTTTCTAGAAATATGTCTGTAAATGAAAGTTCAAGAATTTCTACCCAGTAAAGACACATTCTGCATGGGCATCATGCACTCTTTCACAAAACTTTTTTGGAGTGTCTTTTAGATGAAAAACAGTATTTGCCTTCCTTGGTAGTGCTCCAGTTTTGTTTTAATTTCTTTGCTTTAGTTCTCATAACAAAATGTATCAAGACCTATGCATGTAAAGCCGTGATCCTCACACCCTTCCTCAGTGAGGATGAGGGCACAAGTCTGCTTGTGGGGCCAGGTGGCACAGGGGGCATACGACACCTTCAGCCTTGCCTGAAGTGTCCGTGTACTTTCACATCGGTCTGCTCAAATGGCAGGAGGACACCTTAGGGTCAAGCCAAATGCAGGATTTCTTTGCAGAATGCAGAGGGGCCAGTGGAATAAGGGAGATGGTTTCTTGGCCACACTGACTTGGACACGGGCCTTTTGACTGTACCCAAGGTCCTTAGTTGGAAAACAGAGGATTAGAAGGGAACTGTTTGATCCCTTCCACATTCTAGTGTGCAGACTTCTCATTTAAGAGACTATAACCTTTACTGTATAACCTTTTATTTCTTGTCTACCTGGAGTGTAAGAGGGTATGGAGGAAGAAAGGTTGGCTGGTTGGTCAACTGGCTCTCAATTGGCTTTGTAATCTATCACATACAAAATAAGAGACGATCTTTCTCTTGTTATAGAGAAAGCCAGGGGAGGAAAAAAAAAAAGTATTTTCTTTGTTTGAAAACTGTAGCAGATGTCTGTGGCAATAAAAAGGCAATTATACTCGTATTATCATGAGAATTTCCAGCAGGAAATCTTGACAAACTCAAAGTTTACTTAACTGAGATAAATACAGTAGATAAATAGCAAACTGAATTTAGTTTACTCTTGTACACAGGTGTACTACACATTTCCTCAAGCCATGATTCACAGCCATAACCTTTCCTAATCACAGGCACAGCAAGATATGCCAGGAGTAGGAATGGGCTCATGTTATAAAATACAGTTATAGATCCAAACTTTCTCCAAAGTTTTGGTGTATTTGGAGCTGACAAACAGGCTTGGGCTCATCTCTGTATCTCTAAAGGGGAGGAACCAAAGGGCCCAATTCATTTTTCACCCTAGACATTTTATGCTGCTCTGAGCATGCAAGTCCTTGATTTAAAATATCTATAGGGTGTCCTCTGCTGGCACAGAGCCCATGGCACAGCTAAGAATTGATTTCTTCCCCCTCTTACAGTAGCCTGGGAAGCAGCTACTCTCTATGGTTGCTCTGATTTATACTGGGAGCAAGGTAGACCCTGGCAGCACTTAGAATCTGGGAGGCCCGCAGATAGCATCAGTGCAGTGATATAAATAAGAGATAATACTCTGGGAGTCTGGAGAGTTCTGCTCTTGGAGTAAGGATGCCAAGCAACACTTCAAGAGAAATTCTCTTTTCAATATTGTTTCCAGGCAGGCGAGCAAAAAAAATATGTAAATGCCAGCTGTACTCTGTTTTACTAGTTACTTCAACAAGAAAATCATTAGATATCTGTCTGATTACACACCACATTCTTCTTACAATTTTAAGTTTGTTGAATTAGTTCTTTTCACATTGGTGAGACTCCATTTGTATATCAAGGGGAGCCTTAGCTGGCAGAATCAAATTTGAAGGAGGCTATTTAGGATTTCCATTTTCTTTGTTATCGAACAGCAGCTTTGAAATGTGTAGCTGTTTGCTGGTTATGCTACTGTACTTGTGATACAGATTTACCCTCTGAATATATTGACAGCAGAAAAGCCATTGACTTTAGGACCATTGCTGCATTATTGAATAATAGTTTTATTATTATAATAACCAACTACAGTGGAATTATTAAATTCACTGCAGATAAATATCCAATCTTCTCAGCTATCTTCTGATAGATCAAATGGTATTCAAAAAGTAAAGACTTTTGCTTAGATGGGGAAAAAAAAAAAAATTATGGTAACTTAGAAACTATAGCATTTTAATAAAATACACAGACTGTTGGAAGACTTGTTTTGTCAAAAACCCAATCTTATTTGAAATATAGCACGCTGTACCACTTTGAAAGACTACAAACAGATTGTTGCTGTCGCAATATACTGTATTAGAAAGGATGGAACAGTAACACTATCACCCAACATTTCTTTTTGCTGTTCAATATGTGTAAGTGTATCTGCAACTCAGTTCTTTAGATCCTCAGATGCTGCCAAACTGTGTACAAGATTTTTCAAGCCCTTATCTCAAGGGAGCTGTTTGGCTATTGGGAAGAAGTATAAATCAGAGCAATCTAAAGGCTATTCTGTCTTACGGCAATTGCTGTCAGCCCACTCTTCCTGTGGTCAGGGTTTGCTAACCGTAAAGATATTCCTTCCATATATCCTTCCATTTTGCCTAGTTGCATGTCTTGTACCACCAACGAGGAAAAATATCAGAGGAGTGTCTCTATATCACATTAGACTTCCCCTGCATGAGGAGAATCTCCAAATGGCCGTTTAAGGCAGCCTTTTGCTAATAGAGAAAACAGGCCTGGAAGCAACCTTGGAGTCTGGTCAACATCCTGACCTGAGATGGGACCAGCTCAATACTGATGGTTGTTTGCCACATCCTGGCAAGAAGGGATGGTATAGCCATAATCCTATGAGGTTGAATCACCCTGTTGAATACCAGCCTTAATATTTCATTTCATTTCTTTATTCGATATTGCTCTCTTCTCAGATTGTGACCATCTTTAAATTGCTGCACACAGGGGACCAAATAAGCCTGCACTCAAGGTACTCCATAAGAGGCAGAATTCAACCCAGGGCTTGAAGGGCTGAAATCAAAAAAACAAATTTCAAATTGAGCTGTGAGAGTATTTAATGCATTCAGTCTTGTGGAGCTCCGCACTGGAGTGTTTGTTATAACATTTAGGCTTACCAACTCAGGGAAAAAGAGGTTACTTGTATAACTGCCATATATGCAAGGAAACCCAGCTAACCAGAGCAGTACAAGTGATAAGGTATACTGCAATTCTTATTGAAACCCAGCAATAGATTGAAAAAATGCATGTTAAACAAGCTCAAACAATAAATATAGTTTAGGAAATTGACATTTATTTATTGATGTTTTGTGTGTAGTAAGTAATGTATGATTACTATTCATAGCCACTTATTCATGTAGATCTGTAAAAACAAGAAGCAAAAAAACCCAAACAGAGCTTACAAGTGTTGCTCCCTCTCAATTTGTATATGCTTGCTCACATGTTTCTCTTGTTATCAATAGAGTGGATAAAAAGTGCCAAACGTGGGACTGTTTGTCAAGGCCCACTTACATGACTGAATTGCCTATTCCACTCCCCTTATGGGGAAGAAGTTGTTGAACTCACCATAAACTACGTGTGGAAGGGATAGAGAGAGCAGAGACACATAGAATATATTTCATGCTTTCAAAAGGAATGAGCTATAAGTGGGCAGTAGGCAGAAAAATAGCCAAAAAAAGAAACAAGTTGTGGCAAAGGCCACAATTGTGTTACTGAAGCATGAAAGAACAGGAAAGATCAAGGTCATTATCAATATCGCAGTGAATAACAGTAGGCTCTGTAACATCCCAAAAAAGACAAACAAAACCCAACCAGACAAAAAAATAAAATAAAATAAAAATTTAAAAAAAACAAACAAACAAATAAAAAAAAAAAAACCAAAACAAACAAAAAACCCCAAAACCGAACAAATAACCAAACCAAAACAACCATTCCATGGCACCTACCACTACGATCTGAAAAGGAAAATGCTCCTCTTCTCCCCAGACTTCAGACAGCAGGATGTGAGATAAGGAGGGTACTTACTAACCAGGCACCTGAGGGCTTGGATCCCCCAGGGGATATTGATACCCCCTGGAATCCTTCGTGCTGGGGTAGTCTTTAACAACATGACTTCAGCTTTGTCCCCCATTACAGTGCATATTCACTTACTGGGGCTGCTGCTGAATGTGACATGGGCAAAGGAGTGAGAAGTCTACTTCATTTGCGTACAGCTTTTAGGCCCTAGGGAAGTACAAGGAACACCAAGTTGCCCGAGTTCCTGGTCTAACGCAGAGCAACCTTAAAGCTCTTCTAGAACAGTTTGGTTGCCTGCAAGACACTGCTGCCGTGCAGCCAGCAGAACAGCATGGCTCTGGCATCCCCGCGCTGTGCTTGGGAAGCAGATGCTGCGGATTCGGCTTTACGAGCTAACCGCTGAGGACTGGATTTATGGTATCTGTACTCCATGCAAACATGGCATGGCTCAAAACGTGATTCAGAATTTATGTCTGAGTTACGACAGAGGAGTATCTCCTCCCTGCTTTCCCAGCTCTGGAGCCCAGTGGTGCTCAGAAGATGGGTGCACAGGTGTATTGCCTAAAGATCAAAACATGGCCCTCTAGTTTTGTTGGTGTGAGGCAAAACAGAAGGAAAGCCAGGAAAATCGTCAGGGAACAGATTGTAAAACCATGTTTAATTTTGTTTGCAAGAGAAATAATCTGTACTAACTAAAACCCTGCAAGTTGTAATTTCTAGTGTATTACTGCTAATTAGTAAATGTATTATAGCCCAATTTGATCTCTCAGAGAAGGCACTTTTTAAGAAAAAGATATTTTCTGTGAAGTGATCGAACAGGCAGGAGGCTATTGTCAGGGTGTTTTTTTTTTTCTTCTTCTTCTTTTTGCCGCCGAAGCACAGTGCTCTTATTTTATGTTCTTGGCGTCTGTTACTTGACTTTTCCCTAGCTTTCCACTTTCTTCCTTTCAGGAAAAGTTGTTCTCTGCTCCTCATCTGTTGGTCCTATTACTGTGCAAATAGCACACACAGAAGCCTATTAGTTTTGCCCTATCGCAGTATGCAATGAACAACATACGAGGGGGAGCAGGATTTTTGAGCCACACTGTAAGTGCTTATTCACAGTTTCATAGTGCAGTACCATTCGCGAAGATTCCCTCTCTCCTTTTCCATCCCTATTGAGGCTGTGCCTGGCTGTGTGCTTTCGTCTCACGGTTTGCGGGACTTTGCTGAATCAAGGCGACCAAGTCGGTGTTTGTTCTTGTCTCATTCCCATACTAGTTTTCCCCTACAACTGCCTCAGTGAAGTCACTATCTACCCAAGGTGTACCTAAGGGTACCTTAATGTATGTCCCCATGTCATTCTTACCGTACAATCCAGCGCTGTTAACGTAGTTTCTCTGAGTGGCTTCTAGACTTGGAAGTTTTTCAAGCCTCTTGTCTTCCTGAACTGTGTTAGTAAATGGCTGCGCAGGGAGAAAGATTGCTTTGGTATTTTAGAAATGATGTTTTGCTTTTGATCAGGCAGCTGTTTAAGATGTTTCCAGAGGCTCCATTTTTTTGTGCTGCCTTTTGGTGGAGACAAACCCCTATCAATAAAATCTTTTTATGTATTGAAAAGCATATTTTTCCTCATTTCTGCCTTAAGTGATTTTTATCTGCACTTAAAACACACAAATGCATGTGTGGGCAGATACAAACAGCCCCAAGAAAAGCAAGAACCAAGAACAGGACAGAAATGACTGCATATCTATTTCATTAGGAGTAGATATTGGGTAACTTTTTTATTTGCAATTCAAATATTTTTTTAAGTCAGCTGGATTACTCACAAACATGAGGTTACTGAGGGATGGAAGCTTTCACAGATCTGGACCTCCAAATTTGCTTTAGTTCAGTTTTTCCTGTGTAAAATGCTGCTTAATTTTAAAAAGTATGTACCAATTCAAAATAACAGAAAAATAGCTTTGCCTAATGGCATCATGCTTACTTAGTCATTTTCTTCGTTTATGTTTTTCAGTGGTATTGATTTATCTTCTAAAAGACTTCCTCTGATTTTAGACAGAACTGAAATCAAATCCCTCAGGCTTTAACTGCGAAGCTGGAGAAGCTTATTAGGATTTTTAACATTCCAAGTTGTTTTCTGAACAGATTGCACCAGCTAGTTGATGAAACTTGAGCTAATTACTCTAATGTTGACAAATGCATTAGCACCAAAAAAAGTCACATTTAAAAAAATAAATAAATAAAAAATTGCACCTCTTCAAGAAATGCTAAGTAGATTCAGTGATTTGTGGGTGTCACAGAGATATTTTTGCAGAGGTTTCTGTAGGAAGAGTAGAAAGGAAAGAAAAGAAAGAAACCACAAAACCAACCCAAACTACTATTTATAAACAAAAAATGTGCCATCACAGATCATTTGAGAATTAAAGTTAATGAAAAATCCTTAGGATTTCAGATAATTGAAAAAAATCAATTTGATAGTTGGTAGGGTGAGAAACTGCCTTCACAAAGTGGTCTTGCTGTGTTAGGGGCTACTGAGAATTTCTACAGAGCCTCTCGGTCCATAGCGTCATACCCAGAAGAACGGGGTCACCATCCCTGAGCACAGCCACTAGCTCCACAGGGTTCTGCGATGTGCCAAGTTGGCTGGTACTGTGAAGAGTTCCCTGAACTGTCGTTACCAGAGGAAGGTGAGCTTAGCCTACAAAGTAGAGAGGAGTTGCTACTGCTGAAAGCATCTCTGCGCTTTCGCAGCACACAATCTATCGGCTCTATAGATTTGGTTAAATCCAGCTTTGGAATAACTGTTAAAATCTAGAGAGATCTGTAACTCCTGAAGTAAGGATAAATTCAGGCTTGTATTCATCAATTTTGGGTTTTTTTGTTTTTTAATTTGTGCTTGACTATGTAGATGCACACTCATAAATGAAGGGGAAGAAATTAGTAAGGATCTCATACTATCATACACTTATTTTAAAGAAAAACTTTGCAAAAAAAGTATAAATTTGAAAACATGAATATGTTTTCATACACCCTTAACCCTGCCCAAATTTTGCTTGTCGAAGAACAACCAAAAATGCTTAACTAGTTGCTCACATGTCAGCTCAGTACCCTAAGCTTAAATGGAAGCAGTGTGGCTATGACATGAAGGTTTCTTGCCATTTAAACTTACTATGCCTCAGAGAGAAATGTGCCATCTTCTCTTTCTTTTTTTTTTTTTCTATTTACTTAATGGTTTTGACCTTTCAGCCAATTGTCCTTATCCGTCATTACAGTGCATGATCAATCATTTCATGCCTTGTCATCTATGAAATATCAGCAAGGGGGAAAAGTTTTATGTTCTACTGCTTTTCATGAGGTTGGGTTTTTTTAGGTTTTGTGGGGTTTTGTTGTTTTTTAGGGTTTTTTTGTGGATGTTTGGTTTGTTTTTTTTTTTTTTTTTTTATTTTGAATATCTTCCTTTTTATTAGAAAGAAGGAAAAAAAATGCTTTAAGTTACACTGGTTTGATCAACTTCATGGATTTCATGACTGCAAATGGATGAGTTCACTGGAAGCTTACCATTTTATTTGTTAATTTTAGTATTGGTTAATAGGCAGTATTTTAAAATGCACCAAACAAGCTATGTTGTTTGTCACTAACTTCCCTCTGAGTCTTTGAGCAGTAAACAGAGGCAGAAGTAACCAGTGACACTATATACCTGTGCATACATACACACGCGTGTACACTTAATGCATGAACATGGTCTATCTGAGGACGGTTCTTCAGTTCTTCAGGTCCTCGAGTTTGTGGAGACTCAGGTAACCGTCTTTGCAACCAAGTTGTGCAAGGGTAAAATTTTCTGTAACGCTTGGGTTGCAGGAGCCTAAATGTCATTTAGAAACTCAAAGCACCACTTAACAGGACTTGTCTGCAGCAGAAAGCCAGAACGGTGCAAGGTTCATGAGCTAGTAGGAATGCTGTAATACAGTGTGACACTCTGCAAATGTTTCAAATTGAGGCATGAAATCTGTCAGCTGTTCTCAAAAAGGCCCTTCTGGTTTAGGGGTAGTGATATGTAAACACGTCTAGCATTTCTTTTTCCAGAAACAATGTGTAGGCTGCTCCCCGGAGGAGCACTCTGCGATGTTCCAGTGAGCCGTATAGAAAAGGCTGCTGGCTTATCCATACCTTTACTGGAGCACAGCACAATGCTGCTCGTAATGAGGGTTAAGTGATTTAGGATCTGAAGTACTTTTAGAAACCACGCTTTTTGCTTCTCTTGTCTTCAATTTCCTGATTATAAACCAGAGATAATGGCACGTCGTGACTTCCCATGGGGTACTGAGAAGATGAGTACATGAAAGATTGAGAGAACGGTAGCTATTGCGTGGTGACCCAGTAATGGGGGCACCTAAAGTACTTTTAGGTAAACAACTTCAGCAAAACCATCCACTTGCATCCCTAAACTCAAAAATGTCAAGTGTATGTTTAAAAACTTCTCAAATGGTTTATGTGTTGTTTTTTTGTGGGGTGGGGTATTCTTTTGTGTTGTTATTTCAGGGAGGCAGGGTAGTCATGCAAATGATTTGGAGAGAATGAGAGAACTTGGGGGAATACACATCAGACAGAGTAAGAAGGAAGGAAACCAAGCATGTAACAAACTTCAAGCATGTATTATTTGTGTGAATATTTGGCATTCCTTCTTAACTGAAACAAGTTAGTCTCCCCAGTGCCTGTGCACACCAAGGACAACCTTCATTATCTGAACTTTTAAAGTATCTTGGTTTTATTTGGGATAATTGGGGTTGTTCTATCAACAGTTTTTCTGTGATCCTAACACAGAGCATGAAAAGGATAATATAAAGAAAGGTGAAGATACAAACATACTACTAAGGTTTGGGGCTTGTAAGGCAAGTTTTGCACGGCTCTAGTTGTAATTCTTTAAAATATACATATGTCCCTTTGATGTTGTATCGAAGCAGAAGCCAGACATAATGCTAGCAACTTAGTTGCTGTTCACCAATGAAGCCAATGAGCAGTAAAGAAAGAAGGGAGTGTGCTTTGAAGTGCTTGGTATTATACGGGAAAATATGCACTTCAATGAGAATGTACCATGTGCAGGAGACTGCTGTTGAGATGAGCTTTAAAAAAAAAAAAAAAAAGAAGGG
>VYZM01004912.1:76149-143367 GCA_013398915.1 Dromas ardeola
AAAAAAAAGGAAAATACAAAGGCACCTGTTTTTGTTTTTTTTTAAGACAACTTCATTCAATCTCTTTCAACTCAAACTGAGAAATTGTGAACAATCGTTACCTAGTCACTTTGTCTGTGCCTCTCATGATGTTTATTGCCTTCTCTCTGCACCTCTTCCTTTATCAAGAACTCTGTTGAATCACTCCTTGAGCAGAAGCTGTGCAATATTTGCTACTCCTTATTGCCTTCCTGCCGTGACGTTTTTCTAATTCTGTAATATCCTTGTTGAGAGAGGACACCAGAACTGCACGGATGATTTGAGATGTGCAAGCACAGTGGATTTATACAGTGTCATGACAATGTTTTCTGCTTTATTCGCCGTTTCTCGCCTACTCATTCTTAACTTTGTCTGCTTGTTTGATCATCAGTACGTTCTGAGGTGGCATATTTACAGAACTAGCTAAAACAGCTCCAAGATCCTCTTCCTTAATGGTAATAGCTAGCATACAGTCACTGTGAGATGAGGGGACAGCTCATTTTTCACCATGTGCACTGAATTTAATTTGCTATTTTATTATGTTTATACGTTAATATTATGAAATTACTTCACAAATTTTTACAACTGAGTTTTGGGGTTTGCTACCTCTCAATTCAGTATTGCCAGCAAGTAGTGTTTGTGATGAACTCTCTTTGTCATCACTATTTACCTCCACTTCCAAACCTCTTATGTAGGTGGCAAGGAGCCAGACCTGCCATGTCAGTGGTGAACTCCTGCCTTGTCCTCTCTATACAGTACATAGCTGAACTTCAACCCACAGTGGCAGAGGGAAAAAAAAAACTTAAAAATGCAATTCAGTTGAACCTTTAATCACATAAACTTGAAGCAAAGAAAATGAGTTTAAGGCACCAAGTTTTAATAGGAACTTACTGGAAAGGGAAAAGAGTAACATGACTGTGGGGAGTTCATCCTGCCATCCTGCTGTGCATTTAATAATCTTTTGTGATAGTATAATGCTCTGAAACAACATATCTGCGCAGGGCCCCAGTTAGGCTTGGGCTTTGTCTCTATCTCTTTAAAAACCTTGTGAACATCTCTCCTTACTCTAAAACTCTCAGTAATATGAGGTTTCCAGGAGTGGTGGGGTTTTGGGGTGCATTTTTTTGTTGTTGGTTGGTTGGTACACTGCTTGTTTTCTGTTTATTTGAGATCTAGTTTTCAAGTGGCTTTGAAATGACTGCTGCTACCCAAAAACCTAACTCTTCATTGGCATTTAATTTTAGTGTAAAGCTATTGATATAGATACACTGCAGAGATGTGTTTGAGCGGCAAAAGGAAAAGAATCTGCTCATGCAGATGAGCGAACTGGGGGGGAAGCAGCGACAGAGAAAGATTTGAATGGTGCAGCTGAACTATGCCTACTTGGCACAGGGGAAGGAGATAAAAATAATTCCTTTCCCTAATTAGCAATAACACAGTTCACTGTTAGAAGCAGGAAAACTTTAACTCCTTACTGGTACAAACCATGCTCTTCGGTTGGTTTCTGGGTTTTTTCACCTATTGTGTTAGAATTAGAACCACTCAACCAGCTTTCACAGACAACAGCTGGTTCAGCTGTTTGATGTCATTACAGACTTTCTGGCCTTTGATGCTTATTCCTGTTTTGATTAGGACCACCTATTCCTGTTCACTCAGTCTGTGAATAGTCACCGAAGAGTTAATTTACATCTTAGCGCAAATGAAAAGATGGAAATTTCTAATGGGAGAATGGGAAACAATGATTTTCTTTTTCTGATCAGTTACTTCTTTTGCTTAGAAAGCAAAATTTACATCTGTAGTTGGGAAGGATTACTTCCTTTCACTTCTTGTTAGATTGTTTTATTTTCATGAACCAGCATGCTATAATGACTGGTTTGCAAAACCTTCCATAGAAATGTATTCATGTATATATCCATTACAGGCACCTTTTTTGGGAAGGAAAAATAATAATAAAAAAAACCAACAGATTTTGAATTTGAAAGGGTTTCTTTTGGGACTAATTTACAATTCTACTTGTTAATCTATTTAAGTAATACACACAGATGGTGGGAGAATTATACAAAGATAATGGATAAACTGGGAGGGGTGGGGTGGCTGCTTTAAAAGAAAAGGCAACCTTAACATTTGTATCTAATCAATATAGAAGTTACAAGTCAGCTAAGGCTTATGTCCCTAGCCAAATGACTGAGCATAAGTGTATTTCTGTATGGCTTTTTAATGTTAAGTGACAAGGAAAGGCAGCCACTTAAAAGTATTTGACATTCATAAGCATCCAAAAGACTTTCTGTCATCTTCTATTTATTCATTCACTAGGCTAGAAAAGGCTATATCGCTTTGTTTTTTCCCTTTCTTTCAGGGCAGCAGTCGACGCATCTGTGTCAAACCTTAGCTCTTCTCATCTGTGCTTCATGGCGTCCATATCCCTTGCTTCTTTCTCTTTACTGTCACCAAACAGCTTTTGTGTGCCCATTAGCAGCGAGGAGTGCTGCATCTGGAATTTCCAACTCCTTGTCTGAAAGGATTAAAGGGACACTGAGTGTGCTCCTGCCCCTCCTGAAGTCAGTAGCACAACCCTTTTCAGCAGAAGCAGAATCAGTTTGAGTGCCAATCAGTTTCAAGTTGGGTATTTTTTCCAGGCAATTTTTTAATGCCTTATTTTAGACATTTGCTTTAAGAGTATCTTGGGTGCTTTTCTGACATAACACAGGAAGCTTTTAATCCAAAAAATATTGATAGTGTTCTTCGACCCCTTGAATTTTAGCTTGTGTGCGCGTCTTTTGTATATTCAGCTTTGCGTGTGAAATGTATTCAGATAGCCTGTAACTTTCAAGAGTAGAGTATAGGAACGAGGTGGTTTTTTTAAATAGAGGAAACATTCCTCTTTCTTAAAAATGTTTCATACAATCAGTTCTGATTTTTTTATTAAGTCTGTCCAAGAGTATTTAGGCAGCTAAGCTACTAAGCTAATTGTGTTAGAAGAATTTGAATATTTTGCCATAAGGAAATAAAAATATGTTATTTTGAAATGGAAAGGGGTTTTTTTTTTTTAAATAAAGATCTTTCAGGAAAAACAAGAGAAAACCTTCTGAAGTGTTTAAACAGTGTAACTGGCACACTAAACAAAAAAAAAAAACTATTTGCACTGTTACCCATAGCCAAATAAAAAGGCTTCTGCAAGTCAGTATGTTTTTATCCTTTTCAAGTTGATCTTCTGAAAAATTTAAACTTTGGAATTCCTATCTGTCTGCCGCTGCTAATAACCATTGAGTACGTTGTCTAATTTTAACCGTGACGCAGAGAGGAACAGTTTTAAGGACACCTTTTGTCCGTACAAATTTCAAGAAATTGGACAGAGTCCCACAGGTGTCCCTCTCATGGAAAGATTGCAGTGGGAATTTCAGTTTTATTAGCCCCTAGAGAATTAATTCCTGAAAGAGCTGGAGGAATGAGTCAACCACAAGAAAAAGGTTAACTTCCCTTTGTGCTTTACTAGATGAAAGAACACAAACACAGTACACAAAACCACACAAAATGGAGCTACACAAGACCTGCCCTGTGCTGCTCCTCGTGTGAGGGGTATTTTAGGATTTGGTACTTTTTTTTTATATTTTTTTATTAAAGGGATAAATATTTCAGCAGTTTACCAGCTGGCACTGTAGAAAGGGAGGGCAGATACCGTCTATTCTCTAGTGCGGGGTTTTTCTCCTCTTCTTTCAGAAGAGAAAATTGAAGTTCTGTGGGATTCCTTAGTCAGTGTCTGTGGAGAGCTGTGGTGCTGTCCCACTTTTCTTGCTGTATCCTTCTACAGGTTGTCATAACAGAAATCTTCTCTTTTTCTTTGGAAGAAAAAGAAAGCACAGCCAGGGCTATTCAACTGCAGGATTGCACAAGCCAGGCAAATACAGGTGACACTGATCAAGGACGCAGGGAACAGGGATATTCAAGTAATCTATATGTATCTCCTGTCGTACTAACAGTTGCAGGGTCTCAGGAATCACTGTGCAATTATGCATCTAAGCACCTCACTCCTGAGGTGGCCAGGAGCTAATGCTTCAAGAGAAAGAAAAAACCACAGATATTCTTTCAGCTCATGCAATTGAAGTCAGAAAACTTCCTACGTATAACGATGCTTCCTTTGGAATGGCTCCTGTTAGTGTTTCAACAGTGAGGTTAATATCACAAGCAACATACTAACAGGCAGAGTCACACTTTCTTACTAACCTCTGCGTTTCAGTGTTTACAGTATGCATGACACCCCCATTTGTAAGCACACAAACCATAATTTAGCAACGTGCATCAGGTTAGTTAAGACCCAAGTAACCAAATTGTGTGAGCAGACAGAGTTTGCTTATGTAGCAGGCACTGTGCATGCCTGCAGTTAAATTCTGCCTTGTATATTTAATTTCAGCCTCAGTCTAAACATACTGCTTTGGACCTGGGAGAAACAGGAGCTTAACAATGGCAGTGCTACTGATGACACCGCTGCAGTTGCAAATGATGCCATTTTAATACTTAGCTGATATTCAGGAGCTTTCTGTCTTGGGTTGAAGAGATCTGATTGAAAATCAGATACAGGCATATATGGAGAATTCCAGGTTCCCCAGTTGCCTTGAAGTTAAGTGGAGTGGGCACTTGATTATTATGAAGGCTAGAATTGGATTGAAGAATCATACTTAAAGGTGTAATAGAGCTCAGAAAGTGTCAGACCTTGGAAGTACCTAGCCCTTGATTGTAGCAGCTGGAAGTGATTTAACAAGTACTTGAGGTGACAGAATCAAATGCTTTATGTGATGAATGGGCTGTTTCAATATAGCAAATGATTTTGCTCTTTAAAAATCAGAATTAAACAGTTTGTTTTTTGTGAGGAGTGAGATCACGGAGCAATGAAGTACATGTGTGCACGTGCCCAGAGATACAGCATTTCATGTTAATCTTGTCTTTATAATAATATGTTCACTTATTTTTGAATTTACTGCTATGCACTGGTCCTTCTCCTGCCAGGGGGAAAAGTGAATGTGTATTTCACGCATGATGGTGTCCTAAGATGCTGAAATAGCATGACCTAAGTAGAACCAGCTCTTTTCCTTAGTGATTTATAAGACGAAAAATATATTTGCTAAATAACACTATCAGTCAAATTCAAGAGGCAAGTAACTTCAAATATCTGTCACGTAACAATATTTGGTAATTGGGTATCTATCTGGGTGAATATATACAGAACTGGATCCAGAGTTGGGAGGAGATTCCTCAGATTCATGCAAGGGGGGTTTTGTACAAGTAGTGCCCCATCTTCAATTCAGTCATATGGCTCACTTAACACTGTTGCACCTATAATTCAGGCATCCTGTCTTGAAAGAAGTTCTACTCCACTTGACACTCCCACAACACAGCAGAAGGGTTTGTTCTTCCATTCACTGTGGCCAAGGCCTCAGTTCTTATCTTCCCTGTTACAGAAAAAGAAAATCCCATACACCCAAACCTTCCTTAAAAATGAAGTCAAACTTGAACCTGATCCTATAGCTGTTCAGTGAGCAGCACAGTTGATTACAATGTTAAGCTCTCTTGCATGTTCGTATAGGAAAGGAAAAGTACCAAGAGAAAATGTAATGTTTATTTTTGGTCTTGGTGCTAATCGGAATTACTTGGGCTGTTCCTGAGGTTCAGTTTTGAATGTGCTAAGTGATGGACACAGCCAGTCTCAAGGGACAAACAGAAGAGAAATTGCATTTTTAGGATCAGTGCTTTAACATAACAACTCTGAGAACACCTTTGGATGTCAAGAATGACTTTGTATTGAAATGGAACCACACATGCATGATTTGTTCACTGCCCCTTGTGATTTGTGATTCTACGTGGGATCTAAGAGGGTTGCAGAAGGCTGGAGGTTCTTGTAGGGCACATGAATGACTGCATTAGGGATAACCAGTTGACAGTAAGTGATCTTCATGTCTCCTTTTGCTTCCACTAGTCAGCCATGAGACAGATGCTGATCTTTGAGCAGATTCTGTGCTCCAGTGTTTGGATGGATCCAGCCAGGGCTCACAAACGCTTGATGTGGCCTCTCTCGCTCGCATCTTATGGGTTGCGTATTGACTGCTGACCTGAGCATCGCTGAACAGAGACAGCAAATCTCTGCAGATTCAAAGTTTTTAGAGTTCTGAAAATGACTCTGAAATGACTCTGATTTGACTGTTCTCCAAATCAAGTACGCAGAGAAACAATATTCTTCTTTAAATTATTCAATACCTCTTGATCCCTGGTCTATCATGCTCAGAACTCTCCAGTGTTTTCTTCTCATGTACGTGAGGCAGCACCACATCTGTGCCAGGTCGTTTGTTAGGTCAAAGCTTCAGTCCTGTACTGGAGCACTGCTCCACACAGCATCTTCCTCTTTCTCCAAAAGAAGACAACATCACCGCTTCTCTTTTGTTATTTGGCTTCACACCCCAAACGTGCCTGGTATGTGAGGAAAGGCCATACATTTACAAGCAGAAAGCTGATACAGTTCCCCAAACTGGAGATTCAAATACAGCAGAGTATCTCCTAAGCAATGAGGTATCATAGAATAATCAAGGATAGAAGGAATTTCACCAAATTCAACCCCCTCCTCAGGGGAGAGTGAACTTCAGCATTAGGTCAAAGTTAGATTCAGGTATACAAAGAGGCTGGGCCACACTGATGCTAGGAAACTGTTCAGTTTAAGTTAATGAAATGTCATCAGTGGTGGTATATTCATAGGTGCTACCTTTCAGTGTCTGAAAAACATATGTTGTTACACTTCCCCCAAAACTAAAAAACAGGTTTGAAATGAACATTTTTTTTTCTTCAGAGATATTTGCATAATTACACAGATTGTGAGTGTTAATGAAGAGCTAGTAATAAAACTGGATGAATTAGCATGACTGAGTGACTTAACGCAATCCTGTTGATCATACAGTTAGAGGTGGCTTGCATTTTGCCAGACCTTTTTTTTTTTAGTAATCTCTTGCAATTGCACATTTGAATTTGAACTTTCATTAATTATAGCTTTATTTCATGAACATGAAACTTCATTGACTTAAGTGTTTACATCAGTAGAACACCTATTCTAAAATATGTGCACCTGACAAAATTGTTAATGAACAACTCACAACCACCCCCAACATGAGTACATTTTGGAGTCATTCCAGTTCAGGGAAGCTACATTTTCCTTTTTTTAATACTTAGTACACTTTTTTGTATGCCTTTAATTTGCGGGCTAAGTTCTTTTTTCTTTCAAAATTAGAAGTAGCAAAGCATGTAATCTCAGGAAGAGAAAAATAACTAGATATACATATTCTTCAATAACAACATTATCCCTCTTCCATCTCCTCTCTCAGAACTGTTTGTCACTGGTCTGCAGCTAAGTCGGTTACCTCACCTCTGATACAGCCAGATAGGTGAAGCATGCAAGAACATGTAAGAACGGCTGAAAAAGATGAGCAGTAGCTAAGCCAAATCACTTTGCATTGAAGAACTTGTGGGGTTTGTGCTTCTGACTATTTTGGGAGTAATCACTGGAAGGTACTAAGTGTCAGATTTAGGGAGAAGTAATGTTTAAACAATCTCAGCAGGAGTACAGCTACCAAATCTGTCAGGCACCTATGGCTTTAGTTCTTAGGCAAACTTAAACCCCATTGTTTTCAGTGGAGCTTGATCTTGTGGCTCATAATGTCACCAAACATCAATGTTGTGTCCCTTTACCTGCTTAAACATGACTGAAAATGTCACAAAGCTCCCGTGTGTATCGTTAGATGACGAAATAACTTAGACTTACTTTTTTTTCTCCCCTTTGTCCAGTCTCAAAAAATTTACCTTCACTCACAGGTGTATAGGAAGAAAATTGGAATTGCACGCCAGAGTTTAACAGACAGAAATATGTATATTATGGTACATACAGCCTGTGAGATTAATACTGTCAGAAAGTCACATGCAAGGGTGAAGCCAGTTTGAAGTGAAGTTGAAATAAAGTTGGCAGGCCATAATTTTTTTTTTTTTGACAGCAAAATAAATAAAACATTTTGTATGGTTAATGCACTGTAAAATACCCAAGTCCATACTGAATACCAGGAATTAAGAGATTCCCTTCTGCCTAGTCAAGTGTATCTGAGCACTCATAAGGTGTTATTTGTAGAAACAAATGAGCCAAGCTGGTTTAGGAATGCTCTGGTCTCTAAGAAAACAGATGAAGGGTATCCCAGTTCAAAGCAGGGCATCCTCTTTTAAAGCTCTGCTAATCAACTACACAGGCAGAATTCTGCCCCAAAGCAGACACAGAGCTCTCTACATTAAAAACCGTGACTTCCCTAGTATTTTCTTCTGGGTTTTTGAGCTAAACTTCATGTCTTTTCTCACCTGTTATAAATCTATGCTAATAAATTACCATAATATTGCAATTCTTGAAGATGGTTGTGTGAAACACAAATATGGAAAGAACACGGGTGGGGGGGAGAGAGAGAGAATGGGGTTTAAGTTTAGGAATTTATCCAGGGATAATAGGTCTATTTTAACAATGGAAAACCTAGGAGTCACTTTTTTCTGCCTGTGAATCTGTGCCTATCTTGAGCTTATGAGTTATTTCTGCAAAATAATTTTGACTGTTAACATGTAGCTATATCCTCATAGATTTTTCAACTGTTACTACTTTTATGAAAGATTATTATTTACCTCAATATTTTTATTTCCAGTTCAGTCTTTTTCCTACCCTTTCATTTTGTCATCTAACTAGCAATTCTCTTTTGACTTGTATCATTAAATGTATATAGTAAGTGGTAAGAAGTCACTGCAAACAATTAACAAAATTCTTAAAATTGTCCTCTCTTGAAATGATTTGCCCAGTGAAATTTGAAGGGCGCTAAGCAAAGTCAACATGACACTTCTATGGGTGCTCCTTCCCATGAAGGACCAGGAATTTTGCCTATCATACTCTTAGCTTAGCCTTGTTCCCCCTCCCAAGATGGAGACTTCCACTGAAATCTTACAAACATCACACTAGCCAAAGAAAGCTTACAGAAACAGACAGTGACATTTTACAATCCTATTTGCCTGAGACCAGGTCAGCTGGTAAAATACATCATCGATATATCTGGGACAAAACAACAACAACAGGGAAAAAAAAAAAAAAAAAAAAGAGGGCTTTTGGTATGGAATAGGCTAGGACATAGTTGGCAACAATTGAAAATGCTAAATTTTAGAGGATGGAGCAGGCCCTGAGTGATGAACAGATTTGGCAGCTTGGTGTATTTGTGAATTTCTTCACAGCTTCACAAAATGCAGGCTGAGCATTTCTGTTCAGGCACATCTATGGAGAACTGTTCATCAGAAAGCAATATGCTGCAGGACCTTCTAATTCCTTCTGTGCATGAAAAACTCGATAGCTGCTTAGAGCGTCTGCCTAAAAGAATTTAAATCTCTTAACCTTTGAATCTAGACTTTCCAGTTGTCTTCCATAGGCCAAATTATAGCCCTGCAAATTATGGCTGGCAGGGATGCTGTATACCAGTCAGTTGTCTCTTGCAGCTAGCTGTACCTAGTGCAAGAGTGAGGTGGAGGGAAACATAGGTGCTCTAAAGCATGGTACCCCCAGGGATGCCCTGAGAGATGAGTTAAGAGCAGCTCCAGTTATTTGTGCAAAAATAGCGTGCTATTTTCTCTGACACTCACTGCTTTGATCTTGCTTATCAGTCTGCGAATGAAGCACATGTAGCTAAGCTCCTCCAATCCTCTCCTCTCCTATTGTGTTTCCTGGTATTTGCCTTAAACTAGTTGCCTCTTGCTGATTAGGAAATTACCTGTCTCTACTTAACTTATACAGGGACAACCATGTTTTATGGCATCTTGACTTCTGCTTTTCCATTTGAGAATTCAGCAGCCGTCATATTTGGTTTTTCCCCTTTAACAAAGCCAACATTGATCTTGCAGATCATGCACACTGCACTGTCAGACAAGATAGATAATGACTTGAACTGCAGCAAATGGGACTATATGACATCACACTTTTGTGAGCAGACAAATCTGTAATCTTATTTAGTTTGACAGGTATAAAGGGCATTTCAAAAACTGATTATATCTGCTGTGATTTTAAGAAGGGCTGGGATACGTCTGGAAAATCTTCACCCATCCTATTCCCCAGGGAACAAACCCTTCAAAAGAATAATGCAATACCACTTATTTGGGGCATTAAAACACACATTTGGCCTTTTTTTTCCACACTGCGGAAAATATATAATATTACCCCTGTGAAGATGGTAGTCTCATCTAAGGATGAGAGTAAGGTGTTAGAGCTGAATCTCCATCAAATCTGGGAAGCTGCGTCTGCAATCAAGCTTTGCAGATCAATGTGAAAGAAAAAGCTGAACATGAAAAGCATCTGAACTGTTTAATGAAAATGTGGATCTGTGCTGGTTTTGCAGATCCATCTCTTATTGTGAAAGCCCCATTGCCAGCTGGGGATAAGATTCATAAGCATTTTCTGAAGTTTCCATTAATAGTCCTACTAAAACCAGCTGTGACAGCCTTGCAGTGCAGCATCAATCAAGGTCCGTATGTGTAACAACACCTACCTGCAGAGCCCCACCTTTGGGACAGGGATGCACAGACCTCAGCCTGACCCTTAATCTCACAGAGGAAGGGTTTTGGTAGCACCTGGACTGTCATGGCTGCGCAGCTGCACCAGGGGGAAAGGCTGGCGAAAGGAAATGCTGAAATCCAAGCTTGTTTTCCTGAAACTTGGATACCTCTCCAAAACCCAGAGTTAGCAGCTGTGGGGCTGGGATTCACAAATCCGTGCCTGCACTTAGACATTGAAGTAGTCGCTTCACATGCGGACAGGGTGCTCAGTTTTTTCCTTTTAAAGCATATCTGGCATAGCTGCTCATCATTTACGCAGGGGACTCATATTTAGGGAACTCACAGAAGCAGAAGGGCTTTGTTTTAGGGAGGGACAGGTCTGCTGCTGCTCTTATCCCACAAAGTGCCCCAAGCAGCTGGCCACGGGCTCCTCTGCTTCTCTCCCCAGAGCTGTACCTGTAGGAGAGAGGCCAAAGCAAAGGCAAGCAAGCAGAGGGAATGGCCCTCAGCTGAGGGATGAGGGACTCCTAAGGACTGCCCTGGGACACAGACCCAAACTCCAGTTTGGGCAGGATTTGAGGCTGATCTCAGCCTTGTTCTTTAATCCTGTCACTGAGCCACCCAAGTACCTTTTTGTTTTGTTCAGCCCAAAGATGATAGGACGTAGTCCTCTGCTGGAAAATTAAAAAGTTTCATTACTCACTCCATCTGCATCGCAACACAGTCTTCTGAAGAGCAATACTGAGACAATCTCTCAACGAATTAAGCATGGCTTGCATGTTTCACCCTAGCCTCAAGAGTATTTTGTCATGGGAAGGTGAAATATTTTTTTAGTAAGTCATAAAACATTAGAAAGTGTGATCTGTCATACTGATAAACTTCTAGAAGTGTCTCTATGGCTGAAATTACAATCCTTTAATCTCTGATTTCTAGTCTAATCTTTACAAGGGCAATTCTATTGTAAATATTTTTGTTAATTCCTCCCTCCTGGCTTTTGATATTAACTATGTGCCCACTTCTGCTCTCACTAAGATGAATGGAAATATTTTACTGATTATCTTGGTGAGGACAGAGCCGTGTATGTGTATGGCTTTCTGTTATGTCCTGCTGGAACATAATGATTTTGCTAATTGTCATAATATAAATTTTAAGTCTGCATAGTGTGAATATTAGTGAACCGATAAACATCCTATACAAAAGATGCATCTTGTCTATATAATGCACCTTGAGGTACTCATGCAGGGTGAAATTAGGCTTGGTTTCTCAAAATCTGGGGGTTTGTCCCAGAGGACTTCTATTTCTCCTTTTGTGTCATGCAGACACAAAAGTGGGTGGCTCAGGCCCATATCCTTAAACATATTGCATTGAAGAGCACCGCCACTTAGCAGTCACTTCTCATCTGAACAGCCTGGAAGCAAAGGAAAAGCAGAGCAAGCGTCACCTCTCTGCTGCAAAAGAACAGTCGGTGCTGCCGGAGTCCTGGCGCAACATGTCTTTGACAGAAGGGTGTGATTCAATCGCTGACAGAAACAATCTTGACAAGTAAGCTCTTAAGTCTGCCTGTGTGTATGACAGAGATTGAAATATCAGTCCTTGAAGAGTTGGACATGTATTTTATTGGCCCGGTGCTTATTGTTATGTGTTAGAATTGCTTTTAACAGAGAAGGGGGGGTGGGGGGAAGAAAAGAACAAGAAAAAAAAAAAGCACTGTGAAGAATATGTATGATATTTGTAAGAAACCACAACTTTGAAAAAAATATTTATTACTGAAAGCTGTTCCCTGCAACGTCACTTCTTATCTTCGTTATTTTGTAAGCTCTGAACAAGGGGCAGCTTTGAATGCAAAATCATACAGAACTCACTATATTGTTTGAAAAATTCTCAGTCACTTGATAATTGTAAAAGGACAAACAAAGAATAGATTGGAAGTGGAAAATCCCATTTTACTACAACCAGATCTTTTTAGTGACTGTTAATTTTGGATATGAGAAAGAGACTGTATATCAGTATTGGGATCAGCACTGTTTAACATCTTTCTCAGCGACATGGACAGTGGGATTGAGTGCACCCTCAGCAAGTTTGACAACAACACCAAGCTGTGTGTCACGGTCCACACACTGGAGGGAAGGGATGCCATATAGTGGGACCTTGACAGGCTGGAGAGGTGGGCCCGTGTGAACCTCATGAATTTCAACAAGGCCAAGTGCAAGGTCCTGCGTGTGGGTTGGGGAAATCCCAGGCACAAACACAGGCTGGGCAGAGAATGGATTGAGAGCAGCTCTGAGGAAGCACACACTTTGGGGGTGTTGGTGGATGAGAAGCTCAACATGAGCCAGCAATGTGTGCTCGCAGCCCAGAAAGCCAACCACATCCTGGGCTGCATCAAAAGAAGTACGGCCAGTGGAGCAAGGAAGGTGATTCCGCCCCTCTGCTCTGGTCTCATGAGACCCCACCTGGAGTACTGCATCCAGTTCTGGGGCCCCCAACATGAGAAGGACATGGACCTGTTGGAGTGAGTCCAGAGGAGGGATACAAAGATGATCAGAGGGCTGGGGCACCTCTCCTATGACGACAGGCTGAGAGAGTTGGGGTTGTTCAGCCTGGAGAAGTGAAGGCTCTGGGGAGACCGTATTGCAGCCTTCCAGTACTGAAAGGGAGCCCACAGGAAAGATGGAGAAGGGACTCTATCAGGGAATGTAGTGATAGGACGAGGGGTAATGGTTTTGAACTGAAAGAGGGTAGATTTAGATTGGATATTAGGAAGACGTTCTTTCCTGTGAGGGTGGTGAGGCACTGGAACAGGTTGCCCAGGGAAGTTGTGGATGCCCCATCCCTGGAAGTGTTCAAGGCCAGGCTGGATGGGGCTTTGAGCAGCCTGGTCTTGTGGGAGGGGTCCCTGCCCAGGTCAGGGGGGTTGGAACTAGGGAAGGGATCTTTAAGGTCCCTTCCAACTCTAACCATTCTACGATCTTAAAAATAAGAATCTTTTTTCTGCCCTTTAAGAAAATAAAAATCCCAATTAAGGGGGAAAAAAAGAAAAGACAACATTATCTGATACTGCAAAAGGAAGTCTATAAAATGGATACTGAAAATCAAACCCACAAAACAGTCTTAAACATTTGTAATGTCCCTTCTTGTGGGGAAAATAACCTATTGTGTTAATACTAGTAATGAAAACTTACGTTAACTTCCATATTCATTCACATTCTCCTTGATCTTATTCTGGCAAAAGTCTCTTGATTTCAGTAAGTATTTTCATTTGGAAGGAAATTTAAGCACAGTCTGAATTATTTTACTGATGAGGTCTTAGGTATCATAGATGGGCAGAAGAGAGGAAAAATTGCCTTACCTGGGTATGAATACAATTCAGTAGTGTTTTCTAGCATTCGTGTGCGTTATGTGCACTTTATTTCAAAGACTGAAATAGATGTTAGTTAGTAAACCAGACAATACAAGGTCTTTAAAATGTTGCCCTCAAGTACTCCAGTAAGCTTTGTAAATAATTTCTTTCTTTGTTTTTAAATTAGTAAAGGCCTAAATAATGTATCTTCTTTACGTCTTTGCTCCTTCATGGGTTTTATTATTTATTTTTAAGCAAACCTGATCTCCTACATAAAATTTGAGGTCAAAATATTCTGATTTTAACTTAAATAACCACAGTTTTCATAACTGAAGCTCATGGCCAACAGCTAAATCCTGATCAGCAGCCACATTATTAGTCTTTGTGGAGGAGAGGTTATTTTACTCACTCATTATTTATGTTGGAGCAGGGTAGTCCATGTGCTGTACAAACATTTAACTGATGGGCTTAACTTCCCAAAGAAGCTGCTGAACCTTGTTTTGATTTTTGGATTTTTTTAAAGAAAAAAAACAAGCCCAAACATTAAGGGCAAGCTGTGCATGCCTTAGGCCATCCCTCAGCCCAGCCTATTTTACCCCTTAACAAAATCACTTTGGTTTTCCAGAGTATTCCTGGAAGGGACTGAATTTCTACCAAAGAATGTTAAATTCCCTCACAGCCTGTCAAGTGACACACTGTGACAACAGCACTTTTTGCTTCTGTGCCTTTTCTTTCCAAGTGTTAATGAAATACTCCCCATGAGAAAGTCTCGGTTAACAGGCTTACAATGAAAAGATTTTCACATAAGTCTGTAGTCAAGCATGAAATTTTTTGTAAGTATACCAACATTTTGATCTAAAATAAGACAAACAGCTGCCCTACTTGTCTTATTTTCCCCATCACTTCCATGGTTCAGAAAATGAGAATTATTTTTTTTCAGATTTACAAGTTATTTTGCAAGTCAACAGTGCCAGCAACTTCCTAACTCTATATGAAGCTGGCTGTTTCTGGTTCTAGGGGAGGGATTAACATAGTAAAAATGTGTGGATCTGTAATATAATGGATCTAAACACATTTCCCTGTGAAGCCCTTGATGAAAAACTATGGCATGCTTCTGATTTGTATTCTCCAAATGACATGAACCCATTATGATAATTCTCCATCATTGAGCAGAAAGTCACTGAAGTCGCTATGTGGCAGACACCAACACGTATGCTTAATTTTGCACTATGCACAGTGTTATGGTAATCATGGATACACTTGCCCAAAAACTTCACAGGCACTGGGCCACAAAAGGAGTTTCTTGTAACAATTAACGATGAGGAAAAGTGACAAAATTCCAGAGAAAGACAGGAACAAATAGACCCAAGTCAAACTCCTTACTAGTTGGGAGTCTGATACTCCTTACTTGGTTGAAAAGAAAGGAAAACCAAAGTTCTGTCTTTCATAGAGGGTGGTGAGGACAGTGAAAGTTACTTTGCAGAAGGCACTTTCCAACTTGCCTCTTGCAAAAGTCTATAAAGTCTCTTTGGAGCACCTGTCTGTTGTGAAAGTAATTCATTTTGTCATGCCCAGTAACACACTTGTAGTTGTTTTATGAAAGCTTATGTAGCAGTTTCACCTCTAGCTTTACCCTCTGTTATACTACATCACAAACTCATTTAAATAGCGATATTAATGTTTTTAGAGATCAGTACAAATGGTTGGCAGCATCATTGCAGTTAATGTCTCATGGGAGCTATACAAGGGAATTTTATCAGCTTGAGGCTGAGGTATTTGATGAAGTAATAACAAACTAGCTTTGAATTGTCTTTCATTACCCTTTATCTCTCCTAGAGAGAATATAATCTTATTCAAATTATAATGGCCTCTGTTATCAATGTGGTTTACTATTTATTTACCTGCACATGGACATGCAAATGTACATGCATTCTCCTCTTTTTACCGTACCTGTAATGAAATTCCTTCACTATCAGAATCATGCATGATCACAAATTACAAACTAGTTACTCGGAAGTGTAATTTCCTTAACATTAGAAGCATTAAAAATAAAATTAAAACCCAACTTTTTTTTAGGAAAAAAAAAGTACCCTCGATAAGGAGTAAAATCCAATCATTAGACTTTAAACATACCTTCATTTATCTTTGAGACAAACATGATACTCTACCTGAGAAATAGATAGGCTACCTTATGTCTGGGCAGAGAAAGAGACAGGAAGAAATGTTTAAGTAGCGCTACAGAGGGAGAGAAGTCCTGAGACTGGACCAAAGAAAGAGATTCAGATGCCAGAGCTTTGGCTCTCCCTGACCAAATCACCTAAACTTTTCTGAGGCCAAGTTTATATCAGCCAAACAGGTAGAATGCGAGACATGTGCAACACAGTTCTAGTTTGTTTGTTTGTTTGTTTGTTTTTTAATTACTTGGTGGTTGACAAACGCTCAGTAGAGGGAAGGAATTTATAAGTGCAGTGTTAGGACACAACTCTGAAGACAGATACAGGGAAAATATTTTTTTGTTAAATGACTAGGCAGCAAAACAACTAGATATATGCTGGTACACATCTGCTCTGTTTAGTTTAAGTGTATACTGAAAAAAACCCAAAGCCTACAACCTTGCTCCAGTGGCTGTAACAGCTGCAAATCAGACAGCAGATACCAAAAAATTTTGTTACTTGTTCTTCCTTTGAAAGACTCCTAGGGTAAAAGCAGGCAGGTGAACTGTTAGGATTACCTTTTTCTCTATTACCAGTTCATCTCATTCATGTGCTGGGTCAGGGTCTTTTTCCCCTTTTTGTTAGTGTTACAGGATCTAAATTCTTCCCTTCCAGGCACAGGCCGCACGACAGCCCGAAAACTGGCTCTTTGGGCTGATCTTGACTGGCACATTAGATTTTTCTCCGCCAGTTTGCCATAAGGCCATTGATTCTGATCGATTTCTAGTCAGTGTTTACTTACTGTCACTTTAATTAAAACCAGGCAAGGGAAAATGATTATTTAAGCCTGCCTTATCAGACCAGCCCTCAGAGTGAGGACAAACACTGCTGCAAACGACAGATATTTTTTACCATACAGTCTTCAGGCTTATGTCACAGGCAACTGTTAAATATGATTTCTATTGTTTCTTTTCAACAGAACTAGATAGAAACCAGGCATGTAACTATAAACAATACCCAATAATATTTATAGCAGTATTTATATTAAGCTTTCTTTGTAACATGAATAATTTGTTGTTGTAATGTATCTGAAACAACCAGATGTACATAAATACTGCACAGACAATAGGGATATTCAATCCTGAACCAATAAAAGGTTTACAGAGCGAAGTCGAACCAGAATTCAAGAACAATACACATACATTTAAGCAGATTTAAAATAAGAAATGCAATTCAAAGTCTGCTGAATGACAGAGAAGCAAACAGGCTCAGCAGAAAGTATATAAACTTCAAATGTGTAAAAGCTGATCAAGCCAGATTTTTACTTCAAATTCAAATTGGAAATAATCTGCAATTGAGAGGTAGAGCTCATGAATTCTAACCATCTTGCCAGAAGATATTTTTTTTTTTGGTGTGTTTCTTAATGAATAACAAAATAGTTGTTTGAAATGGAAGCTAAGGTAAAGCTACCAGATTACCTTAGAGGATAATTCTTTTCAGTTGTGAAAGTAGATCAAATTCGTCAAAATATTTTTTGCCAAGTCATTTGGTCAAATACGTCCAGGGATGCCTAAATTAAAGGCTGAATAAAAGAAGAAAAGAATGGTGATTTCCCACAGCCAACAAAACAAGCACACTCAAAGGCCATGAGAATTTCATGTATATTTCTGGCACTCCCTCCCTGCCCCAATTTGGTGGGAAAGATATCCTCACAGTAATGATGGATACTGGCTGGTGCTTTTTTTGTAGACAGAAGCAGCTTCTAGAACATAAGAACTTCCTCCAGAATGCCAGGGATGCTGGAGAACTGGACTAGATGCCAATACAAAAAGGGATCGGGACCTGCAGGGTTAGAATTTTTGGAACCAGGGATAAATACAGGCCTTGAATGGTGCAAAATAGTCCAAAGTGCTCCTTTTTACTTCATTAAACAAAAACATGAAATCCTACCCGTTACTTTTGTTACATAAAACTTCCTTAATAGTTGCAGAACAGGAATTTTAACCTTTCCAAAGCAATCCTATGCAATTCTCTTTAATCATCCTCTACTCTCAATTAGATCTGACATCGTAATTCCTATCCAGCTCTAAATTGTTGGGAATTGTTTCTATGTGTGATGACATAGTCTCACGTTATACCTGCCAGTGAGATGATCTTTATAATTCTTGTGCAAAGACTATAAAACAGCTTAGTAAATTTATTAAGCATTATGTATTGTCAAAGTATAATCAATTTTTCTAATCTGAACTGACAATTTTTTAAATTTATCCTCAAAGCACGGAGAGGAGTTCATAAACTGAACTTCGTTTGCTTGCTTGCTTGGTTTATGTACAGCATTATTGCCCTCACTGGTATTCAAACATGAAACTAAGTGAGAATAATCTTGAAAAATTACACATTTAATAGCAAGAGAGGCTCAAATCACAATTTGGAATTACTTTTCTTAAAGTTTGGATCATAAGCCAAACTTTTTGGCTTGAGCTTTTCCCATAACCAGTTACAGTTTGTAAGAAGTATTGATCACTTTATAGGTATAGAGAACTTTAGCTTTTACTTAACAGAAATAATTTACCTAATCTGATGTTCATGTTTGTAGTCCCAGCATTTTTAAACAGTTGGCAGTGGGCAAGAAGCAGACAAACCTACCCCCTGGAACTTGTATTCCCTTCAGGCTGAAAAAACCCAAGACTGTTGACCTTTCAGGATTACCTAGAGGCTTACAAATATACTCAGAAGTTTTGATGGTTAAAGAATATCGGATTTTGTTTTTTAGCCTCTCTTGGCATTTATGAATTCTGAATATTGTATGCACTCTTTTACAAAATGTTTACCTACTTACACATTTAACAAGAAATGTCTCACAAATCAAGAGAGTAAGCAAATAACCATCTAGATAGCCATAACATGAAGAAATTACAGTCTGTATGTACCCAGACCAGTGTGTTTCAAAAAAAAATTCTCCTAGTTCATCCTTCCTGTAAAACACCATGGGCATTTGTTTACTAACCTCTTTTTTCCCTTCAGACTTCCTTCTGTACCAAAAGCAGGTATGCTCCCTTTTTATTAAATAGTGGTGATTACTTTTCTCAATTACTTGGTGAAGAACAAAAAGCATCACAACTTCCAGCAGATAAATTAGTTCAAAGGTCAGTCTGGGTGCCACTAGGGACTAACAGAGTGAGAGGAGGACTTTTTCCTTAGATGGAACAACGGGTTTGGAGTAACGCTCATAATTTACATCCAGTCTTTAACTAAACTGACTGCTATCTCTACAAGTGGGAGCGTACCCTATCGACCCTACTGTTCCGCCTAGTGGCTCTGTTGGTAGGTCTGTCCATGATAGATGCATTTCACGGATATTACAGATGTTCCTAATCATTGTGACAATGTCGTTATTGTCAAGCAATGTAATGCAGAAATACATCTGGATATACAACAAAGGTCAGCCCAATCTGTAAAGGTCAAAGATGAGTTCAGATATGAAGCTATATGGAATGCAGAGGATATATAAGCAAGAATTTAGTTTGGCTTTTTACAGAGACGATATCCAGTCAGGAAGTTCCGCTGTTTGTGAGAACATACAATATCCAAATTTTGGACAATAAGAAGGTATTTTATCTGACACAGGTGCATAGACTTTTTCCAGTGAGGTATAGGGTACTTCTTCCCCATAAATTAGGGGGGACTAGTTTTGATAGTTAGGGACTAGCAAAAATCCCTCGATTTAATAGGCAACATGTTGCAAAAAATGGAAAATAACCAATTACTTTAAGGATTAGCTAAAGTTTCAGTCCTTTTCTTCCAAACATAACTGCCTCCCAACACCCTTCCTTGTAGACATCTATCTTTGAATATATATTTTTTTAAAGATCTATCACTATGTACCTAATGCAGTCAGTGAGTTCTTGCTCAAAAGAGCACCCAGGGGCACTGGGATTCAGCACTAAACCCCAGTCAAGGGTCTCAGCAAAATTAGGTCAGTAATTTGATATTTTTTCATTTTCTCCCTCAGCATCTGGTCATCTGACAACAGCTGACCTCTTCTACCTCCTCTGCTTCACAGTCGTTAGATCTCTGTAATACCTAGCCTGTGACAATTTAACAATGTTATCCATTGAATTAGCGGTTCAGTTCTAGCTCATGATATGAAGAATGCAAAGAAAATTGGTTTGGCTTCAGCTAATCTGGAATCTTCATGGCCAGTGTGCATGCTCTGCTTCCCCTTCATGTGAATTCGGTTCTCTGTGACCAACCTCGTTAGGTGAAGGTTATGGGAACTCCACTTCTTCTTCCACATATCTGAACCAAAATATCTCCATAAACCCAAACACACTCGAGCCCTGTAACCCTTCTCATCAATTTATCTTCTCCATCCCAGCACTTTAGCTGAGATCTCTGGGAGGAAGAAATGACTCACCTGAGGATGGCTACCATCTTCATACTTCCTCTGGCGCCATTAATATCCCCCACCTTTAATAGCAGGTGCAGCTCTCACTTTGAGACCACCCTACAATAACACACCCTAGTATCACATATAATTTGTAGCAGATTATCATACATGACATTATAGAATTAACCAGTACTCATTCATTAGCATAAGTAACTAATTCTCTCACTACATATCCAATGTCAGCAGCGACTTGTTTGTCACAGCAGCACTTGGTGGAATCAGCACTGAGTTACAGCTATGTATCTCTAAGGAAATCGGTGATTTCATATCAAGTGCCACATTTTCTCTTACTGCACTGAAATGAACCCACAAAAAGCAAAAGACTGCTTGAGGATGCAACATGAGTGGGATAGCTCCCAGCAGGTGTTCCATATCAAAGCTTGAATATCCTGGCATTCCATGTGCCCACCTAACTCCAATCAAGCCAATCCTATGGGGCATTCACTGAGAAAGGCGCAATGTCTGTGTAGTGCCTGCAGATGTAACTTGCAAAACTTCCTGTTAACTATGTGGTTTAAGCATGTAACAAAGCCAGTCATCAGATCTCTGCTCAGTCTGTGTTGCAGTTAAGAAGAGGAATGACTATATTATTTTTAAATAGTCCAATGTCGGAGCTCAGTTTCTGCTGTAAACTGGGCTGTTTCGTTCTTTCTTTTCCTTAAAAGGAAGAGAGTTGGGAGAGTATCTCTGTTTTATCATTCGCCTCAAACCATTCCTAGGGAAAAGGGACACTTCAGTGTACTTCTGTGAAGTGAATTAAAGGGCCAGTAAAGCAATTATACTTGAATTTATAAATTAACACTGGAAATTTTCTAGTCATCCCTGATAGAGTTTCTGGGATATTTGAATGGGTCTTAGAATACATCAGAATCACAACACTGGGATCAGAAATCAATAGTTTCCTTGTTGGACCTCACAGATGGAGGGGGAAAAAAAAAAAAAAAAAAAAGAGGCTTGATAAGGTTTGAGCAACTCTATCATTCTGATACTAAAGGGAAGAGACATGAGTTCTGATGCTAAAGTGAGTAAAGAGTAATAATAGTTCTGTCATCAGAAAGATTGTATCACTTTCAAATGACCCTATTGTTTCCAATCTTTTAAAAGGCAGTAAGTTGCCCATACAATCCTAAACAAAGAAAACCCCTGTAGAGTATACTAACACAAATTTCTGTTTTGCAAAGAGACCACAAGCACATAACACAGCTCTTCCTGTATGTGTCCAGGGGCATTGTTGCTTATTTTAATAACATAAATAAATATTTCATGCTATTTTCCCTTCAGGATCCATTCACCTAGGGAGAGAGCATGAGGTAGATGGTATCTTTTCTTTTTACTCCTCAACAACAACAAAATTGGTTAATTATTTCCAATCAATTGTCATCTAGAAAACTGTTTACGGTAATATATTTACCAAAATGTTACAGAAAACATTATTTTGTCAGCAGAACTTTCATTATTTGTGTTGCTAGTTGTCACTATTAATATTTAGGAATAGTAACCCTTAATTTTTAGGAATTTGCTTTATAAATTAAGTAGGATTTTACATGTCCTCCAGACAAACTGTTTCATTAAAGGACAAGTGTGCATGCTAACCACCAAGCTATACTACCAAGCTCTGAGTTGCAAGATATATTTGGCAAATTCTGTTGCTTTGTAACTGTAGTTGGTAAGCCAAACAATTGCCAAGGGTGTTTATTATAGACAATATTTATAACTTCCACCATTTCAAAACAGGAGGATCATTGTGTAATCTAATCTACCAGCATACCACAAAAATCAGAGCCTCAATCAGGAATTTCTACATTAAGGCCACAATTGAGGCATATTTATATAAAGTCAGTACTTCCAACGTTCAGGGAGAAGCTTCGAGTGGGATGCAAAAAGTTTAAGAAATATTTTACGATATGATTTAATAAATATTGCATTATGGCAAATCAAGTGCTCAATGAGAGAGCAGATAGAGTTATAGTGTTATTGTGTAATTTAGCATGGAAACAAGTGTTCAAAGCCCTAAAAATTATTTTCTTCTATTCAACAAGGAGAAAAAGAGCAGACTGTAACCTCCTGGGTGCCCAAATGCAACAGGCCACCCCATGTGATGCTAATGACACAGAGCATTTCTTGCCATTGACCTCCACAATTTGTAAACTCCTTCCTATCCCTACAATCAGTATGTACTGGAAACACCAATTTTCACTGGAAAAACTGTTTAAAAACACCGTAAAGAAGCCCTAAAAAAAAAAAAAACCAACAATATTAGTAGAGTATGAAATACCTAGTATCTGCTAGCTTTTAAAAAGAGACATCTATTCAGTTTATTATTGATTTTAATACTCACTTCATTGAAATCTTTGGTTTTCCATTGCTCCTGGACAGTAGCAGTGCATAACAGAGTTTAGTGTTGAACTCTTCATGAGCCTCAGGCTTAAAACATGCACATAGTCAAGCAGTTCTGTGTTTCCCCATCCAGGATCCCACTAAAACACACTAAACCAAAAATTCCTGTTTACAGTGCTGTTTTCACAGTTGGGTCCTTTTTTATTTAAAGGCCTGGAGAAGACTTGGAAAGACAAAGGTGGAGTAGTCAAAGATTTTTATTTTTTTTGTTATTATTAGATAAAACACAACCAGCACATGCTTTATTGATCATATCCTATCCTGTACCAAGCTTTCAGCCTAGCAATCATATAATGGAAATGGTCCGGCATGCAAATGAAAATCATTTAATGACACAGAGAAAAACAATAAGAACCATTGTTTCCAGATAATTTATACAGATATTGAAGCATTCTTTCTCTTTTTTTATGAATTGAATTCACAGGAGACTTCTGAAAGTTGCCTGTCAGGTCAAAGGCTAGTGCTTTATCCACTTAATCATTCATCCCTGCTTGATTAATAGACTTTTTAAACAGAGTCATATATTAATAATGTAGGCTTTAACTGGGCATCTCGATCAAAGAGCAGATTTTAGAAGTTGATTGGTTTGTATCCTCTAGGCCTGTGATAAATGTCTAGAGATTTCTTGTAGTCATTTTTTTCTTGTCATTTTTTCATTCTGATATTCATTTCTCTCTTCAACATTGTCACATGAATATTTAAAACAAGAAATATAATCAGTTCAGTGCTTTTTCTCCAGTGCCAGGATCATAAAGAAAATAACTGTCATTCAATACAAAATCTCTTTATTACAATATTTAAGCACTGTCTGGTTTACCTTGCTTGTTGGGAAGCATAAGCTGAAAATTTTATATGCATCACTAGGATTATAAATTGAATTTGGGGCTAAGTGGGATTAAGGAGAAGAAAACTTCTCAAAGATAGAAAGACTATGGAGTTAATAATTAGAAGGGGGTTAGAAAATTTTCAGCAAAACAGTTACAGTTGGAAAATGTTGTCTCATCCAAACTAAAGTGTTTTCCAGGAGTGGGTCAGTGTTTAGGAAATACAGATATATTCAGTTAAATTAAATTAAAATGCACTCTTTTTTTGTTTGTTTTGAGATTACTTTTTATTTCCAAATCTTGTTTTCTTCAGAAGTCAAAATCTGAGGTGAGAGGACTTCAATTGAAAGGAAATACTGTGGCTGAGCTGAATATTTTTGAAAACTTTTCATGAACATTTTCATTTCTTTTAATTTTCATTACAACTTGGAACAAAATCAGTACTCTGAGCGAAAGAGTAATCCCAAGCTTCCTGGAGCATTCCTCTTAGCAACAATAATACACTTATTTAGGATATAAAATTCCATATCTTAACAAAGGCCTAAACAAAAATGATCACTTTCCTGATGCATTGATCTTTGAAGACTTCCATTGTGGAGCAAAGTAATCTGATTTACCCGGTATTACTCACATGTGAATAATTGCCTCTCGTTTCTAATTCATAGTGTATATCTCTGCTGCCAGTTCTGTACTTGTTGCATCTATAAAACTTCCAATGATATCAAAAGCACTTCCAAACAATTGTCTCCCATGTAAGGCACGGATTTATGTAGCTCGCCATGCCTTGTTTTGCACATTGTTTCTTCTGGTCCAACTCCAGCAGCCACGTGCGCTAGGTGCTGCTGACGGCCCAGCTGTCCAGATCCATCCTCAGCATGAGATCACAGAGCAGGATGAAATGGTACCTTGCTTCTGGCTATACGAAAATGTGTAAGATATGTGATGCAGAAAGGATCCTTGTTGCACAGCTTCTGCCTTTACAGCATTCCTAGGAGGGAATTGGAAGTAATTCAAAGCCCAAAACAATGAATGACACTAAAAATTCTGTTCCTTGATCTGGAATAGAAACTGGATTCTGCAGAATTGTATGGGTGTGCTCTCCAGGAGCTGTATTTCTCTTTACCATCTTCTACACTGCTGAGAGCTTGAAGGTCCTTGTACTCACTAGAGCAAAGGACTTCCTGGAGGGTCTCATTACACAGCTACAAATCTTGGTTTTTATCTGCAGAGAGCATCTGCAACTTGAATTTAGCATAACAAAACTGTGAGGTGTAGATGCAGTTACTTTGTATTGTTGCGGGTGTCATAGTGTCACTGATTTCAGTAGGGCAGAGATGTTGCTATCACCTTGCATGGTCTCCTTTCCTTATTCCCTCTGTCTGCAAGTAGTAGATGCTGGCTGGCCAATGCAAGTTATGAGATGTGTGACTCCCTGAAGGACCATGGTATCTGAAGCTTTTGGTGTATGGAAAGGGGTAAGGCTCTAAAGCTTGTAGACAAGTTCTGCATAGTTGAGAAGCAAGAGAGTCCCTCTTAGGAGTGCAGCAACGGTGTGTGGGATGAGTGTTCCTCTAAGGACACCTCAGCCACGACACAACGCAGATAGGGATAAGGTACTCCAGACTGAGACAGCATCATGGAGTACATCCTGGAGGGCTAAAAGCCTCATCTAAGTATCATCACTGTCTCTTTATTCCTGTAGTGTGGTGCAGAAACAGCAGAAGGAGAGTGGTCTTTTTCTTCAAGTTACGCGTGTGGTGATGGCAACTAAGGGTTGCTTGATAGTTGCAATATACCCTGTGGATGAACTGTGCCATCTCAATTGTTCTGGTCTTGTCATAACAGCTTCCACTCTTCATGTGCTGTTGGCAGGGATATCAGACCAAAAACTGACCCTCAGGGCCATTGACTCAAGTGGGAGGTTTTAAGACCTGTGTGATTTGTTGTTTTAAAAGTCCTCTTCACAGGTTGGAAAGGCTCAGTGTGGGTGCTTATAGATATGTAAAAATAATAATATGTAATAATGCTGAGATTCACAACCCTTCAGGAAGCACAGGCCCAAGCTTACTGTGGCTTAATCAGGACCTGTATATATATATATATATACACACTAGTATTAATGACAGTTTACTTATACTATAAAATTTTCACTGCCATGAATTTGGGTTGACTACATTGCTTCCTGTATTCTTTTTTCATTTTAATTCATCAAACATAATGTTGCAGGCATGCAGTTATCTTACCTAATAATGTTAGCTTGTAAACATCATTATGTTCACAAAGTTATCCACTCCTTTTCTATGTCCGTCCACAGATTTCTGGTATAATCTTTCATCTGAACCCTACAGAGTTCAGTTTGTTTAATTGTTTCTAAGGTTTTGGTTATTTTAATGAGTTGGTTTGTGCTTAATGAAAATTAAATCTGTGGGATGAAAAAACAGCTATCCTTCTACTCTTTTCCATATTTAAGTCATGGTGGCAACAGTAAGGTAATATATTTTCAAAAAATTCCATTACTTTGTGATAGATTTCCAAATGCAGAAGTAAATTTTCATTGTCCTCCAGATTTTCTTTTCTCCTTTTCTACTCTTCACATTCTTTCAGCTGTTTCTCTTCTGCGGAAAATGGATTTTTCACCTCTCCTCACGTAAATAAATGGTTTTTCTTTTCACCATCAATGAATGTTTCCTCTGGTCTTATGCCACACCAAGGACTGCCTTTTCTGTCCCATGCTGGCTTCTCTTCTGATAACGTCTTGGGGAGCACGGTCTGTCTGTTCCATGAGATCTTTTTGTCCCATTAAATTCATCTTCCTCCCCTTAAGCTAGCTGCTTGGCAGCTGTGCTGCGAGAAACACATAAACCGTTAAGATGGATGGTATTGACATCTTCTGCTTTCTTAGGGATTGCAGCAAGCCTACCTTTCAATGATCCGTAGTTTAGCTTCGGTTCCTCTACTAATGCAATCCTGTGTGACTGAGAGTGCCACAGGCAGAGACTGTGGAGAGCTGAGTTTTGAAAGCCAAGGGGGGCAAACCAAACCTTATACCTGGTACAGAACGTGTTTCTGCCAGAGGAAAAACTGAGGAAAGTATTAGGTAAAGTCACATGAGTCCTATCAAGTCTACAAAGTCTGCAGTAATAGTGAGAAGGGAGCCTGGGGCAAGGTGTGAGAGACAGCACACAAAGCACTGGCTACTGCCCGCTTGGGCTTCTTGGCTACTAGAGCTGCTGAAGTTGCTGCTAATCTGGCAGCATTTGGATTTCTTTCAGATACTGCTAGAAGCAATAGAGTTGACACACTAACTTTCGTAGTGGAATGGCGCTAACTGACTAACAGCAATTTCTGCTGAAACTGTGGATGGTGGGTGACCCACTGTTTAGTACTTCAACAAGAAATATCCAAGGTGATATCACAGCTAGATTCTTTTTAGTTTCAATTTTTGTCACGTATGATGAGGAGTTAAAAAAAAAACAACAAAAAACCTAAGTGTGTGAGTGCGTGCATATGTGTGTGAGAGATGGAAAGATGTGTTTTCAATTTTGCTTCTGGTCTGACCATAACACAAAGAACAGCCCTCACATTACTCTACCAAGCCATTATGGATTACCTATGCACCAAAATTTAACTGTTGGAAGGCAGAAGAGAGAAGCTTCTCCTTTCAGAGAGATGAGAAATATTTCTGGTCAGTGACTATTACAGTGTCAGGGCAGCACTTTCCAGATACTAGGACTGAGCATGAAGTTAAATTTTAAGTCCATGCCAACAACCATAAGCCCTGCTTTCTTTAAACTTCATTATGGAAAAAAGTTGAAATTTTATTTACCTAAGAAACTGAAAATTTCAGTTTTTCAAATTTTGGTGAAATTATCTTTGTGGGTTTTTTCCTGATGTTGCAATGGTAGGAACATGACCAGATGATATGGGTGGCAGAAGAGCTTCCACCTCCTTGACTATGATTCATATGTGCACCAGGGCATGGGGAAACTGCTGTTGTCTTGGACCTTAAAGCAAAACCCATAAAAAAACCCACGTAGAGCTCCTGGGGACCTTTTTTTCTATCAGGCAAATGCTTGTCAAGCCTGAGAGATCTAAAAAATAAAAGTAAATTAAATTTAAAAAAAAAAAGAATTGGGGATTCAAAAGACAGTTTTTCAACTAGTATGCCTTTAATAAAGAGCAGTTTGTCCCCATAAAAGATTTCAGGAGCGCCTCTCAATGCAATGTAGAACAAAGTTCCACCTACTTGTTTTTCACTGGTACCTCAAAAATTGAATTTACTTTGCAGACAAGTTATACACTGCAGTAAATCTACTGTTTCATGTGCTAACTTGTGAAGATGATAATCTTCAAGTTTTTTCCATAACTTTATCCACACTGCAGCACCCATGAATAAGCCTCTTGACCTAAGGCAGAGCATACAGGGTTTGGAGTGGAAGGAGAAAGTAGTGGTCTGGTCTTCCTGTTTCACTTTAGATTTGTCTATTCCCTTTCTTTCCACTTCTAGATGACCATGAATATTGTATTATCTTCCTCCGTTTTTTCAATATGCTCAAAGCCAGAACAAAGCTTGATGGCATGCGCGTTCAACATTAAGAAACTAATCTGGGTTTATCTGAAATGTTTCTTAAGCTCTGTTGTTATTGTTGTAGTAGCTTTACATTCATTTGGGCATTGGGCTGTATACGTGGTGCCAACTTGGTTTGTAACTTAAAAAAACAAATGAAAAATTAATTTACAGGAAAAGCTGCCTGGTTGCATAAACAAGTTTAAAAAATTTAGATGGCTAAAAATTCAGTTAGAAGGATTTTGAAGCTTGTCAGAGCTCCTTAATGGAAGTCATTGCTATTTAGATGGAAAGGTATAACATGAGTTTAGCTATTAGGCATATTCCAGGGCCTTTGGAGTAGAAAGCAAAAGCTTTAATAAGAAAGTTGTCAGAGATGAAGGTGCTGCTAATAGAACATTCCATGTATTAAGAAAAAATAAGACTTAAAGAGCTGTGAATGGTCCTCAGAATAAAATTGCTGGGTCATACAGAGAAGCTTGAATGACTTTTGCTTTTCACTGGAATTAAGCAAGTTCAAGTTCAGACAGTGTTAGGCTGTGCAAAGTCTCTATACTGAATTCTAGTAATCCTCCCTCTCTTTATAGAAAGGCCATATTTTCAAGATTTCATTTTGGCAAGAAGAGGGGAATTCTATAAGCTGTGTGAAACAATGCAGTTATAGATACTATTTTTTTTCAGTTAAAACAAGTGGGTTTAATATTTTAAACAAAACGGGTGCATGTATGCAAAATGTGATGATATTTCTGAAGAGCTGAGCCGATATAACAAAGCAAGTGGTGGTTCATTTCCTAGATGAGCTATGAATCCTCCTCATTTACGGTGCCGCTGTTGGCAGCAGAGGAGCAAAGTGGAGGTCTGGTGAGCTCCTCCCTAGCGGCAGGATTGCCGGCTGCTCCTTTGCTGCTTCTGCGATGGAAAGGATTTTCAGAGGTCACATGAGACCTAGGGCCTCATCCAGAGTGAAGTCAACAGGATGGCTCCTGTGCACAGAAATATCGATACGTTGACACATTGAAGAAGCAGACTGCTGGGGGTTTTTGCTGACAAGTGGCGTAAGATAAACACTTGAATAACCTAAGTAACATAAAAGTTTTGTATGACATTGGTAGACGTGGTCATTTTTGTTATCGTTACAGCAGCATTCCTAAATAATAAACTGAAGGATGTGGCCAAGTGAGAAAGGTTTGCTTGGGATCTTTCTTTATCATGTTTACATAGGTGTGATTAAATTGTATATCCTTTGAGAGCCAGTTTATATGTTAGAAATTTGAAATTAGGAATTAGGAAAGCACTGGTTCAAGGTATTTAATGCAAATATATATTTTCCATCAAAACCACTATCTCCACCTGTAAAGCCTTAGTTACTGAGACCATAGTTCTGCAAGGACACATAAAAATGTGATCTATACCATTTCCTTATTACCAACACGGGCCACTGTTTGGTTTTTGGGGTTTTTTTGCATTATCTACTACACCCTTTAAGTCTGATACCTTGTGCTTTGGTACCTGTTGAGAAACTAAAAACTACTCCATTCGAGGAGATATCAGTCCAGGATACAGAAAGTTTCTATTTTACTATTAGTATTAATAATAGTAATGCTACGGGTCCCAAAGCTGAATTTTTCCCATAGTAGTAATGTGTATGAGATCTTTCTGAAGCAAGAACCTTGTCAATTAGGCAGCCATCAGAGAGCATTTCAATTAATTTTCAGAATAACTTTGTAATCACTACTGAATGCTAGGTAATGCTCAGAATTACAAGATTATATTTAAAATTAAATTTAAAACAATGAAGGATTAAAATTACCACTTAAAGGAGGGAGGAGTAATTTTCCTATAGCATATCCGCAAACAGGTATGTATGTATACACATTACTTAGTATGTACGCTTATGATCCTTCTATTTCCTTCTCTCACTCTATACATCAATAGATCATATATATCAATCACATTTTCTACAATGTCTCCATGATGCCTCAAAATCTGACCGTTTTCCTCTGCTCTGTGTCTCACCGACAAAGAGTGAATCAAGGTCATCTCTTTAGAGTTCAGCAATTCATTAAATATTCCAATGATTCAAATATCTGCAGCTGCACCTTCCACTACCCCTTATTTTCTGTTTATGTAGTAAATAATGCAAGACTTACTGGAGTTTTGATGGGGTTCACTGTGATTCATATCTTAAATGCCACGTGAAATCTGTATATATAGTTATATCTATATACCTTAACGTTTATATCTATATACCCTTAATATCTAGTTACATGGAAATACAAATTAAAAAATCACAGGGTAGCTATTTCATATTCTTTTCATAAGCAGCCCCTAGCATCAAAACCATTACTTTGGCTTCACAATGTTTCATATCTGTGAAACTCACAGTTGTTAATTTTTTTTATGTGCTGACAGTAAATAATTCACACCAGTCCTCGGTATGCCAGGGATCAAATTCATCCAGGGATATCTAGTGGAAAGACTCCACTCTCTGAGTTAACGCAGATGTACATACCATTTTTGATGATCTTGTAGAAGTATTTTTACATAGATCTGTCAAGAAAAATAATTTATGTGAGTATTCAAAATTACCTCAATTCAATGCATCAATGATGTCTAAAAGTAAAATCAGTATTAATGAAAGAACAGTATTAGAATTGTAAAATATGATATATTCTTAGGTGCTGCAGAGTATCAGAAAAGTTACCTAATTTCCATCAAAAGTGACCCAGAGGTCTTTGTTTTCAACAGTTGACCCTTAACGTGTCCATTGAGCTCCTGTCTTGAAGCAAATGCCTTTTTTCAACTATTATCGCAAGGTCCAGCATACAATTAATTTTACATGGCTGATAACAGGAAGGGAAATAAAATATGACATTTCAGCCGTAAGTCATCAAAAGGTCATCGATCTATGAATTTAGGCTTTAATTACAGATGATGTTGGATATGAGGTCTCATGTTCAGGGAAATGAGTGAAAGCTAAGAGCAACGCCTAATACACAGATACACCAGTGATAGATTTTTTTTTTTTCACCTAAATAACAGGGAGCTTTTGAGTAATCTGAGTAACAGTAGAAAACATTGTAATATTTTTTATAAACACATTATATAAGCACATTTTATAAGCGCATTAGGGGTTTTGCATCACTAGAAACAAAAAATGGGATTTGATCAGGAGGCTATTTTGGATGGGCAACAAACTTTCACCTTAAAACCAATCAGAATTGAGGCAGAAGAGCAGCTATGTGTAAAACTCTGGAAGTTGGGAAAATTGTAAGGCAGATTGTTGGAGTTTTAGCTCACTGAAATGGGAGAAGAGCATGGGTAGACATTTTTTAGCCTAGAAATGGCCTGCAAGTTGTCTTTAGGATAAAATTTAGAAGAAATGGCATCATATAAACTAAAAATAGCTGCGATAAAAATAAATCTTGCTTACTGAACACCACAGGCAAGCAAGTTATCTTAACAATGTTCCACTTAATATAAAAATTAATATATGTTACTTGGCAGGAGAACCTATTGTGAAGTGAGAGATACTGCAGACAATTAAGATGAAATGGTATTGGGAAAACCCATCTGATTTAAAATGAACTTTCTTTACTCATATTGTGAAAAGAGAACATTTTTTCAGGAAAAAATAATGAAAAATTAGTAAAACTTTAATGTATTTCCATTAAATTTCTGTCCTGTTTTTTCTTAAGACACAGTAATTTGAAGTATATGTGGTGTATTTCTAGGCTTTCTTAACTTTGTGTTTTGATTTCTCCCTCTGTAGTAATATTTTTGTGTATAGAAAAAACGCACAAAGGAAATCAAACTCTAATCCAAAGAGAAGGGTCCCACATAGCCAATCATCAAGCTATTTGGATGGTTTTTTTCTTTCTTAAAGCCCATATTCTTCCACTCATGATTACTGGCAAATGCAGATAAACCCTCCATTAAGCCTTTTTTAAAAAAAAAAAAAACAAACAAACAAACAAAAAAAACCCAAACAAAAAAACCAAACCAAAAACCTGGATAACTTTCAGGCTAAAGTATTTAGCTAACTCCTGAATGTTGAATACTTGGCAAATGACGTGGGCCAGCTTCTGAAAATAAGGTGCTACTGTTTGGCACTGGGAACAAAAGGAAGAGATTAAATCTACTACAGTAGCATTTTGTTTGCTTGTTTGTTTACCTCTGGAAATTCAGTAGCTAGAGACAAATAGATGGCTGTTGTCTTTACTGTGACCTCCAAACATTCAGAAATGCGCAAAACTGAGTGGGCAGGCAACTTACAGTTGGAATGGGCAAATGGCCGATATTGCAGCCCCTGAGAGGAAAGCTGAGGTTGACCCAAAGCCACCTTCGTGGTGTAAATGAACTGAGTTGCCCTAAAATCAGTGGAGTCTGGCGAGTTTACTCCGTCTACAAATCCAATGCCACATGGAAGAATTTAGTTCCTATTTTTTCTTAAGTCCTTGCATGAAGGGCCAAATCGAAACTTTAGCCTATTTTTTTCTGAGAGACCAAAACATAACTGGTGTTTTTACCATAACATAGATGCTTTAATTACGGAAAATATGTGACACTTTTGAATGTTGGGCTTTTAAGCATTGTGGTAAAACTGCTGAGTAGGCAATTGTATGACCTTAATTCACAGAGGACCAGTTTTTTTACTGCAGACCCCAGGAAACCAACAACTTTAAGTAGGAATCATGACTGGGCTATGAGAGGAGTGCTAAGGTTTTTGAATAAAAAGGTTTGTAAGAGATGTCAATTGTTATTAGGATATTCTTTTACTGTTTGAAGTTTTGCTCCATAAAACATGGGACAAAAATTTTGAAAAATGGCTTCTGCTGTCATAAATCTTGGGGATTCCTGTAAGAGGTGCTACTATAAAAAAATAAGAAGCTCACCTTACAAAGTCATTGTATCAAGAAAAAAAAAGATCAAAGTTCTTCATGACATTCAATCACTGTTTCCATTTCACATGCCAGAACAAGAAGCAGAGATGACTGATAATTTTTATAATCATTCTTAATAATTCCAAAAGGCAGAGGAACAGATAATAATAATAATATGTATTCTTGTGCTAAGCTGCTCTTCCTCCCTTGCTTTTTAGATTTGGCCATTGTGCTCTGTCTATTGCAGATAATCTGTCAGGTCAACAATATCAATAGTTTTTATTACAGAAAGCAGATGTTATCAGCATCCTATCTGTCCATTTAATTAGAAATGTGGTTCTGCTGTTAAGCTTAAGAACAATTTGAGGAAGGAAAAAGAAAAATAATACATTTCAGAGTTCTTAAAGAGGTCTAGCATTTCCAAAAGGAGTTTGAGTGCGTTTCAAATACTGGTGAAGTGACTTCAACACCCCATGAAGTTTTTCACCAACTCAGGGATATAAAGTGAAAAGTTAAGCTCTTGCCTGGTTTTGCATTTAAGGCTATGGGGTAGGTGAGAGGAACAATTTTGGGTATGCCGTTTTGGTCTGCTCAGGGCTGGGCTTGGCAATGTCTGCAGGCTCGAATGCGAGCTGGAAGCAAACTAACCCCTGTCCGGAGGGCAACTCTCTAAAGCACATTTGAGTCAACATTATTTATGCTATCACTGTTAGCAGCTGGATGTGTTTACAGTGAAATGATGGTTGAGCTACGGTATATGATACCATTGCACCTATTTCTCCAAGTTATTTCTTCTTACGTGAATGAATACCGAGTATCGGAAAAATGTAGATGAAGTCCTGGACCTGCTGAGTTTTATGGGAGCTTGGCTTTTACCTTTAGAGAGATTGGTATATTTCTCATTTTTTTGTGTGCAAGACACCCTTTGTTTTAGCTGTGTGTGGTTCTGTGCAGTGACAGCCTTGAAACAGAGGTAAGCTGAACATTTTTTAATTATTTCTTTTTTATTATTTTTTTTTTTGCCTTGGTCTCTGACCGGAATCAATTCCTGAGGCAAAGCTGTTCCTCTGCTTGGCATTAGCATTGTGCTGGGACTACAAACAGAAGGAATTTCACTGTATGGTATCTGGTAACATCGGATCCAGAGTACCGAATGTGGTTGTCCAGGCTGTGCGCTACTGATTCCTCCCGCGGGAGGAGGGGACCCAGCCAGAGGGGTGGGTACCACCACTCAGAGAGGAAAAAGCGGGAGCGCATCGGAGTTGCACATGCACAGATGCACTTCAGCCCTCGTGCAGAAACATTATTTTTGGATATTGAGAAAATACAGCACTATAATAAAAAGTTTAAACCATTTCTAGCTCTTAGCAAGCTGACCGGTAGTGTTATTCCCCCAGGCCCTCACCATTAGTGTGTCTCTTAAAGGCAAGCATTTACTTTGGTTTATGACCCCAGGGAGGGATTCAGCCAATTTTATAGAGATCTCTCTAAAGGGAGAAAGAGCAAAAAGATGGCTTAGATATCACTTCATGAGCAATCTTAACGGAACCCTGAAGTGAGGTTTAAGTGGAACTCAAGCATGCTACTAGGTGATTGCAGTCTACATTAAAGAAATGATCTCTCTCCTATACCTTACTTAACGCAGGTATTTACATTCTGAAAGTCGCACCACCCCATATTTTTTGTAGCATGTATTTGCAAGTACAACGTTCATTATGTTGCTGTTGCCAACATCAAATGCTCCAAAGGTGTCAGAAGAAATTCTGCATTGTCTAGCAAAACTGGGAGGCAGTACTTTCATCATTTCTCTTTAAAAATATAAAATAAAATAATTTAGAAACATGAAGAAAAAGCACCTCATCTGGGGAAAAACGCTTGTTACTTAAAAAGAAAATACAAAAACCAGAAAAGTCTCAAATGTTTCTTCAAAAATTGACATTTCTTCCCTCTATTGTTTCCCCCCCCCAAAAAAAAAAAGCTTCAGCAATGTGTTTACGACTCAACAGGGAGTTCTGCTACCATAGATATGCGCTGATATGGTGGATATTTGTTCTTATCTTTCCCCAGCTTTTAATCTGGCTAAGATTTAGCTACAGTATACTTTTTCTATGACTACCATATGTGTGCCTCTTGCAAACTGCATTAACACAGTACCTTTTAAGAGTCTGTCTGAAGACCACAAAAGCAAAGAAATTTCAGTTCCTGTAAAATTTTCACTCCATCCATAACCCATCTTGTTACATTGAGGTATGGGCAGAATTTGCAGAACACTGTGTGATCCTGCATGCCATGTGCATTGTATGATATCCAAGCACAACGGGTGTTTTTCACAGCTGATGGAGAAAAGAAATGTAAAGCAAAGCAGACTGTCACTTTCTGAGTTTATTTTTGAAAATAAAATCGTATTACAGAAATCAAATGATTTGTTGCTTGATATTATCATGGACAGATAATGTCACTCTGTTTTTTGTTCAGAGTCTTGTGTATCTGTGGCTGTCCACTGGAAACAGAATGCTGAAGGGCATCAGCCATTCATTTCAGTGGCTCAGAATTAGCATGCTTTTTAAGTGATCATAGTCATTTTAAATGCAGCTTGATCAAAATACTGCTATTAATTTACGGTCTCTAAACAGAGCCTGAACTCATCTGGCATGTCTTTGAAGGAGGCAAACTGGGAAAAAAAGCCAATGTTTTCAGTGCTAACAGCAGAAATGGGACTAATTAGTGAAATAATGACACTAGTTCTGTTGTGCTAGTAAAATCTACTTCAGATTTAATATTACGGGACAAGAGCAGAAAAACTTCAAACAACCTGCACATCTCAGGCAAAATATTTTTAGATACTTGAGAATAAATATGTATTCTTATATTTCATTTAAGTGTCCTCTCATCTTCAATATCCTTCACATTAAAATATCTATGTTCTGTCTGATATTTACCAGAATTAATTCCAGTTACAAAGTGTTGGGCTTCAAGGGCAGCCAAGGAACACTTAACACTCCTTGTGCAGAGGCACGGATCTGGTAAGAGTCTCTGGCAGGTTTCTATCCCCTTTTCTGATGCTGCAGTCACCCTCCACTGGTGTCAGCTCTCCACAATGCGTGGAAGCAGATTGTAGCCTGTTCAGGTTTACCCTAGCAGCTAGTGAGCACACGTGACTTTTCTGGCAGCAAGAACACAAGGACTGTTTTCTTACACTTTCCATCAGCTAGAAGAGCTCCGTCTGAAAAACTAAAACTTATGAATTGTTGGGTTTGGGGTGTTTTTGAAAGTCAACTTTCAATTAGTGTATTTTATATGTAACTAGGTTCCTTCTTGTGAGGGACTTGTCAAAGGCTCTGTGAAAGCAATTTGGCTTTGGATTACTTCAGTGCATGCCTTCACTGCCATTCTGCTGATCCATTCATTCTGAAAGATCTGAGGGACATAACTTTCTTGTACAGAATTGGACAGAGTACTGGTAATCAGTCTTAAAAATCTTTTCCAAGGGTTTTCCTTTGTAATTCTCTCTCATTGTTTCATCTAGCTTGGCTGGTGTTAAATTAATGATTGACTATTTGTTGTTCCTAAATTCTCTGCTAAAACAACTTTATGTACTGGAAATGAAAATATAGAATTCCCAAGTCTAAGAATATTATTGGAAATACTCAGCGATGCCCTTTTGAAGCTGTTAAAAATAAAAGACACAGAGCTGGTGATCATGTACCAGCTGGTACAGAGCTGGTTCTAAGGTAAATGAAATGTGGCTGAATCAACTAGGTTTTATAGTTTGGTGGGTTTTTTCTGAGCTTGTTCTGTTGATAATGCTACGTGTTTTCAATGCTGTTAGGACTTCATAATCCAGCTCTGTAAAACTTAGAAAATTACAGCCATCTTCTTTCTGAAACATTTTCTGTAGTTCTTTTATGAAAATGGCTATATCATTGGTAATTCAAGTTTGTACTTGTGCCTTCCATTAAATACACAAAATTTTGCTGACTGAATACAATTTTCTAGCATTTTCAACATGTGAACAGGTATTGATATCTAGCTACCAAATAAAATGGATTCTGGGTTAGATTCACATAATCCCTAGCTTAAACATATCTTTGTATCAAAAAAAAAAAAAGACCAGATACAAGATGATCTTTTGTGTGTGAGGCATAGGTGTGGAAATGATAAGACAGTATATGTGTCCAGACAGGGAACCTCTCTAATTCTGGAACCAGGGTCCAAACAAGTCACACACACGACCACTACTGTGGGAGGGATGGGAGAATCTGGGGGCACGGCACTACATGTTGGTGTAGTGGGTTGGAGGAGAGACCACGAGACCTCATCTGCATTGTTTTTTTCATCATCACAATTTGCAAATAGCCAGGCACTCCTCCAACCCAGTAGTTGGAGTATCCAAGGTACTCTCAGGAATACAAAGAGAAAGTCCTTGTATCAGACTGGAGTATGGATTTCACTTTCCCATTTCATTCTCCTTCTCATGCAAAATTCAGTTACTTTTGCTTCATGCAGTTTAAATTAATTTCCTTCCATTGGTATAAATAATGTCAGGGAGATATTACACCATACATCTGTGTCTTTGCAGCCTGGGGATATTGTAGGGTAGCAGTTCTCAGAGCATCTGAACGCATTCTGCAAAGGGACTTTTTTATACAGTTATCCCAAATTGTCCTTCAAGGCACCTCCAGGATCTCTTTCAGCTGAACCAGAACTGGGGTGAGCAATCGGCGTGGGTGGGCAGAGAGAAGAGAGAGAAAAAGGAAATACTGGGATAAATCTGCCAAAGAATAAGGGCTCAAAGGGCCATGCCACCAAGGAATTGTAAAAGCTTGTAGAGCTTCTCTAGTCTAAAGCACAATGGCATGCCTGTTATTTCATTCCTTGCTAGTAGTTCACACCAGAAGCTACCTCAACACTTCTTTGAGAGGCACTGAGTTGATGGGGCTCATCATCTCAAGGCAACTCAAGTTACAAGCACAGGATGTAGAAGCATTTATTGGCAGAATTACTTTTTTATGGATCTCCTGTTCTGAAGTATGACCCACTAACTTGCCATCTGTGGATAAAATTTTAGGAATCCCTGTCCTTTAGATTAGTCCCTCTTATTACTGATTCCTTTTACAAATTTTTATGATCAAAACCATCTTCTGATCCTACTTCAAGATTCATGTTCAAAATAATATTTACATAATGAAATAATATTTTTGTTAGCTTCATTTAATACAACTTTCATGACTTTCAAGACTGTAAAATAATATATTGTCTGTTATCGCATCTGTTAAAACCTGTCAGACCATATTATGCTTGGATAAAAAAAATACCTAGAGACGTAGATTGTCTAATGCATGGGGTCTAATTTTCTGATCTTGAAAATTATTTCACATTTTTATCTTATAAAGTGCAGATATAATTGGGATTTGGTGGGTGAGGAGGAGAGTATGGATGAGTGACTTTCATGAACCACGGGCAATTGGTAGTCACAGCTGAACCTAGTGCTAGCTTCTCCAAAGCTAATGGGCTTTAGATTTGAATTCTATATTAGAAAAGCAAATCTAGTTGTGAAATTCAGAAACAGGTTTGGAAACGGTCTCTTTCACTTTGCTATCTGGGTTTACATTACAAATTGTGTCTAGAATAAATAAGGAATGAAGAAAAGCAAACAAACCAGAGAACATATAGAATTAGAACATGGTTAGATTACGGTACAGATATTGTGTGTCTCTATCTCTTCAAATCAGGTGGTATTCAGGGTTCAGATCGGAACCTAAGTATATCTTGGGTTTGTGGGTTTTTTTAAATCATTACCTATCTGAAGCCATCAACTATCATTGATCTCAACACAGGTAGCAATTCATCTCAATTCATCTAAATATTCTTGGTAGTTGTGAGGAAATTCTTCTGAACGCATTCTGAGAATGACAAATATCATCTTGTCAGCCCGAGTCTTCTCACGCAAAAGTGAAAATCATTACAATGGAGTGCTAACTTTATGACCAAGAAATGCCAGCAGAGTTACTGCCACTAGAGCTTTTACCTGTGGTGACAGGAGGATCACAGCCTGGCCGTTTGCTTTCCAGTGGGGATGGGGATCATAGCATAACAGGAGACACTATATCATTACATGCCTTGAGCTTTTAATTGCTTTAATCCACTTTCTGATGAAAGACAGATGTTTCTGAAGAAGTTAATAGAGTTGGAGCGAGATGAATATGCTCTGAAACATTTATAAGAAATGCTTGTGTACTGAGTACTATAGTGTGAATCTAAACCAGCCATGCTTTGAATTTAGAGAAGGCAGTGCACAGCCCTATCCACCGAGATGTTGAAGATGCAAAGCTCTTCTTTATGTTACAGTTCAGGGCCCTAGTTACACAGGCCCTAGCCACAGGATATTTGTCATAAATTAGAATACCAATTACATCCATGTACTCTTCATTTCTGAGAAAATAGATTGGTTTCAATATATTTATTATTCTATATGTGCTGTATTAGGACATAACAATTCTCTGCAACACTTCCAGAGTATTTGCTCAATAGACATTGAGCTGTAGAGGTTATTGAAAACATTGTTGAAACATAAATCAGACAAGAGCAGAGAGATTTGTGATGGCCTTGGGACAAAAAATTTAGAGGAGAAATAATATTTTCATAGGTGTGGCCCTTTGATGTTCTTGGTATTACAGGATGAAAGACTTGGACTTGATTCTCAGGTTTGATTTCTCACTCCGTAAGTTTTTCAGATGAATATGCACAATTTTCCCCTCTAGATCAGATACATAAAACAAGGATAAAAAAGCAGATTTGGATTGAAGATGCAAAAGAAATAGCATGTATTTTCTCTAAAACAATTACTTCATTACAAAGTAGTTAGTAATTTCTGTGTGTATTATTTCTGTAGTGAATTATCTGATGGAAACATGACTGAAAGACATCAAAGAAAGTTTTGGGAATTCCTGATCTGTTGCATATCAGTGCCCATTATACCTTAATGTGGCATCAGATAAAAGTTTCAATACCCTCTTAGGTGAATGGGAAAGAGAAATGAATGCATGTATTCCCTTAGATCATATTGCTGTATGTATCCATTAAGTTTATCTAGACAGTTTTCAGAAGGCATGATGATTCCTTGGTTACATCTTCAGTTGTTCACTGATAATTATGGTCATATCAATTAATTTTAATAGTTTTTTACTGTTGCATAGCGAAGTTTCACTTTTCCTAAATCAAGTTTCAGTTGAGCATCATGAATAAAGACCGTGAAATATGAATCTCCATGTCTCATGATGTGGAAGTAAGGCTTATTTTTAAATTTTTAAAAGCAGGCAGGTGGCAAAGGGTCTTAGAGTATATTTACACCACCTATATTTATATGTTAGAAATTCCAAGCTAGCTCCGAATTGGCCAGTCTCTCTGTATCAGCAAATGCATTACTGCACAAAACCTACTGGAAGTAGTATCGAGTCAATTTACAAAGAGAGGAACTAAGAGGGTTGTGCTTTCTTCAACCCCTTAACACTGTCTGGTAGCATCGTTGCTCACGTAATGCAATAACACGTGTGTGCCTGTGCATGGCCACAAAGCAATTCCATGCAGTTGGCACAATGTCTAGTTCTGCTTGTATGCAGGATAACATGAAACCGTGCTCAGACAAATTAACCTTGCCTCACAGCACAGCAAAATAGCATGCTGCTGTCCCAGTTAGTGCTGCCAGGTTCAGAGCTCGTTAGGTCAAAGCTCTCTCAGATATCACCCCCGTTTCTGCACAGTCTTCCACTTCATGCTATAGGTACTCTTAACATTGTGTCATGTGGATTTGGGCTCATAAATCACTGTGCAGCATCTGAAAAATACATTCGAGATGACCAAATCTTTGTGAAATACCATGATTGCTTTTTTATTATTATTATTTTATTTTTAACTGTTGACAACCAAATAAAAATTTCTGGAAAAATGAATGACCGGTCCCACTTTCTTCCCTCTTGAAGGCTGTATTCAAGAAGGCTTCCTTCCCACCCCACCCCACCCGCCCCCAAAGATCCCTCACGTCCACATGTAGATCTTGACAAATTCAAAGTAGCTTAGGTTTACTGTAAAGCTAAGCATGTGTGTGGTACTTCCTGAACAGGATTTCCAAGGATCTGATCTTCCATCATTTTGTACCTCCTGTATAATTTTTGGTATTTATGTCACTCTGAATGGTCCAGAGCTGTGAAAGGAGCAAGGTTTTCCCGTTCATTTTCTGAGTGATGAGCTGAGATTTCTGATAATTTAAAAAGCATTGCATCAGTCTAACAGATCTTAACGAACATGGACAAGTCACAGGAAACCGCAAAAAGTTGTCCATTAGCACTTGATCAATTTTGGGGCAGGATAGGTGGAATACTATCTACCAGTTCCTGTGAAAGCCAGAGGAGGCTGAGCATAGTTTAGGCCAGGGCTGACAAAGTAAATCTATGAAGTTTGATTTTAAAATCCCACAATGACTGACTTTCTTAGGAGAAGAAAAGATTATTGTAGATAACTAGAGAAAATGGCTCCAACACATTTCTTTTCTGAATGACGCTGAAAAATAAGGCAATATTTCAAATATGAGAAGGTTTTTTTGAATAATTATTATTTTTAATCCACCAGTATAATTCTCTTCCAATTTCTTCCTGCATTCTGTTATCCACAATCCTAGTATTTAGGTAAAATGAGCAAGGACAGAAGGACAGGTCTGAGCTCAACTCGGGTTCAGCATTTAAAAAGCTATAAATTGACATATTTGGGAACATGGGGAAGTCCAAATTCATGTGTTGTAAGCATGCGTTGATGTATTGAAGATTTGCACAGGGCTGCTTCCTCTGTCTTCTACATTCATTGTATAAAACATCACAGTATTTTCAAAACCGTTTTGCATTGAGCTCTGGTTTTGATATCTTCTGCAAATTCATGAAGGAGAGTTGAGTGAGATCACTTTGAATGTTTGAGAAGCAGAGTCATCCAAAATACAGGTAATTAGATCATATTTTGTATGTCATGAATTAATTAATCTGGGAACTATATCTGAAATAAAACTCCTGCATAGCTCAGAAAAAATGTTATCCTGTTGCCAGCCTTTTATGTTGACTTCTTTGCAGCCATATGAATCATACATCAAAAATCTCAGTGCAAAGTAGTCACTATAACTTTAAAAGCAAATAAACCCAAAGTGTACTAAAACTTTTGTTGAATTAAGTTATTTGCAGGCAGAAATGAGTGGTCTGTGTGTGTCCAAAGGACAGCTATAGCCATTATCAGTCTTAGCATATGTCTGTGGAAAAGATCAGGCAAAACTCAGCAAGTGAGCTGCCATCCTTTTGGATGAGAAATAGCTGCTTATTCTGCAAAGATACACTTGCACGTTTCACAAGGGCAAAATTGCGTGTCTCGGGTCCCAACCCGATTCCGCTTCAGTTAGTGTTCTTTAGCACCTGAAAAAAAAAGAGGAGGTTTACACAGGGTGAGCTGTTCATCCCCTCTCCCATGCTCCTGTGTTTCCTTGCATTGCTGTGTTTTCGAAGACTGTTTTACCACACTTTCATTTACCCAGCTGAAATTATTCCAGTTTTGCAATTGGATTGATAAAGTTTTTCAAATGCAGTAGGTCCATAGGATAAAAGATGTTTCATTAATGTTGCAATAAAGATTAACAGAGAAATATTGTTAACATGACTGTCCAAGCTAATGATTTTAGAAGCTTTACTGACTGGGAGTTTAGTGCTCGGAGTTGAGCGCTGAGGTTTCTCACACTTCTTCGTGCACGTCAGCCCCTAGGAATAGAGTCTTGCAGCATTTATTTTCAGCTTCTGCATGGTGGTTAACTGAAGTGCCGAGTTCTGCAGGTCCTCCCGTGATAGCAGGAGCTAATGAAGCTGCTCTATTTTAAAGAGCTTCTTAATCTATGTTAATACAGTGAAGATTATTATAGAAGCAATAATAATCATAGAGAAATTGATAATGACTAGAAATCAATGTCTGGCTTGTTAATTATAAAGCTTTTACTATAAAAAGAAATCATTTAGCAACTGCAATTAACCAGTTAGGAAGAATTTTTATTAGAAACTCCATTTAATGGATCTTGTAGTTTTTAATGTACTGGCTGAACCATTGCTATTTTTACTCTAAATCCCTTCTCTATTTTGATGGCCGGGATGCAAAACCAGGTGAAGATTAAAACTTCCATATTTTTGTCCTAACGGAACAAAACATCTTTGCTTTCATGCGCAGCCATTCACCAAGACACATGGGTTGCCGTCCTCTCTGCTTTGCAAGGGTACATGCATAGAGCTCAGGTACAACAGGCGTGCTCCTCCTTCCCAAGGAGGTAGGGTCTAGTGTCACTGAAGACCCAACAGAAAGCGTTCAAGGGCAGCCAAGCTCTCCAACCTCCCAGAAAATAATTCAAATAAAGTAAATGGAGGCTGCTGCAGGGCCAGTTTGTGTAAAGGGGTTTAAATGAATCTCTGCGTGTTTTTCCTTCCTCTTTGGTGAAGCAAGAATAGGCAGTTGTTATGCTTCAGTCCCAAAGAAGGGCTGAGTGCCCACAAGCAGATCCAGCTTTTTCCAGCTATGCTATTTGGACTAATAAAAGATATTCTGTGTCTTTAAGTTTTCTCTTTAAAAAGACATGACTGGTTCTGCTAGAAACACAAAACGCTGGTCAGATTTACTTGATTTCTGTAATTGTACATATTGTTTTAATGATATCTAAATTCCTTTTCCAAACTTTTTTGAATTCGTTTATATTGTTTACCCTGGAAAATTTCAGTTTTGACATGGCGTTTACATAAAAGAAGATGAAACACAGAAGAGTTGCCTTTGTTTTGGCTCTTTGGGTTTATTAAAATCTCCGAGCTAACAAAACTGGACTGGTAGTAGCCTTGTTGGGCTGAAAATGTCTAAACGGGTCTCAAGGAAACTGACCTGGTATAGCATTGCTTTCATCATTTTGAATTATTATTGTTGTGCTTTCTCCCCCAACCCTGCATCTTGGGTTAGTTAGGACCTGGATCCAAACTTGCATGAAGTTTTAGTTTGTTCCAGAATAATCTGTGAGAACTTGACGGAGATTGGAGCTACACATGGAATGCCTGTCAGGCACTGACATTCAAAGCTTGGAAGCCCAGTCTCTCTAACAAACAACAGTGCTCTTGAACGGAGGCTGAACGTATCATACCATAAACACTGCTAAATTGGATACTATACTTGACAGATAGCATGCCCACAAAACATCCAGTCGCTATTATAGCTGCAAAGTTTTAGACTTTGTAGGCTTCACTTGAACTTCTGACTGCATTTCACAGTGGCAATAAAGAATGCTTCTGCTTTGCTCCTGCAGACCTGTGATGGGGTACAACCTCTTTTGCATTCTAACTGAAGCTATTCATGCAACCTTGTTATCTCGATAACTTATAGAGTTTAAAGATACAGTTTGACTGCACACCTTTGGGTTGATTGGTTCTGCTTGAAAACCTACTGAGTTTTGTAGCCTACTTCCCTATCTAACTTCAAGGTTTAAAAATATCCTGGGTATGTTTATGTTAAGCCAGCAAATACTGGACTTGTATTGTATCCCTCCAGGGCTCCCTGCTTAATAGTATGAGTCACATTGCAGCACCTAAAAATAAAGACAATCTGCAACATGGAGCAAACCTCTATTCATAAAAGCCCGTGTATTTTATCTAAAATTTCCAGGTGCTTTATGACTCATTAATTTTTTTTAATTTTTTTTTCCTGTAGCAGCTAGTCACTCTTATTTACCCAGGGGATTCACGTAAGGAATTGGTGTAAGTGTCAAAACTTAGTTTTCTGATAAAGAAATGGATGAGAGAATCTATGAGATTCCCGCAGAAAAAGAAATTGCAGTACGTGTGTAGGAGTCTGATTAAGAAAGCTAATGCTAAAGGGGTTCTTGCTTATCTACTGAAGCTATGAGAAATGTTTGTGATGAAACAAGAAGCTACATGAAACATGTCTGAGTTTCCTTTTTCATCTGTAACGTGAAATTCACATCAGGTCTGACAAAAGGTTCATGAGTCTTTCAAGGAATTCTGGTGTCAAGTGGCTGTGTTTTTTTCATTAGTGACACTTTTTTAAAGGCAAAAGTTTTAAAAATTCAATAAGAAAGGCATTATTATCTCATGCATAAAAAGGGAGACAAATCCGTGTCTATTGCTTTGGGCTCGTAGCCTTTGGTGTTCTGTTGTTGGGTTTTTTAATAATTAAGGATTGGTTATATTATTACAGGTACTTCCTTTGAATGATATCATACCATTAATACTTATTAATATATTCCTATTTCAATTATTTTTCTCAAGCTAGAGCATATTTCTAAGAATAAGTATTTATCCCTGCATGAATCAGATATTTAGAATAAGTGGCTGAATAAAATCTTCTAGGTAACATCAAAAAAGTATGTGTTCATAAATTTCTCCAGTAAAGATATTTAGCCTTCAGAGAGTGGGAATCCAGCATACCCCTATTTTCTGCAAAATATTTGAAAGTTTTGAGCCAACAGCTTTAGTGAGGCTGCTTATAGCAACCTGTCGTGCTTTAACCCTTCTTGTGGCCAAGAAGGCCAATGGCATCCTGGGGTGCATCAAGAAGAGTGTGGCCAGCAGGTCGAGGGAGGTCATCCTCCCCCTCTACTCTGCCTTGGTGAGGCCACACCTGGAGTCCTGTGTCCAGTTCTGGGCTCCCCAGCTCAAGAAGGACAGGGAACTGCTGGAGAGGGTGCAGCATAGGGCTACCAAGATGATTAGGGGACTGGAACACCTCTCTTATGAGGAAAGACTGAAGAAATTGGGTCTGTTTAGTCTGGGAAAGAGACGGCTGAGGGGTGACCTTATTAATGCATACAAATACTTAAAGGGTGGGTGTCAGGAGGATGGGGCCAGGCTCTTTTCAGTGGTGCCCGGCAACAGGACAAGAGGTAATGGGTACAAACTTGAGTGTAGGAAGTTCCATCTCAACATGAGGAGGAACTTCTTTACTTTGAGGGTGGCAGAGCACTGGCACAGGCTGCCCAGAGAGGTGGTGGAGTCTCCATCTCTGGAGACATTCAAAACCCGCCTGGACGCATTCCTGTGCAACCTGCTCTAAGGTGACCCTGCTCTGGCAGGGGGGTTGGACTAGATGATCTCCAGAGGTCCCTTCCAACCCTATGATTCTGTGATTCTGTGATTCTGTAACCCCAGCCAGCAACTAAGCAACACACGGACGCTGGCTCACTCCCCACCCCTGCATGGCATGGGGGAGAGAACTGGAAAAGTAAAAGTGAGACAACATGTAGGTTGAGATAAGAACAGTTCAATAATTGATAAAATAATAAATTTTAATGAAAAGGAAAATTAAAAAAAAAAAAAAGAGAGAGTAATAAAACCCAGGGAAGATGAGCCATGCAAATGAAAAACAATTGCTCATCACCAACCAACCGATGCCCAGTCTGTCCCTCAGCAGCGGTAGCCACAGCCTGGCCAACTCCCACCCAGTTTATATGCGGAGCATGACGTCATATGGTATGGAATATCCCTTTGGCCAGTTTGGGTCAGCTGTCCTGGCTGTGCCCCCTCCCAGCTTCTTGTGCACCTCCAGACTTTTTGCTGGCAGGGCATGAGAAGCTGAAGAGTCCTTGACTTAGTGGAAGCACCATTTAGCAAGAGCTAAATGTGTTATCAATATTATTCTCATACTAAATCCGAAATACTGCACTATACCAGCTGCTAAGAAAATTAACTCTATTCCAGCCCAAACCAGGACACACCACCAAGCTGAAATTTGGTTCCTTGTGAGATTTCTGTTTCCGATGGTTATAAATGTGCTGTTTGATACCTCTCTGTTTTTATTTAATTATTTTTTATATCTGAAAAATGAACCAACACAAAACCAAATCCTAAATGATCATAAGAGTGATGATAATGGTGGTATGCCTAACTTACAGTCTTGTGAGTGAAGAAAAGCTTAGTGTTTGTGTCTTTTGCTCTGACACTGCTTCAAAGAAAGCATTCAGATAGCCTAGTGTTTCTGATTAATTTGGAGCTGTGACGGCATACGCAAACTATATGACGGTGTGCTTATTGGGATGCTTACTATCAAAATATTCTGCAGGATCCTGTCTGGAAAAGCAGGCAGGAAATTATTAAAATTGTTTCAAATGACGCATCTTTCAGAAAACTCAGAAGCTTCTCTGGGCAGATCTCAAAAACACAGTGAATAATTTGTGCCAGTTTTCAGGGAGGATGCTGCTACAAAATATGAAGGTAAAATCAAAATAACTACTGGTAATGAGAGCCTGAAACAGAAATGCATTCATCTGGGTTGGAAGCGAATAAGATAATATCAGGTTAGGGGGACAAGATAATCTCCAGCCCAAAATTGTACAGGAAATGGTGCATGACAAAGCAGGTCCAGTAGAAAGAAGTTTTAATAAACTACTTGAGCCAACAGTGATATCATCTGATTGGAAAACAGCAAATGTAATATTCATACAGGAAAGGATTATGAAGGGATAATGCCAGCATTATTAGATTTGAAGATTTTCCCCATCTCTGGCCAAACTATAAATCTGGTTTGGACTAGAGTGGGAGAAAACCTGCCAGCAGGGAAGAGCAGAAGACCCTAATGGGACTAAAGGGACCATCCTTCAAAAGAGGAGGAGTTGTTTGAGACCCAGGTCCTCTTCAGGCAGTAGAAATCTGAAAAAGGATCATCAGCCAACAAGATACGATAAGGTTTTATAAACTAGGTATTTTTGAAAACTGTTTTTGATTTCCAAGTAGATTTATCACTATTACATTAATTTTTTGCAAGAAAAAAAAAAAAAAAATCCCAAATCCCAACCCTCTTAGATTTTGGAGGACTTCTTTGCCACTGTATATAGGTATTAAAACTCCCCAAAAGAAGAACCATGGGTGTACAGACTCTTTCAATCAGGCAGAATAACAACAATAAACCTCAGAATGCAGGAGCCCAAGCCCTTTTCTTCACAGAGGAGAACTGTGAGCACTGCTGCCCCAGACATGTGTGCAGAGACAGGAAAGGATGCAGCGGTGAAAGGATCCCTGCTCCCTCCACAGTACTGAGACTTGCCAGCTTTCTACTCTGCCGTGGCAGGTATGCTTAGAAGACATCCTGTGACACCGGCTTCATGGATGTTATGATATACAAGAAGAAGGATGGATTAGGAGTCAGGCACTGAAAAAGTGCCAGGCCATGGCATAGGAAGTTCTTCTCTATTGCTTTCCTTTGGAAAACTGTGGATGTTATTGAGGGTAGTGGCTGCACTGAGGAATTTTCTAATATACTTATGCTGATATAATTCTCTCTGTGGATATCCTTATTCTGCTGTAGCAGTCTCCACCTGGAACTTTACCTGCTGATATAACTCCTAGACAAGACCATAGTCTGTAATGTCCCCCAGTTAACCATGTATGAAATGAAAATTATGGCACCTCCATCCCTCACAGAGATGTCATTAGGATTAAATGCATTATAGACTGTGAGGCACTCAGGTATTGTAATGTAGTCCTAGAAGTATGATAAGGAGAAAAAATGTGTGCCTTCGTAAATCATATCTCTAGCAGGGGCATGTCAAACTCATGGAATACAATCAATTGAGCTCAGATGGAGTCTTAGTCATTAGTGGTCCAGTCGGTGTCAGATCTTTTCATTAGACTTTTTCCAGCTTTGAATCCTTCTCCAGATTTTGGAGGGTTGGGGAGTGGGGCAGAAACAAAGCCGGACTTGGCTTCCACTTGTATCTGATGCTTTATTTCTTAAAGACAGCTTGGAGAGAGAAGAATTCCCTGTTAGATGGGTGGTGAGATGAACTATAAGGAACTGTGAAAAACTGACCAAACAGAGGTATGCTTTAAGGACAAATTTAACTCTTAGTGACTGAAAGAGTTTCCAGTCCTTTGGATGTTGTATAGTGAAAAGTTTCATACAGGAACTCCAGTACTTCAAGATGCGTAAGTTCAGAAGAGATACCATAGACCACAGAGATAACAGTGTGTATCCCTGGGGGCCCTGGCTGAGCAGGCCACTAACAAAGAGATCCAAAAGATAGTGAATGCCACCATTCTGATAGTAACAACATTGAAAGAAAGGGAAAATATTTCTTCTTCTTTTGATGAGGTGAGAAAAAAGCTCAGGACCTCAGATCTGCGGGACCAGACAAAGAATGAGGGAAGGTTGGATGGAGGAAGAAAGATGACTGCAGAATAGACAGAGAAGGTCAGATGATTAACCTCTTATATAGAGTTCTCCAAAACAAAAGGGGTGTTTGTTGCTATATGCAAAGCCCCCACTATGACATGCAACTCATTTACCCTTAATTTTCTCCCCCCTCAGAGACCTGAGTTTGGTAACTCAGTTTGGAGGCCAAGCTGTTGGCCAGGGGACACTGATTTTTGGGAAGCGGTTGTTCTACTCTGCCTTGACGCTGCAGAATGAAGCAGCGTGTGACAGGGCTGTTGTGCTGCCACCTTAGGGCACACACTCCAGCGGCCCACTTATAACAATGGGTGCAAAAAAGACTCTTCAAAACCTGTAAATCTTAGCCACCAGGAGCATGTGGCCCCTGTGGAAGATGAGTGCACAGTTACAATCTGAAGTACAAACTTAAAAATGGGATTATTAGAGACGGATGAGAAAGCAGTAGTAGCACATAAAACTTTAACATAGTTGACCCTTTTCCACTGGTGTTACTCCATGGAACTTCATCTGGATTTGGGACTTTCACTCTGTTTTATGGTTTTGGGGTGGTTAAGGATGTGCTGGTTGAATTTGGTTTAAAATATTTCCATATGTTGAGCAAGAGCTATGACAGAAAAGAGAAATCTATGAGGCACTGACAAAACAGGAGAATATAAATAAACTGTCCTTTGCTCCGTGCAGTGGTCTCACCGGAGCAAAAGGTGCAAAAGATGCAAACTCACATTGCAGAGGCGGCTTAAACATATACAATCTTCTGGTTTGTTTTTCAAGTCTTATTTTCTTCAGCTGCCTATTCCTGTTTAGATACCTTCTCATCTAGTTCTGATCTGTGTAAATAAAATTTCTGTCTCTGCCTTACTTCTCTTTTTGGTTTCTATGAAAATGGAAAGTCCACTTTAATTCACTGCTATGCTGGAACTCACCCCCCCCGCTGAGGAAGCTGAATGCTGGGGCTCAGCGCTCCTGCCTGCCTTGAGCTCTGCAGATAATCCTGTTAAATGGAGGTTTGAAGAGACTGATTTACTCCTAAAGTGTTTGCAAGGGAGGGGGGAAAGCATTCCAGATTGCAACCAAAGGCACCTACTTGTTGTTGGGAACAGCAGAGGGGTTTGGTGTTGCTCTCCATCCCTCTCCAGCAGCAGCGTACAGCGTGGCAATGGTCATTCTATTTTATACAGAGGTTTTAGCCCTAAAGTTTTTTCCCTGTTGGGATGATCAACCAGAAAGATTCAGTACAGATAAGTGGAGGGGAAAACAGTTCCCAGACTGGCACTTTTGGAAGCCTTTGGGAGTGTGCGTCCAGAGTCCATTGGGACACTCTGCAGTGCAAGTAGGCAGAACATATGCCCTCTCTTACTGGTCCTAAGCTTGTGTATAAATGGGAACCGATGCTTTAAGCAGTTTGGTCTGCACATCAGATGGGGTTTCATTTCAGCTTATTGTGAAAAGATTTCAATAGTGACAATGACGCTCTTGAGTTAAAAGTGATGTATTTTTCTATGCTTACTGTAAATAGTAGCTAGAATAGCAAGTAAGGGGCAGTTCAGAAAGGTGTTTACGTGTGTGTGTGTTTATATATGTTTCTGTGATTGGACATTAGTGTGTGTACTGAAAACAGAAGTGCATTAGAACAGAAGATGTTTTAGCCCCCGTAGATCTGATGCAATAGTGTTAAGCTTGCTCTATAGGCTCCATTTCTGGGTACGCTGAAAAATTAACTTTTATCGTGCTAAAACACGCTCTCTGCAACTCTAAATTAGAAAAAGAGACAGATTAATGAGGTGAAATATTAACTCTGGAGCGCAAGAATCACTACCCGTGGACATGTTTGTTCATTTAAAACCAATATTTTCATTCTATCAGCAGCAAAGAAACTCTTTGCCCTTATTGTAAGGGCCGAGGGTGGGAGATTTCATTCAAATTGAGCCCTGCTGGTTTTTAAGAGCCGCTGGACGGTGGGGGCTAACGCTGCTTTGATTCCACCTTCTGAGTTTTCCGATTGCCGTGTGAACTTAAGGGGGTGGGGGGGAGGGGAAGATGGAGAGAAGAGTATCAGACGTTTTCCCCCTTGATAAAATTTCCTCGCTTTTTCGTCGTGATCCCTTCGGAAGCTCTCGCGGAGCTGGGAGGCAAAACCAGCTTTCCATGGAAAATGCCATGTCCGGCCACAGCGGGGCAGCGCGGCGGCGCCCGGCCCGGCCCGGCCCGGCCCGGCCCCGCAGCCCCGTCTCTCCCCTTCCGAAATGAGAGGGGAGGGGTGGGTTCATCTCTGCCGGCGGAAGGGCTATGGCTGGTCCTGTGGCAGCAGCGGGAAAACGGCAGCCGCAGGTTTTTTTTGGGGGGGAATGACAGCCGAGACGTGCGTGGGGAGGAAGGCCCGGGCCGGCCCGCCGCGGCCCCGCCAGCCCCCTTCCTGATGGGAGCGGCTGTCCCGGGCAGCGGGGCCCTGATGCCACCCCTTCCCGGGGTGAAGATGTGATGGTTTCCACTGCCATCCGTGGAACCCCCTCGGCTGCGGCCTGTGGAGACCTCACTGGTTTGCTCTTTATTTTTTTTCCCTAAGTTTCAGTGTCCAGTCCAAAACGTGCCCCTGAAATAACGGTAACTTTCCCAGTTGTGTGGTTCACAGAAGTGTTTGCATGGGGGGTTTCAGCACAAACACTAGTTTGCATTAAATTTTGGGGTTCTTGCCTTCGAGCATGCCTTTAAATTAGGCACCCACTCCCTGGAATCAAGCAAAATTCATCTCCCCCACCAGCCCCACCTGTTAGGTTAAAACTGTGCAGAATGATAAAACCATTAATGAGATTTGCCCTTACTCTCACTTCACCCCTCACCCTCCAAAAAAAGTCCCAGACCACCCAGAGTTTCATTCATGTTACTTACAGGGAACAGTTCCCAGCTGGTGGTGTCCCCTGCGTTGTGTCCCGGTGCCATCAGGGACTGCTGCGTGGTGGATGCAAGCCAAAACGCGCCCGTGAGAGCACCAGCCCTGTGGACAACCTCTGCTGGCCTTGACCTCAGCCTTGGCCCTGTTTAGTTTGCAGGTATAGACACAGCAGCTGAGCCTCCTTGTACGGCATCCTCGGTCAGGTTGCTGGCCATTCATTGTGCAAACCATAACGCTCAATTTAATTAGTGAAATATCTCAGTAGCTTATCTCATGAGAGTAATGAACGCGTACTGTCTATATAGCTCGTGTATGATAACAAAGGAGGTACGTACAGCCCGCTTCCACCTGAAACACTTGCTGAGGTTCCCCAACAGCACCACGAAACTCAACCTGGGCAGAGTTTTGGATGCCACTGGGCCTCCAAACCAGCGAGTTTCATTACACCTTGCTTCTGTAAATGTTTAGGGTGTTATTCTGCTGGTGTCCATGGGGGTGTTCCAGCATGCAGTTAGGTGTGAGAGCAGAATGAGCCCTCTGGACTTGTAAATTTTTTAGCTGTTTGTTCAGAATTCACCATAGTTGCACAATTCGAAATAGTAGGGAGCATTTGCACGTGTGAAAAGTGTTGGGTAAGATGTCTCATTGTGTACCAGATACTGTTTTGTTTTATTTATGTCATGGAATAATTGAAAATGTCAGTGACATGATATACATAATGTGAGTAGCCAAGACATCTAAGGAATAACATCTTTTTTTTTTTTTTTCTAAAAGATGTGCATTTTTTTTCAGCAAATCAACCTAGGAGATGTGGATACACCTCATTTTTATTAGATCCCCTTTTCTTTAATTCTTTCTTTCTGTTACACTATTTTTGTTTCTGGCAGGAGAGCTTTGATATACTTATGCCTTATGTGTAGACAAATGTATTTTCAGCAGAGAGAGTGTATAAAAGTGGTCAATATTTAAGCACTTATATTTAAGAAGGAAGAAAAATATCCCTATCAGTTCTACCAATAGCATCCCCTCTTTCAAAATGAAAAATACAGATAAAAGGTTTTCAAAGTGGCCTGCGGGCTACTACTCCTCCTGTAAGTTAAGGGGATTCTGTCAGCTGCTGATCTTGCTTTTGCTTTTCGAGTTTGTAAATCAAGTCATGTGAGTTGCCCAGTACTTTTGTGTGCTTGGAGTGAACCACATAAAATGTTTGTACGTTGTTGGCTTCTTTGTCTCTACAGTTTGGTCCAAAATTTCACCGAGTAGGGAATGTGTAGGTCCATTAAACTATCGTTTCTAAAGGACTTAGTGGTATGTTTTCTACTGAGTTATACAAACTAGTTTTTGTGGGTTTTGAAAACAAGAGACTGAAAGGCAGTCTTTTGTTGAATTGAATTGTGTGTTGTTGATTATTGCGTGTTGTTAAGTCATGAACTCTTTGTATTTACAATGTGGAAGTGCAGAATTCAAAAGTATTTAACAAAATTCAGAAAGTTACTAAAAAGACTGAAAGACAGAATACTAAAAAGTATAAATATACAAAAGAGATTTACCCAAATATCCAGATTAGTGTTATGAGAAGCTGACAACCCCCCTGAACCGCACCAAGAATACAAGTTGTATAACTAGCATATTCCAACCTCCAAATGCCTTTCATGTCAATATGAGAGATACCATCAGGCGCTTTGAAAGCACCAACCTATTTATAAAGATACCATCAAAAAACCTGCCTGATGCAGCTGACTTATGAATCAATTATCTGGACTTCACCAATGATATATCTGTTCTGAATTTTAGAGCCATATGTTTAGAGCAACACCGTACACAGGTAGGCTATTCAACATCCCAACAGGGTTCTTATCTTCATGTATAGGCCTGTCAAAAAAGAGGGAGAAAAATATCCTAACCGTAGGACCTGTTTCCCAGAAACAGTCTGTTAAGGGGAAAAAAAAAAAGTTTGTGGATATCAAGTTATATATAACTGGAGGTAGAAGGGAAAGATTGATTAGGAGTAGCGTGTATGGGATTGGTGCTGACAGCAGACAATAAATTTAATTTATTTGAAAACTACTGAAGATGGTCAGTCAGATTTGTATTTTAGAAAAAAAGTCTGTCTTAAGTGTTTGAATGACTTAAGAGAGAGACAATTTTATAGCACAGAATTTAAGCTATTGTGGGAAAGCATAAACAATCCTACTTGCACACTGAAGCAAGTAATTGTGCAGATATTTCTGTGGACATTAAGGCCTGATGAAGAATTTCACAAAGGCAACCATCTAGGGGAGGGACTCTTTTATCAGGGAGTGTAATGATAGGAGGGGTGATGGTTTCAAATTGAAAGAAGGGAGATTCAGATTAGGTATTAGGAAGAAACCCTTTACTGTGAGGGAGGTGAGGCACTGGAACAGGTTGCCTGGGGAGGTTGTGGATGCCCCATCCCTGGAAGTGTTGAAGGCCAGGCTGGATGAGGCTTTGAGCAGCCTGGTCTAGTGGGAGGTGTCCCTGCCCATGGCAGGGGGGTTGGAACTAGATGATCTTTAAGGTCCCTTCTGACCCGAACCATTCTATGATTCTATCTAAACTGTTATGTCTTGACTCTTTTCAGTTCTGGCACCTTCATTTTCTTGGTCCCAAATCCTCTTTCCATTTCTAGATATGTTTGTAAATTCAGTGCCATTATATTAGTGTGCTTATGCTCTGTTAGAGATTTGCTAGTGCTTTGATAAAGCTGTATTGAAAGGGTAGATAAAATGGTGTTTGTGAAACTCCTTATGTGCAGGACCTTATGCCAGTTATTACTTCTTGTGCTGTCCTTACAGTCCTTCCAGGCTCCAAGCTACAGCCACATAGACCGCTCAGCCCCTCATCCTGGGCTGCCTGCAAAATAATGGGCAAGGCAGAGCAGGTTGGGAGCACAAAGTGCCACAGGTTGCTGAAGCAACTTATCCAAGGTCACTCTCTCTCTGTTTCAGTTTAATTTGTTTACTTCTCTGAGGAGATTACCGTGTTGAGCTGTTGGACTGAGTATTAACATTTTCCGAGTTCTCATGGGAAGACTAAGTTGTTACACACCAGCAAATAGAAGTGACAAAGCTGGCACATCGTACCAGCCCACAGGAGTCTGCTCATCTTCCTTCCCGTAAAAGTCATATCTGCACTTAATCAGTCGGAAAAATATCCTGCCGCATTACATGACACGACCGGTGTTCTTCGCTGGTGAATAGAATAACTCAGAAGAAAATAGTGGGACTGTGTGGATAGTTGGCAAGTGAACTTATAAAAACATGACAAGTTTTAGATTGGAATTTCATGTGACACTGAGCTGTATTTTTCTAAAGTTACTGGAGATAATGATTATGCAGTTTGAGACAGATTTTCAGAGGACAAGTGTTTGGTACTTTGGCAGATCAAGTCTCCTGAAAGGTGTAGAAAGCTGTTTATCAGCCTTCTCCCCTTGCTTCCACTCCTCCCTAAAAAAAGGCAAACACATGGAAGTTGTATCACCAGCTTTCTGAAGATCTGACTTACTAACTAGGTATAACTGGTGACTTTTTATGTCTTTTTATGATTGGTAATTACATTTGGGCTGGGAGAAGAAAAACTACCTGAAAAAAGCTGTAAATCTAAATTTCTTTTGCTAATATAACAGATTGCTGCGAATTATAAAATGGTCATGTGCTCGCACTTGTAAATATGAGCACACTGATAATTTGAGGCAATTGACATTTGGGTGTGGATTGGAAAACATGGCTGGCGAAAACTTGTTCTTTCTCATTAACTAAGCAGTGCCAGTGTTGTGGAAGCTGTATTCATTCAATACTGGAGATGATACTGTCCCTAACCCCACAAAACAACTTAAAAGCAAGATGCCACATGATCCTGTTCATATAATCTAGTCACGGTTTCTGTTTCAGTTATATATAACTTTCTACAGGCAGGAACTTTTAAGATAACCTCTCTCTAAAGGAAAAAACAAACAACCAACCTCACAAACAAAAAAAAAGACTATAAATGTTCTTATGTAGTGATTTTATCAGCATATGGAATTCATCACTTACGTTGAAGTAAAATTCTTCCCTGTGGATGGAGATGGTCCACCACAAAATCTGTGGAAATAGTGACTATAGCTAAACTCCCAAAAGAGAACTGAAATGGTCCCCAGATTATGTCTTAGGCCTTTCTACAAGGGGTTAATTCTAATATTAAAAACTTGGGATTCATAAATGGTATACATGTTGTATGAGACAGCTTGGGTGCTTTCCTTCTTGCAAGGTGCTCTGTACCCAAGCTCCATCCAAAGTCAGTAGGAAGCTGCAAGGGCTTTAAAGCACCTCTGAATTCTGGCCATTTAAGCATTAATGGATTTGAGGAATTAAAGAGCATCAAGCATAGCAAATATTGACCTCTCCTCAGAAAATATTTACCATCTCATTTATTGTTGTATGTCCCCTGCACTAGGATGATATGTTGACATTAGCAGCTATGATTTGCTAGGTGCACTAATGTTCTAAATTGACAAACTCAGCTATTTATTTAAAGGCCCCTTGGATTGATTGCTAGATGCTTTGCTCATTGTAAATGCGTCTGTTCCATGTTAAAATGTCACTTTGGTTTTAGGTATTTCTGGCTTTATAGCATAATTTTGAGCCTCATTTATTTTATATTAACAACTTGCCAATTTTGTGAGTAATAATATGGCAAGTGTTCGTATACGTGAGGCATGCTTTAAGCTGAACATTTCCAAGCCTTGTTTAAAGAGGCATTTGAAGTAGCACACAAATTTTGCAAACTGGGAAACTGAGGCATAGAGCTGTAAGGGACTCACTGTACTATGTTTTCACAGCAGCTAATCCCCCTTTTCGTAACAAATTTAAGGTCTTATTCACTTGAAAAGCGGGGTGCTGGGCTTCCATGGAGTGAGGAGTTCTGAAACATGTGTTTCTATATGGAATCAGTGTTTCCTGATTTCCAGAAGCTGGACCTACAGTCTAAAAGCTGGTATATATTTCCTGCATCACTTTCTCTGCCCATTGCTAGAGCTCATAAGTATTTCTTCTGTAGAATAGTCAGAAAGCAGAAAAAAATTCTTCCTGTTGTAGCCCTGCTTTGTTCTGCAAGAGACGTTCTGTGTTTGAAATTAGGATAAGCACCAAGTCCATTATTTAACACTCTCATGTTGTATTTTAGCTTACCTTTATCTACCCGTCTGTGACACTCAGGAAACTGGAAGAAAGAATTAGGAAAAAGAGAAAGAGTCTGCTGACGGAACCTGATCAGGCCAATTACACATTCCCCTGCCGTGATTTGAAATGAAATGTAGCGCAGATGCCGGATCTACCCCGCATTTTCCATCTCTCCAACTTTAGAAGCCTGTCACTTAAGCTCAGTCTATAGAAACACAAGAACTGGTCAAGATGTCATCCGTAAAATGCTTTATGCATTGCTTCATAAAGATTGGCTGATAAAAAAAATTACACAAGTCAAGGTTTAGCACAGGTATTTTCAATGGGGAAATATTTAGACTTCTCTTCTGTTTCTGTCTTAAAGCCCTGAACAGAAAAGGATTCTTCCCTAAACCTCTCCCCGACTGTCTAAAAAACACCTGTTTTCTTCTTTAAAGATGAGCTTTGAAAAGAGTGTTGAAGTGATTCACAGAGACAGAATCAAGCACAAGTTGGTACACAGCATAATTATGGAGAGCACATGTTTTAATGGTGATAGTCTATTAAGTTTTATATTCTGAAATCAGTGACATTTGCAATAATTATTATTAATAGCCCAGTTTCTTACTAGTCATATTTAAATGGATCTTTATGGCTTAACTAACTAAAGTAATCAGCTTCCAATGGTGTATTATATTAGCCTAAATCGTAGAATAGTTGAGTTTTAAGATGTGCATTCAGTAGCTTTCTCAAACTACTTATTATGCTGTAAATAAGGCAAAAATAACTCTCAGCACTGTTTACCCTAAAGTACTCAGAGGTCACAAATGGAAAGCCTCACTGAAACCCAGATATAGTTTTCCACAAAGTAGAAGGAGAGACTCTGGCTGTTTGTGAACCTTCATTGAACCTGAGATTATGTGAACCATGCACAGCACCTTAACGCAAGTCAAGAGATTTTCAGTGGTTCCAGCACCTTGGGATCAAGCCTCACACCACCTAAACCTTGCCTAACACGTTCTCTAGAAGTTGTGACACCAAGATGATGTGTCATGCTTATTCCTAATTTCTTTAGAGCTGACATCTTTGCTGAGAAGACTGCTGCTATTCATCTGAGAGAAAATAAATGAGATTCAAAGCAAAAAAGAATAATGCAGGTGAACAGAGGCTTATGAAAAATGAGTACAGCAAAGGACGATTTGGAAGACTCCTCTCAGAAACGAGTGGTGGGTGGAAGTGCCTGTCTATGTCCTAGTCACACCTGCTGGGGACTTGAGAGTTTCGTGTAGTTTTAAATAGTCTGAGGATCCTACAAAAGCTCTTTTGATGCAAGAGGGGCTGATATGCTTTAGGGAGCCACTGGGAACAGTTTTCTGAATAGAAAGGTGACACTTTAAGAGCCTTTTTGTTTTGTTTTTTTTTTTTTCAACTGTAATCATGCTTTTATCAAAGGCTTTCCTTAGAAACCATTTTGTTTCTTAATACCCACAGATAGCATTAGCTGGTCTCTTTTAAATAGTTTAAATGTTAAATTAAACATAAAAAGTTTTCTATTCTTTGGGGGTTTTGTTGTTGATGTTTGGGGTTATTTAAGGACACAAACCATGCAGAACACTTTCCCTAAAGCAGTTTCTGGATTTGATGCAAGCAGAGAATATCCATTCAAAGAGATAGATCAGAACCTTTTCTAACAATAAGTGAAATAATTCTTAAGAGGTAAGAAACCAATTGACTCTTTAAAGCTGCTTTTCTCAAAGGAGTTAACATCTACAGGAGGCATGAAAACAGCTTATTTTTTTCTTCACCTTTACTCTCTTTTTTTTTAACTTGCCTATGTGTTTTGCACTTATTTTGAGTTAATTAAAGATGGGCAATTCACAGAAGAAATGCATTTTCCCTCGGGCCATTACCACTTCTTTTCTCAGCATGTTCTGCAGATCCATCTAGAGAATGGAACCTGTCATTGCAAAAATCAGTTGGTGTGCAAGGTGGTCAGCATTTACCGACAACAGATAGTTAGCACTACAGTAAATATAAAGGAGGCACTTAAAATATGTTTTTGCTGGTCTATATTTTGGTCTGTTAAATAGTGCTTTGGGTTATAGGTAGTTGGTGAATGTCAAGATTTGCATTCATTCTAGGTATTGCATGCTACAGTGCCTGTTAGTAGCTGTGTGCCTGGCACGTCTGTCAATTCTGTGTCTTGACCTCTGGGTTTGCTACAAGAAACATGCTGTATACCAAATGTAAGTGGAGTGGGACAAGGCCGTGTTTGGAAGACAAATGGCAGGGCTGAAGTGAAGGCAGAGTCATCCTATCCCAATGGGTTTTGAATATCATGTAATAATTGATATTATAGCTATTCTTATTTGTGTACTTGTTAAGACATACTCTTTTAGATCATTTTCAGCTGGTCGTTTTAGCTTTCGTTAAGAGTATATTGCAGTTCTTTATAAATATCCTTGCAACAGGATGTTGCAAGGAAGAGGAAGAAGTTTTTAGCTGTCATATGAGCAGACACGTCTCCATGACTATTCTTAAGGACTTGACCGTGATTGTCAGTATTGTCCAACTAGGTGGTCCACAAAAAGTATCTTTCTATCTCACTGGCTGTATTTTAGCCAGGCAGAAATTTCCCACTAGCTCGGAGCTTAGAAGCTGTGCTATATCGACTGCAGCTCTGAGAGGTGAGTAAAGGAAGGGTGTATGTGACAGAATCACATGGCTGGACAGGATAGATGGAAGTTGTCTAGTCCAATCCCTGCTCCAATCAAGGCTAAGTTAGATCAAGTTGCTTAGAGCATTTGACAATCAAGTTTTGAACATCTCCAAGGACAGAGGTTCCAGAACCTTCCTGGGAAACTTGTTTCAATACTTAACCACTCTCATTATTAATTTATTTCCTTATATCCAGTTGGAATTTCCCTTGCCACCACTCATATCTGTTGACCCATGTCCTTTTGCTGTGCATCTCTGAGAAAGGGCTGGGGTTGTCTTCTCTGTAGCCCCCTAGAAGGTAGGTGAAACAGGCAATTAAGTTCCACCTTAACCTTCTCTTCCCCAGGCTGAAGAAACCTCTTTCCCTCAGCCTCTGCTTGCACGTCATGTGCTCCAGCCCCTTAGCCATCTTCATAGCCCTGTGTTGAACTAACTCCAGTCTGCTTGTCTTGCACTGGAGGGCCAGAAACTGCACAGTCTTCCAGAAGCAGCCACACAAGCGCCAGGTAGAGGGCAATCTGCTCTCTCCTTAATCTGCTGACTGTGTTCTTACTAACACAGTCCAGGATGCAGTTGGCCTTCATAGCGACAAGAGCTGACTCATGTCCAATTTGTCCTCTAGGACCACCAACTCCTTTTCTGGAGAGCTGTTCTCTCACCTGCTTATTCCCCAGCACATACTATCGTATGGAGCTATTGCGTCCCAGATGTACAACTTCATATTTGTTTTGCTGAAATTCATGAGGCTCCTTGTTAGCCCAGTCCTACAAGTTGTCCCTCTCTCTTTCCAGGAGGTCTCTCTGAATGGAAGCCTCTCAGTGTCTCAGCCAGCACACCCCACTCGGTGTCATTCACAAACTTGCTGAGGATGGGTTCTCTCCTGTTGCAGGGGCTGACAATGAAGATGCCACATAGTGTCAGTCCCAGTATCACCCCCTGACAAATGCCTGTAGAAACCAGCCCTAGTTAGACTTTGAACCACTGGGCCCTATCCTTTGAGCCTGACCATCCAGCCAGTTTTCCATAGTCCTCTTGTCTAGTCCCTCTCTCCAATGTGCTTCTTACTCTGTCAAAAGCCTTGCAAAATTTAAGGTAAATCACATCCACTCCTCTGCCCGCATCCACGTAGATGCTAATTTCATCACAGAAAGTGATCAGATTGGTCAGGAAAAATTTTTTCCATGGTAAATATGTACTGCCTGTTCGTAGTCACGTTCTTATCCTTTATGTGTCTGGAAATGTCTTCTAGGGAGACTTGCTACATATTCTTCATAGGGACTGAGGTGAGGGTGGCCACCTCAGACAGGTGTCCACCTCCCTGGTACAGCTCTTACTGAGGACAGCTGGGAGTTGGAGTGTTGGGATCTTAAAAGAGAATCTTAAAACTGCAGGGACTTGACCATAGCACAAAAAATAAGAAAGCACATGCAGTTAGCTAAGCTGGCTTCAAGTGTGCAGTTTCCTCATCAGTGAAGGAAATAGTTGAGATATACCCTAGATATGAAGTCAACTTTAGATAGTCATTTCAAATTGAAAAAGAAATATTCTCCAGGTTTACAGACCATCTGATTTCTTTGATCACCTCTTTTCATGTACCTAGGGTGAAAACGGGAAATCTTGGGCATCAAGAATTGCAAGTTCAATTCCTAAATTGGCTTTCCTTGCTTACAGAAGTTTCTGTATAAAATGAAGATAATTTTGTGACAGTGAAATGGGGGAAAGCTTAAAATTTTAATATTGGATAGTTAGAAAAATTGCATCAACAACTGGTTATTTCAGTATAACATTTTTTTTTCATTGCTAAAAGTATTATTGATTTCTGCTGTATTTTTTCTTTCGCCCTTTGGAAAGTACAAAGCCCTTAAATAATTTGAGTTTTCCCTTATTCCTCAGAATTGAGGCATATGACTGATAACTGCCTTTAGAACTCCTAATAGCTAAATTACAATTATTATGCAAAGACCTACAATAGACAGTTATATGGATTGTTAAATGACTTTGCCTTTTTTGCAAACCATAATCATTTTCCTTTATTAGCTGAAGGATTTCATAATTTAAGGAAGATGAGAACCTATAAGTCACACTTTCAAATAAGGAACATGGATATTGCAAACATTAAATTCTCCCATAAAAATGTTAAGGCATCATTAAACTAGGATCAGATTAATACAATTCAGTCAACTCTAGATAGATATCTCCTGTAATAGGCTGAAACAATACCTAGTGATATAGGATGTATAAGATTTTACTACAACCAATTTATAAACCTATAAAACATACAGGTATCACTCAAAGCCATCATTAATTTTGCATGCCTTGTATTAAATCAAGTGAGTTTGGTAAGGAAAAATATTCCCCTCCCTTACTGTATCTCCCTTTCTATTGTTAGCTGCTATCATAGCATCTTACTTCTACCGTAAGTCAGATGAGAGATTCCTTCTGGTAGAGGTTGACCTGAGAATCTGTGCTTGATTTATCCATCTGTTTAGGTGTCTGAAAGACTTTTAAATGAATTTTCAGGGCATAATTTAGTTCTTACTTGTACCACTGTAAATCTGGAGTCATTCTGGGTTTGTTCCAGAATAACAGCAAGCAGGATTTGACCCCAGGTTTAGTAAAATTAAAAACAAAAGCTTGTGTCTCACTTACTCAGCTGGGCAAAGGAAGGAAGATAACTGGGGAAAAAGAAGTTTTAGACTAAAGGCTCTGTTTGTGTTTCTTCCAAAGGTACACAGTAGCTATGTGGATCTGGAGAAATGGCAATTTCAGAAAAGCGGGGTGGAACCAATGAGGCAAGTGCTTTATTTGTCAGCGCGCCTTCCCAATCCTTTGAGTGCATAGTTGCTGCAAAGAGTAAAGCTGAGATTGGGCTGGACTGCTTCTAATTCCAAACCTGCTCATTCAAACTCAGCTTAGATCAGTTATCACATGGTTCTTAACAGGGCCCATGTGGAATACATCTGTGCTGCTTGGATGGTAATTTTGGCCCAAAGATTCTCCTAGTAAGCAATCAATGACGAAACAGGTTTGGTGCAAAACCAATTCTTTCACTTGGGGTAATAGAGAGCAAAAATACTGGTTAATAGCGGGGGAGAGTATTGCTGGCTATGGTGTCCTCTTATGAACAATTTCAGAACTTCTCTTAGACCAGCATCTCTCTCTCCCATTCTGCAGGCGTATGTACTATCTGGACAAAGTGGAAATGCAGGAGTTCTGTTCTATGTTCTCCATTCTTCCTGTGACTCATCCCTGAAAAGTGCTAGTATAGATATTTAAAGTGTTGTATGTATTACCCTACTTTGACCTACGTTTGGGTATATCTGTATTTAAATATGTTAGCACAGGTTTCCAAAAACAGAGCAGATTTATCACATGTGCATTTCTGTGTGCATAAGGGAAGAAAAGAAAGAGGGAAATGTTTCTCCCACACCCTCTGCTTCTCCAGACATGTATCAGTGCATCAGGGAAAAAACTTAGTTTAACTACTTCTGTGAAAGCAGACTAGACCATTCAGGATAGACAACCTTGTATATACTGGCCTTTTTTTTAAATATAGACTAAACTGGATGCATCCTGGATGCTTAGAGAGAGAAACACCTACATGCCCAATAGCATTTGTTTGTAAATCCACATTAATGGTCAAAAATGCAACGCAAGCAAACAGAAGGAGATTTCAAACATTGTAAAAGATGATTATAGATTAGTTCCTTTGTAAAGCTTTTCCATTTGTGTCTTAAGATAAGTTGTGTGGTTTAGCTTAGTATTTGCAGTATTCCCTAAGGTCTCAATAGGACAGATCCCAGACTACCTCAGTCATTTATTGAATCATCTAATGCAATTGAATTCTGAGTGACAGCCAAAATTATATGTAGTTAGTAAAAAATGTTGTTGTATTTAATCATATAATTGTGCATCCATTTAGATCAGCCCAGCAATCATAAGAACCCTTATACACAAGTAGCTTTACCTATGTGGCTCGTCGTTAGTAAGTAGGAGAGCTCACTCAGAGGGCATTCTCATGCAGAGAATTTGAAGAATGAGGCCTAGCTGTATGCCAGCAAGACACGTTTCTAATAATCCATTATTGCAGATGAGGATTGTGTTTAAATTAGTTTTTTTGCATGCAGCCGTCTTGTTGCAAGTAAAAGATGCTATCCTGGTGATATCTCACATGGAAGAAACTATGAAGCAATTTCTGTTATATTTTACCAATTTAACTGTATCAGGGGGGAAAAAAAGTGTAAAATAATATTTCAGCCTAGATTCCAGCCTAGATACCCATTGAACCTTTCCCGAACTGCCCTGTCAGTACATTCGCCCAATAACAATTTTTGACCCTGTTAGTAAATATCAGCCAAATTTGAAAGAGGAAGTAAAGTTTCAAGATGCATTGTCTTCCCCTAAGACTCACGAAAAAAAAGTCTCGGAATATAACACAGAGACCCAGACCAGCGTTCTCAGTGAGGGAAAGGCATTTACAATTCAGCTGCTGCATATACTCTATAGCAGCAGCCATCTGGTCCATCAGCAACATGCATACTTCTGGGCTTCTCATACCATTCTTTGGACGCTGTAGTGCTGTAATGGCTGGCGATGTGATGAGAAACTGGTGTGACTGTGGCCTCACATCAGTGGTCTAAAGGAAATAGCTCAAATTTCCAGCTTAATGAAATATATTAAGGTTAGAGCCATTTGGTGCAAAGTCCTCCAGTTGCAAAGAGGAGGACGTTCAATGGCAAATCAAGGCATAAGTGATGCAGAGATTTTATGCTGTCCATTTGCAAGTAATGAGCTTGGTTCATTCCATATGGCTGGTAATTGCTATCAGAGTAAGTCACAAAGTGAGCTAGTATCTTTGCTCACACACAAACTGTTTAAACATATTTTCCAAGTCAGAAAACAGCCGATTAGTTGAATCACTAGCTTGGGAGTCAGGAGACCTGATTTAACTTTCTGGCGCACCTTAGGCTTTTGGAGTTACCATAGGCAAGCATTTAAAATACAGCTGTGCTGCAGACTGCAGTGAAGCATCAAGACCTGCTAGTTAGTTTTTAATGAGCTAGCTTAGAAGCAATCTGTGGCAGTACTCAGTTAACTTATCCTTGGCTTCATTTCCAGTTCATCCATTAATTTAATGTGTGACAGCTGGATTTCAGGGTGTTTCATGAAGTTCAGCGGGGATCAAATACAATCCAGCATCCTGATCAATCATACGAAATAAATTTAGCATTAAATGACCCAATGGTCAGCTCAAGTTAGATGTTAATTGTCTAACCATAGGGACTCAATTGACTTTGTAAAGTAGGACAGATGGGCCCTGTAGGGCTGAAGATGAAGGGCAAAATAGCTAGCAAAGAGCCCCAAGAGGCCATATTTGGAACATGATTCATCTCACCTAACTTTAGAGATCCCCAACCCTAATTACCTTTATAGTTGGTGGAGAGTTTAATGCCTTTTGGAGAGTGATTCATCTACGTTATTTGAAGCATCACCTTGATGAGGTAAATTGTTCGGTAGAAAGGCATCTAGCTGAGACGAGAATCTAGAAGCAGACCTCCGTATTGGGCCAGGTGAATCCAACCTTGGAGTCTTTCCAGTAAGTGACCTTGCTCAATTAAAGTTTGAAGTAGTCTATCTGTACTACAGCTTACAGATAAGAAACACTCTTGCCTAACTCTGCCTTAGCTCCCTGCCATGTCTCCCTGTCATGTTCTGGGGATGAATACCTTCAGGAAGCTGTAGAAAGACAAGGTGGAGGTCAGACCTCTTATCAGGCCAATAGATGTAGCTGGAAAAATGCTAGACGCTTTCAAGCCCTTCTTGAGGATATTAATATGCATGGACAGTATGTTAACAGGAAACCTTTCAGCATCTTAGATGAGATAGCTGAACTTTATTTCAGTGAAACAGCTGAGCTCAGAAGTGTCAGTCGTGAGAAAAACCTTATCAACATTTGCAGTTTTATTAGTAAGGATGCTGTCAAATGAAGCCTATGAAATGTCATATCGTTAAGCTCATCATAATCGATAGCAGACATTTATATTATGGGAAGGAAGGAGGGTTTTTACTTGTACTTCGTGATCAGCGTTCTTGGGTTTAATAGCATTGATGTTTCAACCTGAGGAGGAGCTGAAAGGCTTCACTGCTCACCGAGGAGGATGAAGTGTGAGCAAAAAGCCACCAGAGGGAGCTGTTGGAAGCAGTAAAGCTGTCGGGTTTCTCCTCATTAAGCAGCGTGGTACTTTCAAAAGGCAGTCAGCAAAAGAGTGTTAAACTTTCAGAGGCTCACAGCATCTCTAAAATCAAGTTTCTTTTGGGAGGAAACTCGCCTGAAACCTTACAAATGGCTTTTGAGGGAAAAACCAAAACCCACAACCAAATACCTTTGCGAAACCTATTTAAAAAAGTTGTGTCTATTAAAAATGAGATCTTCACTAGGTACCACAATGCCTATAATTTTAAGGTCAAATGTTTTAATTTTGGCTTCCTTTATATTTATTCCAAGCAGTAAAATACATTTTATAATATAGATATGATGCCATTATGCTGCTGAATATGAACATAGGAGCGTATGAGGGAACAGACCTGCTTAGATCATTTGTCTCAAGCCCCGTGGTAACAGCTCTGGTTCTCCGCTTGTCCCCCTTGTAGTACATATTTCTCTGTACTGTCTGAGGCCTCCACTGGAAAAACTCTGGATGTTTTACAGAGTTCAGCAGGAATTAAACACATATCTGAACTCCTAGCCAGTCTTAAAAAATGAATGTAGCAGTAAATGGCTCAAGTCATGTCAAATATATAGGGCTAAACGTGGATATTAATTATAGAAACAGAAGGACTCAATTTACTTTGTAAAGCAATTAAAAGAAGACAGAAACTTACAGTCTGTTTCTGGAAAAGAGTAATGTGTGTTTAAAAATAACTTCCTACCCAGAATAGCCTGCCTGTCTCATATAATATCAATTATCGGGGGGGGGGGGGGGGGGGGGGGGGAAAAAAAAA
>VYZM01004912.1:143375-155014 GCA_013398915.1 Dromas ardeola
GGTGGGAGGGAAAAAACACACACATGCATTTACAGGACTGCTTCTTTATGGAAAAATCAAAGCCAAGTTTTAAAACAATAGAAGTTGACAGTTAGGTGCCTGGATCCACATTTAGGCATGTAAACAAAGGATTTGCTTTTCAAACTGGCTGAGCAGCACATAAAAATTTAGCTTTCCCTTGTTTATTCTCCATGGGCAGGTTAAGTCAATGAAAGAGGACCGTGTTCCTGTGGACAGGTTTAAGCAGGTTGAGGGTTCGGGTTTTTAATATAGAGTACAGTTTAATATTGCTCTGGATTATTCTGGTAGTCCATCTATTTTATATATATATTTTTTTTTTTAATTTATTTCTTGCTTCAGAGCAGGTAGGTGAGGATTCCTTTCAAGCATATTAATTGGAACTGGAGTTTGTTCCTATATCCACAAGCAAAGTAGATCTGTATGAAAACTTCATTGACCTAAAGCACCTCCTCCAACAGGCATCCTGATGGAAAACTAGTGTGTTCTTGGATACTTTACTGCATTTTAGTTTTGCTTTGAGGGGTATTCATAATACTCTCTGAAGATACCATTGAGTGATCTGGACCCAGCTGTAGTGAGAGCACCGTGCCTGTTCAGGCTGATAGCCACAGCATCCATCGTCCCTCTCTGCCTCCTGGCTGGACAGAATGCCGGCATCAAACATCTGCTGGTGCACCATTGTCCTGGTTTGAGGTAAAACAGAACCAATTTTCTGATTTGTAATTTTACTTTTTAGCTGGGCCTCTTCTAACTGACTAAAGAAATTAACAGCATATTGTTCAGAAACTGTTCACTCTCAGAGTGATAAGACCTGATTATACCAAGGAATGGTATGCAGAGAGGCTCTTGCTTATACTTATTGCTATAACAACCAAGGTCAGCTAATTTTGTTATTTGCCCCGTTAGAGGGTCAGAAGCAGAAAAGCGTAGAGGTGTCACGACTATAGGGAGGAGCGGGCAGGACAGGTGACCCAAAACTGACCAACAGGGTATTCCATCCCATATGCATCACGCTCAGTATAAAATCTAAGGGATCAAAGGGGCAAGGGTGCTCTGGCTCGCGTTTTCTTCAATGGCCGACGTCTGAGGAGGACCCTGTCTGTTCGTCTGCCTTCGATCGCGATCCGAGCACTCCTGACTCTAGTTCCGGAATTCAGCTCCTGTCCGTCGCTGACTCCAGTCTGGGACTTGCCCTGTGTCTGCTGGTGACATGATCATCATCCTGGGAGCTGGATACGGTTTTGTATATATTGTATACTTTTTTTTTTATTTTCTTATTATTTCTTATTTCCTTATTTATTATTAGTTCCATTGAAGTAGTTTAGTTCTTTTTCTAAACTCGTAATCTCCTTATCTCTTCCTCTCCTCTCTGAGGAGAGCGGGGGGGAGGGCCATCTGTCGTTCTGATGGCCCAATCCGGCCAAAACCACGACAACCATCCTCAAAGCAGTGTAGTCAGATAGACAGAAAGGAAAGGAACAAGACGAAGACCGTCCCTGCATGACTCACAAGGTCTTTGTGCTTCAGTGTTCACCCCTCGTAACCCCTTCGGAAATCAGCTTCTAGCAATGGGCTAAAAACCCTATGGTAGTTAACTTCTGTCTTCAGAGTATAGCACAACATCAAAACTTCTGATCTACCTTTTTTACTGCTAACCTAATTTGAATATATTAGAATGAAACAGCATGTTTGGTTGGTCTGCTCACTACCGCACTTTATTATTCCTTCTTCCAGGAGTATCATGCTTTAAGTTTTTCTGTGCCATTTTCCCCTCTGCCCTGTTGTGAAAGTGACTATAGTGGGACTTAGAAAAAGAACAAGTTTAATGCATACAGACCTGACAGCAGGAAAAGGAGCTGAGGTTGTGTTTTCTTGATTGTTTATTTCAAAACTATAGTGAGGAAGCGCTTCAAAAACCACCAGAAAGCTGTCTGAGAGACAGCATTTGGGAGCCAGGGGCTATTACCTTTATACTTCAGTAGAATCTCTTTGCTTTTATGTCACTGTTTCTGAAGTGAAAAGAAGTTGAAGACAGGGAGAAAGAATATCAATGCTGAGTGCCTTTCTCAGGCAAAATTTTACTGAAACTAGAAAGTTCGTATAAACAAGGACTTCCAGACATGACAGCAAGAAACTTTTAAACTCTTGTATGGCAATTTCAAAACCTTTTGGTGAGAAAGGATGGGGTCCTACGCTGAAGCAATCCGTGGCAACACAAATAGCTCCGTTTCCACTCTCTTCAATGAGTTCAATATGCGCTAGGTGATGTCATTGTCAAGGGTGAGCATCAAACAACAGTTACATCATTTACTTTGTTATGCCAGCAGGGTTCTTGCTTGCACTTTCAAACGTGGCTGAGCCAGTAAAATATTACCTTCACTGTTAAAACTCCAAGAACACTTAGAGAGAGAGAGAGATATATATATAGCAGTCTTTTAAGTATCTTATTTTTCTTTAAAAGGTCTTAACTTAAAAAAAAAAAAAAATACTAATAAAATACACTTAGAAAGGGAGAACGTGTATCTGCTTTACTGCTTTAAAATTGCATTCCTTCCCAAATTCTGCGCTCTTGTTCATCTGCACTTACCAGCAATAAGAGACAAGTGAAATCCTGATGCTAAGAACATGACATTACGTCTATACTGGGTGCTTTAGTATGTTTAAGTCTAAACGTACCCTGCAGCTGTTTCAGATGGTTTTCAGGTGCGCGAAACCTAGCACATGGGCTAGAAGACAGACACTCTGTGGCTTACCCCATCTGGACAAAAGGGGAAGGGAAACTGTGGTACACTGCAGATTCCGCCTATCTGGAAGTCCGCATTCCCATTAACATGAGCAAATCAAAACTAATTAGCTTCTCTGTGGCTATCTTGATGAATTTTTAAAGGCTAAAGAATTTTTAAAAAAAGTTCTCCACCTGTTCACTGTATAAAGGTACATGAAGGCTTCCTCACTGTGTACAGGAAACACAGCTAGAGGCACTCTTTTGTGTAAGTGTCTGATGCCCAAATTTTTCTAATTTGAATTCCAGATCTGCATGGTGCTTCAGTTTTCCAATAGTCAAAAAATAGTCTGTAGCTTTATACCATAGTAAAGAAAAAAAAAAAAAAAAGAGAAAAGCATTGATACATCCATCTTGTATCCAGTTTATTTAATACCATAGCAGTAAGTACAAATAAGTTTTCCAATCTGGCAATGCTAGAGTTATACAGCTACCTGACAGATCAACAGTCTATCAGTAGTTCTGGAATTCCATGTGTGCTGGAAAGTTGAAGGGTGTACATAAGTAGTCTTTAAGTTCAGCCTCATAGATACTGACAATACAGTTAAATACACTACTCCTGATATGGCAGAGCAGCATCTGCATAGATATAAAGCAACACTGTGCCTGTCAACACTGAGAACTATATTCCAATATTTGTAGTCTTAAAACAAGTAAAATAAACAGTATCTTGTGATCTTTGGTCAACGCTTCTTAAAATGTGCTTTAGTTTTATTTTACAACAGTAATGCTAAGATTATGTAGCTTTTTTATGTTGTTACGGAAGCAGACATTTGAAAATCACTATTCTGCTGTGACTGATAAAAGTAATCTTACTAGTTTCAATGCAGGTAAGATTTCAGAGCAGAGGTAGGCTTCAACTCAGCAACTTACAAAGACTGAATCCCAGCTGTCCTCTGGAACAGATAGGAGGCAGTAATTCATCTTCAGACCACTTCTCTTCCCTTTTATGATTTCTGTATGAGCACAGCACTTTCAAACATGCTGGGCTAAGCCCTTATTTAGTTAAGTCTACAGTAGGAGCTCTGAATGTCAACTGACAACATATTTAGACTCGTCTGATGTTTAATATCCACATTTGAAAAGTGTAGCTAACATATTCCTTCGTGCTCTCTCAAGTGGCATTTCAATACCACAGCGATGACTCATTTTAAAGACATTGGTCCTTATGAAAAAACACTCTATGCAAGTTAGGAGCACAGGTCTTACCAGGAGGCTGACCTTTAAATCCAGGCAGACATCCTGAAGAACTTGTGCTCTTTACCAGCCCACGTGCTTTTCAAGCTTCCACCCCCATCTAAAATTGAACGTGCACATCCATCTCATAGGTAAGGAAACTGTTACAGCCCACAAAAACCTCTCTGTGAAAGGGATCAGCCCAAGATGTTACACTGACCTGAGCCATAAAATTATTTCACTAAACAAGGACCTTGCCAAAACAGTCCAATGCTCACTAACATTTCACTTCCCACCCTCCTCAACCCTCTCTACTTTCTTTCATCACTCAAAAAAAAAAAAAAAAAGATACTGAAACAGGAGACAATACTGCTTTGTTTATCTCTTTCCCTACTTCTGGTGCCTCTGCAAGGCAGCTTTACAGGTAAATACCTTCTGTAGATTTCATGTCTAAGCATTTAATTCATATGAATTTCAGCAGGTGTTAAGCACCTTTAGGCACACAAGAATCTGAGCCATCCTTCCTTGAGTTAAATACAAATACATTATCACGTGAAGCAGCTTTTCTTTAGTGCAAGTGTTCTTGCACAAAAGAACAACTACTACTCAGAATTCTGAAATAAGATTTTGATCAGCAAGGCTGAGTTTACTGGAAATAACTGTTTATACTTCAGTCACACCTAGAAGCTCTATCCAAGACCATGTTGGTGTTGAATAAATACAGACTAAAACTCTCCTCTGAAGATAAAGGGTGAGAGGAGCAGCTTAGAGTTTAAGCGACATAGCCCTAACACAGTAAATCTGTAGTAGAACTGGAAACAGAAGGTCAGGTCTTCTAGGTTTAGACCCTGTCCACTTGCCCATACTATCTTCCACCTTTGGTTTCTACTGTCTTGCTCCTCCAGACATCGACCTTTGCAGGAAATTGACTGAATCCCAAGAGCTGCCTGTGCTCCATTATTTCAGCTCGTTCCTACTTCAAGACTAACCATCTTTTACACAGATTTCCTTCTCTTTCCAAACACATTGTTGATTAACTTGGCCATTGACTTTGATCCACTTGGTCGTCTCTTTTCCTTCACTTTGAAATTTGAGGTGATATTCCTCAGGACTTTGGTGAACATTGACACAACTTCCTGATAATGTTCTGCTGCAGACAGTTCACAGAATTGGCACTTGTTATCTATTGCCAGCTTCTGTCCTTCATCCCAGCCAACTTCCCTCATGTGGCATAAATCCTGTTTATTACCAACCAAAAATACCGATGACTCGACCATTCTGAAATCAAAAAGGTTCCGATTAGAGAAAAGGTATATTACAATACTGTGCTGTATGCTGCGCTATGTACAGTGTGTACGAAAATGTTCAGGATAATAGGTATTGCAAAGAACCCAAAAGAACAAACCAACCCCCTAACTTTGTTAGGTAGAGTTATAGTTTTCCATTTGGATTTTCCAGAGAAACTATTCTCTATCAGCAAGTTTTCATTTTGGTTCCTCTACTCAGTGAATTCACGTATTTTTCATCCACTGCAGTTTTCATACTCTACACTGCTGAGTATATTGTCAGCTCATGGACTTCATGAAGAAGCAAACTGATCATTATCTCCATTTGTAGATAACAGAAGAGAGTCAAAGAGATTCATCAGTGTCAGTGGCGTAATTCAGAAGAAAACACAGGAATCCCAATTCCAAGCTTTTGCTAAAATTACCCCTTCCAGAGTAACCTTAACTAAGACAGGTCAGCAGTAAAAGACAGAAAAGTGTTTTGGTTTTTTTTTTAATCCACTTGTGATATAAGAAAAGGATTTCACTCTCATTTATTCTGAAAGCACCTCAGCTGACTGATGTGGGAATATAAACCACCACAAGTACTCAGACTTACAGTTTTAGTGGTTCTTTTTGAAAGGAAGTAGTTTGTTTCTTACCATATGGTCACCCACGTGCACAAATAATATTCGGGTCACTGCTAAAGGCAGGTTAGGAGACATTCATGGTATTAGATTAATTTATTGTGAGAAATGCTTTCTTCACCCCCCACACTGGTGCATCTCCATGGGTAAGAGAGTGGAGGAGTAAAAGCATAATCTGACTATGCCAGCTTTTTACCCACATAAATCACAGCAGACAGATTTATGGCAATTATTTAAATAGCAGCACTGTAAGAAAGAATAACAAAAATCCTGATGTAGTTGGCTTAGGATACAGTGAAATCAATTGCAATTTGCCATACAGTTTACCTTCAGATACCTTATTGTTGGTATTGTGTTACGCCACTAGGATGCTGTTGGATTTTAATTGCTACTAGGATGCCTACAGCTCACAGAAATGTTCTCAGATTTTTTTATATCTTTGCTGAGGGGGAAAAAAATAGTGCCACTTACTTTTTACAAGCTCCTATGTGAGACTCTCGGATCCTGTACAGCAATGCTTTTGCAAATGCAAATGATGCTCTGTCACTGATGTCGTAAACAATGATAAATCCATCAGCCCAGTGGAGCTCGTCTGTGAGGGAGAGCTTCCCCCGCTGTGGCTGAAAGAAGTTCAAATTCACATGCAAAAATAACGTTACTGTTGTCACTTCAGAGCATTTTCTTTGTCACTGTGAATGTGAGAATGTTGTATCTTTTATTGCAAAAGATATTAATAGGTCTAGGTGCTAGCGTTGAATTCAGGTGAGTCCTGATCCAAAAGCCTAATAAATAACCATCACCACAGACGGCACTTTGGATCACTGACAAAATTCATTATGAAACATTTACACTTTGTTTAAGCAGTAAAATTGCATAACCTGTACATTCATTGCTTATGCTGAATATTCTGCAGTTACATGAGAAAAAACACATACAGGAACAATCAATATGTGTGCAGTTTCTGGTTATAGCTCTGGTTTGCGTGTTTCTGTTAGTCTGACTACAGTAAGCTTAATTATTTTCTTTTGTTTCTTGATTTTTTTTGGTTCTTCTTTGCATTGTTCAAGTCTGAAACAGTATTTACCCATAGGATAAGTTTCTAGAGAACTAGAAAAAAAATCTTTCCATCTGCAATTGGCTTTAATAGAACTAGTGACAGAAGTCACTCAAGTTATAATGGGGTTATACCAATCCTTGAGTCCTTTCACCCCAAGAAACTGTCACACTTGTGATTTCTAGAAAGGAACAGCTGCAAACTGTCCCATTAAGCTAAGCAATGTAATTTAAAAACTGTTTTAAATTAGCTTATCCCTGCAGATGACTTGGCAGCAGCTAGCAACACCATGTGACTCAAGAGAGGTAAAATACTGGAAGCTGACCAGGAAAAAATAAAAATTAAAAAAAGAGACTTTTGCTCTGTGGAAAACCCATCTTGAACAGTAATTTGAGGACTGCCTAAGTTGTTCCCTCATTAGTTTAGTATTTTACTACTTGCAGCGAATAATCTCCACTGACATGCTACCCTGGTGGCCTTGATTAGCTCAGCATCAGGGCAGTACTGTGGCATCATAAACAGCTGGATTGGGACCTGTAACTTACTGTGAGGGATGGTAACTGAATGCTGGCAGTGAAAGGGGATGGATGAGAAGGAAAAGATGAAACAAGTTTCCAGAACTGTCTGAAGACTTCAGTATCTTTAATACAACAGGTTTTTAATGTGTGGTGACTGTGCAACAGGTTTAGGGGCAGGAAAGGTGACTTGTGTGTGTGTCACAGCTGTTTCCCAGATGGATGAAGGGACAGGGAGTTTTGCAGAACAGGGATCCAGCTACTAGAGGGAGGCCTCAGAGAGCAGAAGATTTCAGAAATGGCAACTCTTCCTTCTTCAGTCTGGCCTTCTCTTAGGACCTGCTTTTCTTCCCCAGCTCCCACGGGATACAGGACCTCCATACCCCCATCCATCTCTTTCTAGAATCACCAGTCCTATCAGGCTAAAAGCAATACCAACACTACTTGCTACCTACTCCTCTGCAGGCACTAAGAAGTAGTTAGAAAGAATGCAACAAACAGATAAAGTCAGACCTGGTTCCTGAGTAAGAAATGGTACAAGATAGCTCAAAGAGTTCTGGCAAGAGGAGTTGCCCTTAACACAGCTGATCTCTGGTCTTCTTAAAAGCAAAAAGATGCCCAAACTGTAGCAACTAAAATCTTTACCCATAATGTAACCCTAGCTAGCTGCCACTCCCCATGTTTCAAGTATCTTAATAAAGAGTTGATCACATGCCACAGGATTTAATATGACAGTAAGTAGAAGCTATAGGTGGGCTTGGGAAAGAGGTCTGAGATAGGCAGAAGCAAGTCCACAGAACAGTAGCTCCTGATGGATTGTATGGCAAGGGAGGACTCCATTGTGTTACCTGGCACAGTAGCCCACTGCCCTGGGACAAGCAATGTTGTTGTTTGTCTCTAGGAAAGCAGATTTGTTTGGTGGTTCATTTTATGTGCTCAATGGGTTACGTTTTTAAGTCACTGACTTTAAAACTATTTACTATTTAAGTCTGAGCCAGACTTCCAGTGCTTTGGCTTTAGCATTCATTACCCTAGTTGGTAAGAGGCAAGATCACTGCCCAGAAGGGATCCTTGCGAGCTAATGTGATCAGACCCACCTACCTAGGCCTGCATGTTTTACACAGTCCAAAATTTCTCTATTACTGAAAGGGCAGGAAAGAAATTAATTAAAAAACCACCTTTATTACAAAGTGGTTTATTGTCATCGAAGTTCAGCTGTCAACATGTGTAAGTCAGCCTTATGGCTTTCCTCGGATCTCTTCTGTGAATGCAAGTCTTACTTCCAGGCCTATCTACTTTGACCATTTCCACAGACATTTAATAAACTGCTTGCTTTATAAACCAAATTTCATCCATTCTGGGCATTTGAGAAAGCTGCATATAATCCTATAACTTATCTCTGTATTTACCTATATAACGCAGAAGTGGGAAAAGTTATTCTGTTAGTAATATTCCAAAAATGCAAAAGCATTTACAGAAAATTTAAGCGATGAAGGGCCCTTCCATGAAATGGGAAAGCACCCAGCAGTTCTGAGCCACAGCAACTATAAAATTTCAGTCTTTTCAAAAAAACATGCAAGCACAAATTCCAAGAACCAGACAGAAAGGTTGTAACCCCCCAACCCTTTCTACCATTACACAGGTAGAATGAGGAACAACCTTTCTTGGTCCCCTAAAATTCTTACCTGTGAACAAGGGTCATAAATTTCCAAGTGTAGCTGCCTCCCATCCAGGCTTAAGTGTTTAGTGTAGATGCATTCTAAAAGATATATGGCAGTCAAAGAAAACCAGCATTAGAGTGACTGGGGATGGCAGTGAAAAGAAAAGGTGGCAAAGGTGGGATTCATTAATACTGAGGGACATTTAGTTCCTTGGGTATTGTTTGGTTTTGGTTGTTTTTTGACACACACTGGAAACAAACCTATTTCATTTTGCAACACATGAGCTCCCTAACTCCTTAGGCCAACCAACACTACTTCACTGTGGTGTTCCCATGGAAGTGCTGGTGCGGTGAATGCTTCTAGATCCTAGTTTTCCTCTTCCAAAATGGAGGCAAAGGGGATGCGCAATGCTCAGAATCAGATAAATGCTGATGACTACTCAGCTTGCTACCAAGGTTCAGGATTATGAAAGTAGTAAGCCAGCCTCTGTATAAATTCTGATTCTGAAAAAAAAGCGGTAATTTCTGTAACATTTATTTACCCTGAAATCTGGTGCTTTAAGAGTTCTCATGCTATGTAGCACTAGATCAATAGTATTTACAGGATCATGTCCCTAGACTAGATCCTAAAATACTTCTGTCATGTCAGTTCTCTGATTTAGGACTCTCCAGCAGCACTAGCAACCTGGGCAACTCTAGTGCAGACAGACCATCACTATCATTTTAAGCAGTGGTTAGCTCTAAGCAAGTGTAACCAACTTGTGTTCACAGCACTGGTCACCAATAAGCTGTCGATGGTACAATTCCTCAGAGTGACTGAGCTACAAAGACAACAAGTGGTGTTAGCACTACTGAAAATACACTTAAAACTGTGTGTAATGAGGGCATAGATAAGGGCCATGGTCTCTGGAACTAAGCATCTTCAGTTCAGCACCATGTTCATCTTAAGCAATCTTCATGCATGTCTTAAGAGCTCATCTGATGATGAACTATGAGTCCCAAGCATCCCAGGGTATCAGATCTGCAGCCCCTTGGTGGTTTCCATAATTAAAGAAGTTTTTAATTAATACTTTGCCTTCATTAAAAGCGTTCTAGGATGATCCTGTATTTTGTCACGCTATTCCCACTTTTCTCCTCCATCCTCCTCTCTAGATATAGAGCTAAACTTATCTTCCAACAAATATTTGTTTAAAAATGAAAATGTTTTGGTGGTTTGACATGCCTTTTCTAATACTTGCAGTAACGGAGGGTTAGAACAAGGAAACCTGGTTTTCATTGTAGGTGGCTTAGAACACACACAGAGCGCACTACATAAATAAGCCTAAACTGTCATGTGTAAGTTAAGCCACCTGGGACACAAACTACCTGTGTTTGTATAGTAATAACATTGGTAAAGCATTTATGTACAACTGTAACTACTTTCAGAATAAGTTCATTTGGATATATTCAGTGCAATTCAGCTTATTACTACATTTTTCATTTTTATTTGTGGATCATAGAATGCTATTCTGATTTGTTAAAAAATACTTTGAAGACAAAGTCCTTCACTTTAGCAGGGAAAGCGAGGTAGATAGCAATCTCCTTTCCTTGTTAAGTTTCGGGACTCCTCACACCCCATGAGCTGGAGTGGCTGAGGAAAGAGAGAAGAAAAAGACATTCCCTAGGTGGGGGAGCATTTGTTTATTTTTGCTGGAAGTTTGTTTGCAGGCTGTCATGCAGGAATGCGAAAGTGAAGAAACTTTTTTTTTTTAAATGCTTCTGAGGTAACTTGCTAAAAATAAGTGGTGTGCACTTCTCTGATGTTCTCCACCCCAGGTTTCAAAGGTGTTTGTGTATCAGTTAAATAGTGCTTCTCACTAGGATGTGAAAGTTCAAGTCCTGCTTTGCCATTTTCCAAGATCTTAGAAGCGTCTTAAGGATCACTACATTTGTTCTGGCATGAGGAAGAAATTCTATCCTCTGCACGGCCAGGCTTTCCACAAAGCTATCAAATCAGTGCATTCCTGCAAAAGCAGGGAGCTTTGCATCATGCTTTGATTAACCAGTAGTGCTTGATAAACAATCTGTTTCACCTCTCCTCGAGAGCTGAGAAGAAGATATTCAATAGAACAGGTGTTGAGGGTTTGTTGTTTTTTTTTTTAAAGTCTATTTCTTTACTCTCTTCTTTATCTTCCCTCTGATTGAGCTTACTATAATCTACCAGCGCCTCGCAGAAGCAGCCCGGTTATCTTTCCTTCTTAAGTCCCTTCACAGTTGCTTTGCGACAGCACTTCGCCAGCCCCCGTGCCCGGCTGCACCGCTGCCGCTTGAAGCGATCTCCCCACAGATACGCGGCTTGCCTCTGCCCCGTCTTCAGAGCTTGTATTTAATCAGGAACTCTGGCCGATAAGCAAGCGAAAACTCCAGTCTTTCCGAAAAGTTCTGTGAAACTGCGTTTCTGCCCGATACTTTGTTCGGATAAGCGTTTGAAGCGCCGCATCTTGCGTTCCTCGGGGAACCAACCCCGAGTGTAGGCCCCA
>VYZM01004912.1:155200-183155 GCA_013398915.1 Dromas ardeola
CCTCCCCCCAACCCCGCCAAACCTGAGGTGAGGTCAGGCCGGGGGTTATGGGGACCGCCGCCTCCTCGCCTTACCCGACTTGCCGGCTCCACTCCCGCCCAGCACGGCCACCTTCACCTCGGCCATGCCGCCGCCAAGCCCTGCCCCGCCGCCTCCATTTCTTTATAACCGCCAGGGCCGGGCGCGGCCCCTCCGGCGGCACCGCCCAGCAGCTCGCCTTCCCCCCGGCGGCTTTCCCCGCCCCGCCGGCGAGGCCGGTAAGTACAGAGCCCCCCGCGGGGGGGCGAGCGGGGCGGGGGCGGTAGTGGTAGTTTTCATCTTCTCTGACAGGCGCCCTTCTCTTTCTTCTCGTCCCCTCCATCCCTGCCGCCCTTCTCCTCCCCCCCCTCTGCCTCGTCCACACTTTCCCCGGGTGGCTTTCCCGGCCCAGCCCGGCCTGCCGCCGCAGCTCCCCAGTGAGGCCAGCGGGCCGGTCCCTCTCTTCCTCCTCCTCCTCTTCCTCCTTTTCCCCTCGCGCCCAGCCGCAGGCCCCGTCGTGCGCGAAGGGTGTTAGAAACCAGGGGGAAAAGGGAAAAGAAAGGCGGAGGGGAGGAAAGAGAGAAGGAAAAGACTTTCTCCAGCTGGGGTGTGTGTGTTTGTGTATTTTTGCTGGAAGTTTGTTTGCAGTCTGTCGTGCAGGAATGTGAAAGTGAAGAAACTGAAGTTATTCTTATTTATTTGAAATGCTTCTGAGATAATTTGCTAAAAATAAGTGGTTTGTGCTTCTCTGGTGTTCTCCGCCCCAGGTTTCAAAACTCTCATCACTCACTAAGCCTCTGGTCTTGCAAGAAAACTTAGGTGGGTGTGCCTTTTTATGTCTGTCAGTGCTTTTATCGAGTTTAAATTTAAAGTTACGCGGTGGGCAGTGCTTAGCTGAGGCTTACAACACTCCTCTGAAGCAGGAAAATACGACAGATGTGGAAGGTGAGGCACAAAGGGCTAAAACCACAGAAAAGACACCCTGCATCTGCTGTACCTCTGATTTTGTTATGAAGCTCCTCAAGTGCTCTCTAATCGCTGTTTAGCTCTGAAAGTGCATAAAATACTTGGGTGCATAGGTTTAGTTAGTCCACTGATGAATAGGAGACTGCTCTAGCATCCAGGTTACACTTGTATGCTTATTCTGTTCATGTTTATTTTATTCGGTTTATATAACTTGAATATATTTATTTATTCTGATATTTTTACTCTTACGATGAAACTGTTGTGCGTTATGTAAATGCTTTAATAAAGCACTGCTTCAGTATGCTTGCTGGTGGGTATTACAGGTACAACCGATTGACATGAGCTCAAAAAAAGAGGCGGACAATGTATTTGAACATAAGTTTGTTAACAGATGAAGAAAATGCTCAGTGGAGGAAAACGTATTTAAGAATAAACATGCAGACACAACTTGGCTCCTGAGTCCGTGACTTAAAAGTTGCTAAGCTGGAGATGTGTTCAGGGGATGCCCCTATCTTGCTCTATGGGGTATATTTTGGTAGTTTTCTGCTATTGCTCACTCACAAGACAAAAGTTACGGTCTTAAAAGGACTTTAGTCTGACCCTTTACGGGTGTGTTAACGTTATTTTTTTAAATAGCGGGATGCCGAGATGACGAGGCTGGAGTCAAGATTGGTATAAGTGGCACAACTTAGTATTTTACTATTTCATATACATTGAAACCACTGCAACAGTAAAGTCTAAAACTGCTTATCCACGTGCACCCATTATCAAGGTTGCGACTTTTGCAGGCGATTTCAAGAAATGGTTCTGATATTCCTTTTAAGCAGAGGTGTGAGGTTTGAACCTGGCTTTCTCGCAGTTCAGGAATGTACTTTAGTTTCTGTTGAAATATGTACAGATTATCATTATGTCATGGAAAGGCTGATTTACCCAGTTTTAACCCCTACAAACAGTCCGTGGTACAGGAGAACAGAGGTTAACTCCTAAGAAGCAGTGTGCTCAAGATGCAGTCCTCAGGTTGACTTTTTCTGCTCCCTTATTTTTCTTACTCTTTGCTCATTCATGGTAATGTTGGCATATTATAGTCCTGTCACTCATTCCCGCCCCTGTGGCCAGCACAGCTCTTTGTGCAGGTGTGTTGTGAAACTGAACAGCGAAACGATCACATTTTTTGAGCTTGGTAAATTCTATGATATAAGCCATAGTGGAGATTTCCCAGTAAGGGAAGGCTCGGGTCTGTTTCAGACACTCTCGGTGAGAGACTTCACTGTACATGAGGCTTAGGCATCAATATTAAGGATGTGGCACCTCATTCAAAATCAAATGCTGCAGTACTGAATGTTGCACTTGGGATGTAAATTGTCCAAGCTCTTATTTTATACTCTTGGCAAAGTGAAAAAGCAAAGTGAAAACCAGAATCCAGCTCTCCTGTTCCCATTACTGGAACTGAACTCCATGAACACTTCTCTCGCCTAGACAGCAGATTAGGGTTTTGCCCATGTTAAAGAATATAATGCTTGGAACTTTCACTTCTTTTAGTAATATCAAAAAGTTTCGCAAGAAAACTGAGACAGTTTGTTGTGTATATTCTGTATGCATATTCCTTAAAGCATTAGAGAAATTAAGTTTTAACTGAAGATTAAACATTGTGGGTGTCTGTATTTCTCCATCACTTCCCAGACCTAAATGGAATTGTGAAAATTTATAATAGAAGGCATTCCAGAATATCCACTCTAAATTAGTTAATTTTAATCTTATTCATAAACTTTTCCATCAATTTTCTGTTATTACTGCTGCATTCGTGTTTTACAAGTGTATATACAGAGACATTTTTTAATTCCTTCACACACGGAGGGCAAATCTCAAATTTCTTTTACATGAACACTCACGCAAAACTCAACTACAAAAGTTGCTCACTCATCTAAACAATTTTGAGTTGCAATGAACACTTCTCTTGGTCCACTTATTGAAACACTTTGAATAACAGTAAGCTTGAAGGAAAGTACTGTCTGTTAGAAGAAATGTTACAAAGTAAATTTTCATTCTTTATGAACTGTTTGCCTAGATTTGGCCTTTTCATATAAAAGCTTGTGGTTGTGATTGAACAGTGTGGCAGATGCAGTAGTAATCTCTCTTTAAATTGCCTCATCCGCTTGCTTTCTTTCATTGTGGCTGTCCTTACCTGCAACTTGCACAATTGTCTGTTTCAGTTCCTTCCAGCACCAAATTCGTGCTGGCCATCCCTCTGTACTGGAATGATTTAATGGTTTTGATTTCATTACCCACGGGTGTAAATGTCTGTGCAAGGGTAGAGGTCCACAGAAAACAGTTCACCTCTCCAGGGAGCAGAAACTTAAATGTTCTCAGGTCTGGTGGTCAAAAATCAGCCAACTTTCTTTATGTATGTAAAGCTCTGCTATGAAAATACTAGGCTTCTGATAGGTAGGATGGAAAGAAATTATTAAACAGGTAAATGACTTTTGCAGTGAATATGAAACTTTCAGAAGTCTGCACATCACTGGTCAGATGAGGTAACTTTGCATTTCATTGCCACTTCTGTAGATGAGGACTTTTATGGCTTGCTGCCAGACCTCTGGGAGTCAAAACTGCTTGTGGGGAAAATTAAAATCAGAAAAACATTTTGTTTCCTTTTTAGCTTTTTTCATGCAGCTTAGCTGCTGGAAACAAGGTGGAATTGGGCATATATGACTGTCTGTACTCTACGTACAACTATAATGCTTTGATTCAAAAAGTACAATTAGAAGCCACTGGCTGAAGCAGGTGCCAACTGCTTGCTCTGTAAGGCACAGGATTTCTAAAGCTTGGTGAAGTTTTCATCCCTGCAGAATTAGTCCCTTTTTGGCTTATGGAGTAATGTTTTCAAGAGAAGATTGTCTTTTAAAGCCCACGTTCCACCAAATCTTCAGGAAGAGCACTGTAGATTTTACATCTGCTACTCTTAAGTGCGTCCATAGCGTGTGAACTGGCCAACTAGAGGTCTAAAGCCACAAGAAAACTAACACAGCTAGAAGAACAGGATTTTCAGCTAAATGTGATGTTTTCATCATCTGTAAACTTGGATACGCGCCTCAGTAGGATACTCAAAGGTATTTATTCATGACAGAAAGAAGACAGGATCCAGCATAATCGCACTTTGTGTTCTCTTTGCACAGTGTAGTGGAAAAGAAGAAAACTGCTGTTTTCCCCTCAAAAATTGTGACATGCTCTTAGAGGCAAGTTGTTATATTCAGTGATCAAAATATTATCTTGCTAGCTGTGAGAAAGTGGGTTTTTTATCAGAAATTACAAATTTGATCTATGATTAAGTACCTTTAGCACTCAAGAAAAGTCACATTGGACGTGGAAAATAAAACTTCCCAGCTTCTCGTACATTTCCCAGACTCTGAAAGTGCAGATCCTCGATAGTATCATGAGGGATTTTGCAGTCTCATGATATACCTCCTAGCTGATAACCCTTAGGAGTAAGGACAGTATGACAGGGTTAGTTCTATTACGGCTGCCATTACCTTATAGCCAGCCAGAGCAGTGCGCGCAGGTGGTCAAACCCTTACGGGTCTCGGCTCCCAAGCAAAATTTGGACACCACATAGTCCAGTGAGAACAGTTTATGGTCTGTGTTGTGGGAATGAAATCTGAGGCATCTAGACCTAAACTTTTATAGTACGTATCATCTATTGTTGATATAAATACATGTTTTTGCTTCATAGCATGGAAAGTATGCTCAGAACCTTTAAAAAAAAATGGGTTGTGTGATTCTTTGGTAAATGGTGTACTTTGGGTTGTGGAAGTCCTACACTAACGTTACGTTATTGCAAGATAAACTGTCAAGTTGATTTTCAATTTCTTACTTTAAGTAATTAGTACGTAAACCATGTATTCGTTTAACATCTGTTTCACACAAACTTTGGGACACCGATTATCATTTGAGTGTATAACTGTGAACAGACTAGCACATGATAAAGGCCTCTACATTTCACCGTAATACTAATATTAAAGCATAAAAATAGTCTCATCATATGTCTTGGACTGACATATGGAAGCTTTAAAAAAATCCTTCTTGAATTATTAAGGTGTTAATGACAAGAGGCAGGGGATTTTAAATAGCATATATCTTCCTCATATATAATTATTGTAAATTCTAATTTTAGGCAGAATTCTGCTCTGCTTGAGTCTCCTATTAGAGACTTTTCCCAGAAAACAGAAATCTCTTTCTGTGTAGTTAAACTTTGAACTTAATTCAAGTTCATCAAAATCTGAGTTGCAAGGCTAAATGCTTGCAGAGGGTGCTTATACTCAAATCCCAATATAAAGATTACACTTTTTTATTTTTAGTGCCTAGGGCAGTGTTATCTCCAATTATGCAGTTCTATTTGTAACGAAAATACAAACCACATCTTTAACTGTGGTCTGTACTAGAATTTAATTTCTGTAATTTACATTAACAAATTAAATACAGTATACAGAGGAAGTTATTAATAATCTCAGAAGAAATAAAAAAAAAATTGAAATCTGTTTTTGTAATGGAATTGGCTGGAAAGCAATACTGCTTGTTGAAATAATTCAAAGTGTTGAAGATTTTTCTCCCCTTTCAGCACTGGGCGAAAAATAGTTACTTTCCAGATAAGCTTTGCAAGGGTTTTGAAATAAGACAGGAAGTATCATCCTAGAGTAATTAAGTAATCTTGTCATTGAGGAATATTTGTTTAATATTGGAAAAACCGAAGCTGAAGTCCCTGTCCTGGATCAGAACAAGGGCTTAAAATTCTACCTCTTACATCCCAGGTGATTGCATTGCTCTTACGGGATGAAAACAGTTTTTATTCTCTGTCACTGATCTATTTATACAAGAAGTCTAAAAAAAAAAAAAAAAAGACAATATTTTAAGGAGGCTTCAAATTCCAGGCAAGAATAACCTTTGCGAGTAGGTTATTTGGTGCATTGGTTAATTTTTTTTTCCTTACTTGAATTTCCATTTAAATTTCCATCTTTGATTTAAGAAGAATTTTGACCAAAGAAAATGGTTCTTTTTAAACCATTTCTGGTTCTTCATGCTCTGATTGAGATTCTAAAATAGTTGCCACTGGTTGAGCTTACAGATGAAAGTAAAAGAGAAGCATTCAAGTTTTGTTGTTTGTATGGAGAAACTGTGAAGCAATATTCAATGGTGGAAATATTTAATTCAAATTCTCATTCACAGTCAAACTTACAGAAAATCTGTCTTGGGTTTCCTAATGCCTCTGGACCTAAGGGTTAGAAGGCTTATTAAAAAAAATTCAGGGTAATCACTGTTGATTTTCAAAGGACAATTCCACTAATAGACATTGGAGTGTTCTGGCTAGAATGACATACAAGATTAGCATCATGTACCTCCATGATTTCTATTGTTCTGCCTGTTTGGATGTTCACATGTTAAAAAAAAAAATAAAATTAGTGAGCTGTCAAAAAATCACAGTCAGAAAAATACGTAGTGAAAAAGTACTTATACCATCTCTATCAATTGGAGAAAAAAAAGTCATGAACTTGCAACCTAGGAGCAATTAAGAATTGACTACTTTCAGGAAAGAAAGGAAAAAGTTAGTCACTACTTCTTTTTTTTTTTTTTAATTCCTTAGGAAAATATGTCATTTTGTGATGTGAAGAGGATTTAGTGTATTAGAAAAGCAATCCAAGCTGTATTTATATTACTTTTCCCATGATTTAGAAACAAATGTCCTGTATTTAAAAATTGCAGAAACTGCAACTGATCTATTTCTCCCAAAATATATGAAAGAAGTAGGGCCCTGGAAACAAATGATACGAGCACAGCATTGGATTACAAGTTTTCACAGACAATGAAGTCGGAAAAACAGACCATAATGAACTTTGAAATTGATTGGAGAGCCACTCACTACTAAAGCTTAGGGCTGCAAATGACACATAACCTATTTCTATTGTGATGGCAAATGCCTTTTTAGTGGTCATTGGTGTTTGTTCAGTCTACAGCGTGATGAAAGTCCTACTGAGAGTTCTCAAATAAATGACAGGGAGATAAACTAGTGTTTGAATTTACAGCATTTTAATCGTTCTGCAATAAAATGCCGACATGTGTGTTCTTATCTTAAGCAAATGTGTGAGATATGTTCATCTGTAATGGAAGTAAGGTCTTTCTGCATGGTACTTAAGATGTTAGTGTTGAGCTATAATGTCTTACCCTCTGTTTGGGGCCCTTCAAGTTTAGTGTCAGCTCTTTCAATAATCAGGAGAGGCTTGACGTTGCTTCCATCATTTTAGAGATGAGGACTCCGGCTGAGCATGTCCCTTGTCACCTGCAATTCTCCCAACTCTCAAAATCACATCTCCTGCATTTTTTGATTGTAGATACATTCTGCAAAATCTGTGTCTTTGAATAGTATGTATGAGCCAGAGGATGGATTTTTTTTTTTTTTTTTCCCAGTGAGGCTTATCTCTGTATAAGTCCATGACTTCAATCATTATGGTATGTGAAAAGGACCAACACAGTTTCTTTTTAAGGGTTTTATGTTTTCTTATTATATATTTAATAGATTTGTTAATGTTTGCCTGTGTTATATGTGGTATATTTGTCTGTGAGTTATATGGCACCTTTTACTGGTATCTTTTAGGTGAGGTTTTTATTAGATCACAACATAAATAAACAATTATTAAACTCCTAGTTTCTGCTACATTAGTACTGTAAAGTTCAGAGTGCATTCAAGCTGAAGTTGTGTTATGTCCAATATGTATTAGAGGAAAAAAGTAAAAAATTTAAATAGTCAACATCTATTTATGACTTCTTATTCTACGGGAGATGCTCAGTCTCCAAATACAATGTGCTAAATGTATCAGAATCTAAACATTGCAGGAAACTACAGAGCTGTTCCCAGCTCTGTAGGTTGCTGTGGTTTGGATTCAGGAAAACACTCAAAGGAAGATTCAACGTTCGTCTTAAGATGACAGAAGATAGTTTGCATCCAGCTCTCCCCCTGTTTCTTCTTGTGGACTCTTGTGACTTCTGTAGCATTAAATCTTACGCCTTATGGCCCCTTGATTGAATGGATCAGCTTACTGATCTATATAAAAATAAATTTCAAAAAATGATACTGCATTTGGTTTTATCTTGGATCAATTAACTGACTTGACTCAACACTGGATCACAAAGAGTGGCATAGAGAAGGATGTGGGAGCGTGTAGCCATGAGCAGGATGAAGAACACGCATTGCTACTTTCAGAAGTAACCTGCAATTGAAACAGCTTGAGCAGCGTTGGGCAAGTATTAGCTAAACAACTCCATGGGACCAACTGGTCGGAATCCCAGGATGCTGAGACAGCTCTCTATCTTCTTTGAAAGGTCATGGAGATTGGCATGTCTTTGATGACTGGAAAAAGGTAAATCTTGCACCCATCTTCAATAAAAACACAGAAAGGACAATCTAAGGAACTGTAGGTCAGTCAACCTCACTTTGTTTCATGGGGAAATCTTGTAGAGAGTCCACTTGGAAGTTGCTTCTGGGCTCAGGAAAGAAAGGAAGGCAATTGGGAACAGTCAGCATGGATATCAAAGGTATACCATGATTTATCACAGGTAATTCACGTCTGATCAGCCTGACTGCCTTCTGTTATAAAATGCCTAGATATGCGAATAAGGGGAGAGTAGTTGATGTCATTGCCTCAACTATAGCAAGGTCTTCAATGCTGTCTCCCACAGCATTCTTCCATCCATACTGGAACATGATGGTCTGGATGGGTGGGCAACCAGATGGGTAAAAGACCAAAAGATGGTGGGGCTGAGAAGGTAGTGGCTAATAATTATGATCTGCCTGGATGCCAGCAACAAGCAGAGTCCCACAGAGGGCTGAGCTGAGACCTGTCCATGACCTGGAGGCAGTTCCAGCTTGCAGTCTTGTATAATTTTCAGATGACACTAAATTGGATGTACCAGTTGATACACTGGAGGGCAAAGCTACCACTAAGGGGCACCCAGCCAGGCTGGAGGAGTGGGCTGATAAGAACCTCATGAAATTCAGCAGGGCCGAAGGCAGAGCCCTGCCCCGCGGAGGACGATCGCCGGCAGCCACACAGGCCGGGGCCTGCCTGCCTGGGGAGCAGCTCTGCCGAAAGGCCCCGGGGCCTGGGGGGCGGCAGCTGGGCACCAGCCAGCCCTGCCCCGGCAGCAGAGACGGCCAGCGGCCTCCCGGGCCCTACCGACGGGGACACGGCCGGTAGCTCACGGGAAGGCAGGGATCATCCCCTCTGCTCAGCACTTGTTGGACCACACCTAGAAAACTGCATTTGTTTTCGCACCCCTCTCCTCATGCAAGAATGCTGACTAACTGGAACAAGTTCAGCAGAAGACCACCAAGATGGCAAGGGGCCTGGAGCACTTGCCCTGTGAGGAGAGGGACCTGACAGCCACCCAGCAGCTATGAGTAGCTTACCAAGAAGTTGAAGCCAGGCTCTTTACAGTGGTGCATGGAGGACAAGAAACAACAGACTTAAATTGAAAAAGGAGAGTTTCAGATTGGGTATAAGGAAAATCTTTCCTGCCATGAGGACAGTCAGGCAGTGTAACAGATTGTCCGTCCTTATAGACAAGATGATGAAGTGTAGGCTTGATAAATGGTCTGTGAGGTGAACTGGCTGAACTCTTGGGCTCAAAGTGTCACAAAGCCCAGCAGAAGTCCAGTCGCTAGTGGTGTGCCCCAGTGGTAAATAATGAAGTCAATATTGTTTAGTATCTTCGTTAACAACCTGGATGATGGGACAGTGTCTTGCTGTATTCTCAGCAAGTTTGCAGATGGTACAAAACTGGAACAAGTCGTTGATACACAACACAGTTGTGCTACTATTCAGAGGGGCCTGGACAGGCTGGAGAAATGGGCCAGCAGGAATCTCATGAAGTTCAACAAAGGGACAAGCCAAGTCCTGCACCTGTAGCAAAACATACCCGTGAACCAGTACAGACTGGCAGATGACCAGCTGCAAAGCCACTTTAGAGGAAGGGTGCTAGGGTCCTGGTGGACAGAAGTTGAACATGAAGCAGCAGCATGTCCTTGCAGCAAAGAAAGCCAGCAGCATCCTGGGTTGCATTAGGAAGAGATCTTATCATCACCGGATGGGAGGATGTAAAAAAGATGGAGCCAGACTATTGTCACTGGCATACAGTGATGGGAAAAAAGGCAACGGGCACAAACTGAAGTACAGGAAATTCAATTAATACATAAGAAAAAACTTTTTTTACTATGTGAGTGATTGAATTCTGGATCAGGCTGCCCAAAAAGGTTGTAGAGTCTCAATCCTTGGAGATATTAAAAACTCAACTGGATGGAGTCCTGAGCAACGTGCTCTAGCTGACGCTGCTTTGAGCAGGGGAGTTGGACTGGACAATCTCCAAATGTTCCTTCCAACTATTCCTAGGATTTCCTAGGAACTATTGGTTTCTTCAGCTGTTCTATAATTCTAATGGATTTGTCTTTCAAAAAAGTATTTTGATAGATTAAAGGTGACAAATGCAAATGAAGTGCTCTGTTACTTACGGTATGTACTTTTAAATTTGCGACTGCTTTTAGAAATTTATTTTTTTAATGTAATGCTACATCTGTGTATAGGACTGTAACATGTAATAAGAGCTTCCTGCCCTTTAGATCTAAACTGCAAAAAAAAAATTGTAATGAATTGGACCACAGGATGGCTAGTTTCATCTCTTTTTTTCATGTAATATCATGGTACCTGAAATTCTAAAACTGCAAGACTGTCCAAAGAGAAATGTTAATATTTGCATTAGTAGCAATATTCAGTTTTGTGGAAACATTTTTTTGATGGTAAACTTAGTTGAATGTCCTTTTAAGTTAATTCCCATTGCAATTATGATTGAGCCACAAAAATCGTCTTTAAAAGACCTTGGACGTTCTTTAAGGTACTGCTATTGCAAGATATAATTCACATGAAAAGGTTCTAAGCATTCCAAAATCTATCAGCCAGAATAGTCAAGTCATAATATAGCTATGTGATTTTGCTTACACTCTCTAATAGGCTTGTGTGCCTTTAAAATAGTCCCAGAAAATTTGCAAGTAGAGTGTAATTAGAGTTATTTATTAGTGTATTGTAGTGTGTCATTCTATCTGGAGCACTCTCAGTATAATTGCCCTTGGAAAACTAACAGTTAATACCCCAAGTATTTTTTTAATAAGCCTTCTGGCACTAAAGCCTCCAATTTGGTTTAAATTTTTATGGTCAGTTTTTTTAATTAAATGCATCACATTTTCATTTAATGCTACTTAATGTTTTACTAAATATAGTTTCATGAGAATAAGATGCTTATAGTCTAAGACAAAAGTTCAGACAGGTTTACTGCAGATAAAAATGGTAACAAGTAGTTCTTTTGGTTATGTTTTTTATATAGATAAAAACTCAGATTCTGAGGTGATTTTTATGATCCAAATTACTATTAATAATCGTATTGTTTATATACCTTTTGAATTTTTCTCTGTCTGGGCAATGGAAATTGTTACAGTTTAGTATGGCCAGCTTTACTTTCAAGTTCTCCCTAGGGGTTTTGTTTTGCGTGGTGCAGTAGAGAATGCAAGCATTTCTGGGCTAGAGTTACTAATTTAGGCAATTACTGTCATTGGAATGAAAACAAAAGCCATGGAATATTTTTCTTGGTCTGAAATTTAGTAGGAGCTGGTCTGACTCAAAACTGACTCGATAGTGCCATGTTAAAAGTGTATCTTGTTGCTAAGATCTAAAAAGGACCTATTTTCATTAAAACTTACTGAGCTGTAATGTACTGAAAAACATTTTTCCTTTTTTTTTTTTTAATAGCATAGGAGATCTTGTATCTTTCTGGCTTAGAAATGAAAAGTGGAAAACACAGCATGTTCACAGAAAGCTTTTGGGTTTGGGTTGTGTTTTGTTGTTGGTTTGTTTTTTTTTTCTTGAGGGCAATGTGTAAATTTATTACTGAACTGTTCTTTGGACTTTATTTGACTGTGAGAAGTTCTTGCATATAGACTCTCATGAGAAATTTATAAATTATTTTATTCTCATGCATATAGTGAGGATAATAGTAGTAAAAAAAAACCAATCAAAGGTAGCTGTAGGATTGTGGAATTCAGGAATAGAAACAAGCCCCAGGTATATACCACTACAGAGCATATTGTAGAGACACTAATGGGGCTTATGACTGTGAGGAAAAAATACCTCAGGATTTAACATCTGAATTTTGAATTGTTATAGATGCTTTGTGTGCCCACAGCTGTTGACTCTGCTGCTGAAAGAAGCAGGAGGGAAAAGAAGAATAGAAACACACTCATCAGCAGGTATCTGTATCGTGTAAATACCCAGTTACAGTCAGTTTGTTTCATACTTAATTTGATGGGTTTTTTAATTAGCTCAGGTTCTATATGAAGCTTTAATTAGTGTATCGAAAACTGTAACTGCATAGAACCGTTGATATAGTTATGACAGCTCAGTGTGTGGCGTGGGAAGAATCTCTTTGTTTCTGATAGAGCTAGACAATTTGAAAAAGATGTACTAAAAGGCAGGAACCAAACAGACTGTTTCTGAATGGATTTGCAAGAGCAGAGAAACCAAACAGGTGACATCCATTTTTGCATGTTATGCTGGGGACAGCTTTTTGTGGTAGAGCGTTACACTGAAGGTAATGAAATAAGAATTAGTCACGTCTTTGCTTGTCTCTGTTCTCTTTAGCTTTTAAGGCCTGTTGGTGTCTCAGAATCAATCATTGCCCAGAGGGCAATGAAACAGGAGAGTTTTAGTGGACCTGTAACTTGATGATTTGCATTACAATGTTGCTGCTCCATTTAAAGGGCTCAAGTGTTTTCAACGTAACTGGAGGGCAGAGGGGAGTAGTCTGAGTTTGGCAAGCAAAGAGCATTGTGACTGTGTCAGCTAACTTTGAGGATGGTGAGGAGTACACTCACAGATGACACGTCCTAATACATTTGCAGTTGAAAATTCATTTTTCTTTGAGCATCCTGGTAAACCAACAATGATGTTGCCAGAAATTACCAAGTCAGGAGGAAAACCAAGACCACTCCCTTGCAATTTATTGCTTATTGTACATCACAACTAGGAAAAGAAGATTTTCAGCCAAAAGGACCATGAGGCATCTAGGAAATTACTTAGGTTTAGAAATGGTTGATGCAACATTATCTGCTAGATAGAAAAAGTACAGCACTGTCTTTTTCATACTTTTACACTTCATACACTTACACTTACAGAAACTTGCAAGTTTCTTTATTTTCATGGAGTAACCTAAATAATTATCTTCCCAGTTTTACATGCCTGATTTTTTTCTTAAAGGAAATACAGATAACTCATTTTGGTTCACATGGAAACAGCCAAGCTCCCTGCAGCCCATGTATCATGACCTAAATGTGTCAGGAGTCATAATACTACTACCTCACCTTTTAGAGGGCAGACAGAATGGCGTTTTGTGATTACTTCACAGGAATGATATGAAAGGGGGTCTCACTGCTCCATCGCTGAACAGGCTTGGGCATGTCTGTGTTGGGCATGTGCCTCTGTTCCAGACTGGCCTCAGTAATGTCTTCTGCATCACTCCTCCCACAGCCTTTAATTCTGATTGCCCAGAACCTGCAGGTCAGTGTAGACCCACCACGGCTTATAAAATGCAGCCTTAGTCTGGGGGCTGTGCCTGCCTGCTAGATATGGTTAAGAATCAGAGATTTTCTGCCTTATTACAAAACTTATGTTCAGATTCCACCTGAGATAGAGTAGGTTTTGCTTTCTATCATATTTTTGGCTTGGTTTATAAAAAAAAACAAAACAACCGAAACATAAACCCTTCTGTTTGTTGAACAGAAAACAAATGGATGTAGGTCTCTAGTGATCCAAGTTGGGTCAACAGCGATATTTTCTGCCTGTCTAAATCATACTGAGATTTTTATGATCATTTTGTGTGTCATAAGACTATCATTTATAAGATAAGTGCTATCAAGAGCCTCATCCTGTTCCTGTTGAAGTCAATGGGTGTTTTTTGCTATTGCTTTTCAACGGTAGTAGGATTGATGACTGAAACTGAGCAGCTGCTGAAAGGTTAGTTTTAAAGTAGAATTGTGGTCAGAAAAGCAAAGTGACCCTGTCAAGCTGACATGCTGGGAGCACTACATTTATTTTTTCACAGTGACTTCCAGACCAAATCTGCTCAGTTTACAAGTCAAACATTTTTTATTGACTTCCAGAACTGCAAAGTCAGCCTCAGTCTGAAAAATCAAAACTGTTACTTCTGCTTCAGTCCACAGAAGATTCTGCATTTAGAACTTGTTGACGTGTCCCTGATGCATGGTTGAATTCAGCCTGCCTTTCTATGTTGTCCTAGCTCTGGAGGGCAAAAGCTGCCACAATATAAATTTATTTGTTAGGAGAGTAAATAGATAAGGCTTGCAGAGATAAGTAGATACACTGGGGAAGTAAGGGCCATTTTTGTATCTTTCTTCTAGTTGCACCTACACTTTAATCCTTAACTTCTGCCATGATAACAATTTAATGTTTTCAGATTGCTTTAGTCTGGGACTACAGAGTCTAAACTGTGTTCATTGTAAAATATATCTTACAAAAGTGCTTAAGTTTTATGACAAAAGTAATGATTTCAAGATCAGTTTAAGACTTCAGAAACTACGCCTGAGAGAGGTAACTCCTCCCAGGTCATGCAATTTCTTGTTTACTCTTAAGGGTTCAGCAAGTTACTTAAGGATATGAAGTGGAGAACTAATTCAGTTTATTATTTAAAAGCTCTTAACATAATATAATCACAGGAGGGGCTTCTGCAGATGCTGGCCTGTCATATTTTTGCCTTAATCTGACCCTGGCCTCAGAATCTTGATGTGACTCCTCAGGCAGCACATACATCATCTGATCTTAAACTCCTTGTTTGATTAATATACTGTAGCTAAAATGTATGCTCAGTGCTAAAGTTAAGGCCAAAGCTCTTCCATCACAAGTGCACCAAGGTCAACCAGATTCGTTTAAAGCTTCACAGTGATTAAGACAGACCAAAGCAGAATGTCATCTTTGTAATAAAGGGATAAACCACGACTATTGTTCAAGAGTTAAAAAAGTGAAGTAGCTTTCACTCCTGTGTTTTGCAATGCCCCTGGGCTGTTCTCTAAGTTCCTCTGGATCTTTATTTTGTCAGTTATCACAAAGAATAGTAGTCATTCCAGTGCCTGAATGTCTGTGTGCACGCGTGTTTATGATGAAGTGCATATGACAGATGCACATTTTTAAGACGTGCTAATTTGTACCGTGCTTTATACCACACATACTGTGTTGACTAATGCTTTGTGGAACCTAAGTTTGCTGTCTGAAACTATAGCTATTTTTAAGGGCAGCCAAGTATTAATGATTCTTCTGAAGTGTGAGCATATGCTAATTGAATTCCTTGGATGCTACAAAAACTTGTCAGGTTTTTACTGTGGGAGATTTTTTCATGCTTTCTCTGGGTTGTGTTTTGTTTGTTTTTTTTTTTAACCACCACCAAAAGTATTGGTGAAAGCTTTCATCTCTAGAGGTCTTCCTTGCTTCTGTGTATTGCAAAATGTTTAGTGAGTTTGTTAATCTACTGCAGGTGAGACTTTTTTTTTTAAACGAGAGTGTGGCTAGACAAGGGAAGAGCTGCTTGTTGTTCTGCGTCCTTGGTCGCTGGTAAGCCTTTGAAGGGTAGGGGAAGATTGCTCCTCCCCAGAGAATGACTGAGCACGCACAGGTGAGAGAAGTTTTTGTGAGAGGCTGGGTGGTATGAAGAATGGGATAGAGGAAGTGAGAAGCAGGTAGAAGGCTGGAGAGTAAGAAAGAGAAGAGGATCAGAGAGTTTCCCTGCAAGGGGGCTGCAACAATGTTTTGCAGGTGGTACAAAGAAAGAAAGAGGCTTTCTTGAAGATCTGGAGGCTTGTTCCAGCCAGCAGTTGCTGAATGAGAAAGAAAGGCTATTGGAAAAGTTCCAGCCTTCGAGAACACCACCGTTGGGGTGCAGGTTAGTTTCAAACCCCTTTGTTTAGTGTCTTACCTTGCAGATGTGAATGTTTTCTTTTTGAGGCTTGGTGGTTTTTTTCTTGTTTATTATTTTGGGTACCCTCAAGAGCCAGTGTCAGAAATTGGAAGTGTTTAGTATGTGTTGATGTGCGCTCTTTTAAAAGAAGTTAGGTGATTTGATCTTACTTCTCAAGTTGGTATGGTAAGGTATGGTCACATATCCACATGGTGGAAGCCTGCTTTCCCTTTGTGTTGAGTCACGTAGTTTTTTCAGGAACAGTGATGTCTTTCCAGTTACATAAAAAGTCCTGGTTGCAAACATGTAGTAAAACTGGTCTGTGCATGCATACAGATCAATGAATTGAATCCATTAGTCCACTGTGTTCTACACTATTGTTTTGCTGTGTGTGCATAGCTCAGATCTGTAGTACAAAGAGTGAAGTGTGTTTTCTGGAAGTAGGTATGGCTTTTAAAAATAAAAGTAAAAACAAAACTCAGAAATACCACAGCAGAAACAACAAAATCCTCTAAAATCCGTTACCCTCCCCTCCCCCATTTTGGGAAAACAAACAAAACCACTAGAGTGTATGGAAGTACTCAAGTTAATGACATATTAACCTCAGCTCTGCTTCCTATCCTCCTGCAATAGTAGAACATCCAAGGGTTTCTCTCTTTGGTAAAAGAATCCCTAAATCTTTCAGACAACAGCGAGCTTATGGTTTAGAGAGCCTCATAACAGAACCTTTTTTTGCTTAAGCTTATTGACTCAGATTTTTCTCCTTCTTCAAAGAAAGATAATGTATAGTTAGTTGTATGTAGGTGAAGATATTAATCTGGAGGTGTGTTGTACAAAATTTACGTATGTCCTGTATGTTACAGAAGTAGAGGAGCCATATGAAGCTGTTGTACATGATCAGAAAATTTTATGCATTAAGTTGTTCTGCAAAAGGCCTTGTTTTAGCAGTTTGTAATGACTCATCCCGTTATATGTGCCATTAATCCAATGACGTTTGCCAAGTTCTTATGAATAGGTACAATGAGGACAATATGGTCTCATGAGTTTCCTGCTGAAATTATTTGTTTATGAGCAGGGACACTACATAGGTAAAGCTGAAGTATCATCATAGTTTAGGAGTGAAGACAGACATCCTCAGGTTTTCTTTATATGAGAGAATTAAACCTAAGGAGTCAGTGCTATTTTGTTTTTCTATGAATGTCATCTCTCTCTTTCTCCTAATACATATGTACAGAGCTTGGATTTGTGATTGTGGAGTTGCTGATGTTAGACAGAAACGCAGATAGAATCATAGAATGGTTAGAGTTGGAAGGGACTTCGGAGATATAGAGTTCCACCCCCCTGCCATGGGCGGGGACACCTCCCACTAGACCAGGTTGCTCAAGGCCCCATCCAGCCTGGCCTTGAACAGTTCCAGGGATGGGGCATCCACAACTTCTCTGGGCAACCTGTTCCAGCGTTTACTACCCTCAGAGTAAAGAATTTCTTCCTGATATCTAATCTAAATCTATCTTCTTTCAGTTTAAAATTGCTACCCCTAGTCCTACAGCTACACTCCGTGACAAAGAGTCCCTCTCCACCTTTCCTGTAGGCTTCCTTTAGGTACTGGAAGGCCACTACAAGGTCTCCCCAGAGCCTTCTCTTCTCCAAGCTGAACATCTGCAACTCTTTCAGCCTGTCTTCGTAGGAGAGGTGCTCCAGCCCTCTGGCCATCTTTGTGGCCCTCCTCTGGACTCACTCCAGTAAGGTCCATGCCCTTCTTATGTTGGGGGTTCCTGAGCTTGACACACTTTCTGATTTGTACATTGTAACACAAACATGCTCTTTGTATATACTAAATAAATGGGTTTACCCAATTTTTAGTTCACACCGAATTCAAGTCTTGGCTGTCTTCTGAACTCATGTGACTACCATTCATATACTACAAGTTGAGAAAATGCGTATGCAAATAACTGTATGGAGTTACGTGGGGGATGAGAAACGAGGTGAGCAGGTTTGCACTACATTAGTGAAAATTATAAAGTGAGTGCAAAAAGTCAAATACTTAGAATTTAGGTCTGCTTGCATGCTGCCTGATTCACAAAACTATAAAAAATGTGTAGTTCTGCTGGGTCCTTTTTAAGTTGTGAAAGATTACCTCTGCAAAACTGACACTGTTTTATATACATGCCTAAATAAGCAGGTAAAAGCTGAATTTTGCCATCTTGAGTAGAGGGGGGTTTGCCCTCTCCACGTGTACCTCCTTTGTGTGTGATCTTTTGTAGTAATTCCTGCCAATGCATTTAATACAATATGAATAAATATAAATATTTTAATATCATATATTATGGCTATTACGAGTACCTGTTGATGTCCTGTTTTCAATTAGTAATCTTGATATATCAGGTGGCCATTGGAATACTGACAGTTAAATTTCTCCAGTATTTTTTTAAAGGAATGTGTTAATATGCATTATTTAAGCTTTTCAATTTTCAGTGATTAAAAATGTGTCCAAATGTATTAGTTTAACTTTATTACAATGCTGTAAACTTCAGATTTTTTTTTTTTCTTTTACAATGGCTCGCACATCTCATTTCCTTACTATAAAACTGTATGAAGGGCAACTCGCCCTAAGTCAATGATATTTTCCGTCTTGTTCTCCATGGTGTTGAGTGGCCTCCATTTCTGTCAAAATCAATTGGACTTGTCGTTGTTTAGTATCTGTTCTGTGAGAGCTTTCATAACTGCAGGGCATGTAAAACCAGAAACGGTCCTTTAGTTTGTATAGTCTAATCTATGTATAGTTTATAAATCATGCTATAATCCCCTCAATTTGACACTGTTTATCTGTCCTATTAGGTCCCATGACTTCTGTTAACCTTAGCTTTAGTCAAAGCTATTCATGTCTTCCAGAAAGGCTTTCTGCTGCAGCTTAGACATGGCCAGAAATGGAGGTGTCGAATCCTTATGTGGTTAGTTGATTCAAGTAAGTAAGTCTCCTTTACAGTTTAAAAATAATAATAATGCATTCATGTCGGTCTGAAACTGATAGACTTCAGCTTCCAGTGGTTGATTCTTAGGAGGATTTTGGGTGCATCTGCATTAGCATGTCAGTTGAGATCAGGAATGTGCTTTGAAGCAGGTTTGCTGATCCTTTTTTTTATCTCCTTCTCCTACCCTGCTCCATGTCATCTCTCCCCCCTTGCGCTGCCATTCGCATCAGAAGGTCCTGGACCCGGCGAGCAGATTCCTTTGGAGTGAGCCTCCACCAGCAGATGCATTCCAGGAGCAGGAGCGCAGCTAATGCGCTCCAGCTGCAGAGAGGCATTTGGGGCTGGGAAAGCAGGCTATGTATGCATGGTCTGAAATAGCTCTTCCTTTACCTCCTTTCCCCTGCAAGTCCATAATGGTTGGGCATCAGGCCCTCAGCACGCTACAGATCCTTTCCTAGTGGGGCTGTGCTGCCTATTAATGTAAACAAAGCCTTTGTTAAAGGTCAGCTTAGTATATAGTAAATTCTGTCTGTATTTACGTAGTGCATTGTAGCATGATGATGGTGATCTCATGGATGATCTAAAAAGACTTCAAACTCTTAAGTCTTTTGCTAAAAGAGGTTTTTTTCAGTTCATGGTTCTTCTGAGCACAATTTTCCATTTCTTCAAAATTATTTTAAAAAATCTTTAAATATCTCTTAAGATATCTTTTATTTTTTTATAATTTTAATTAAGAATATTATTCTTTTTAAAGAGCACTGATCAGAATACCCTGGGATACTAATTCAAGTGTGATATGTAAGTAAAGAATATTCAGTTAAATCATAGAATCACAGAATAGTTTCGATTGGAAGGGACCTTTAAAGGTCATCTAGTCTAACTCCCCCTGCAATGAGCCGGGACATCTTCAATTAGATCAGGTTGCTCAGAGCCCCATTCAACCTAGACTCGAATGTATCTAGGGATGGGGTACCTGGGAAACCTGTTCCAGTGTTTACCACCCTCATTGTAAAAAAACCTCTTCCTTATATCTAGTCTAAATCTACCCTGTTTCAGTTTAAAACCATTACCCCCTGTCCTGTTGCAACAGGCCCTGCTAAAAACTTTGTTCCCATCTTTCCTGTAGGCCCCCTTTCAGTACTGCAGGACTGCAGTTATGTCTCCCTGGAGCCTTCTCTTCTCCAGGCTGGAAAAACCCAACTCTCTCAGCCTGTCGTCATAGGAGAGGTGCTTCAGCCCTCTGATCATTTTTGTGGCCCTCCTGTGGACTTGCTTCAACGGGTCCATGTCCTCCTTGTGCTGAGGGCTCCAGAGCTGGACACAGTACTCCAGGTGGGGTCTTACCAGAGCAGAGCAGAGGGGGAGAATCACCTCCCTTGACCTGCTGGCCACGCTTTTGATGCAGCCCAGGATGTGGTTGGCCTCCACGGCTGCGAGCACACAGTGCTGGCTCATGTCCAGCATTTCATCTAGTTGTATATAAATCTAGTATAAACCACAATGAAACCAGAACTACTTTCCCCCTCCAGGTCAACATAGTCTTCTTTTGACAGGAATATAGCTAGTGCCAATTACTTAAGCCTCTATTTATTGACCTCTTCTCATTACTTTGTTCAGGACTGAAATTCAGCCAAGTGAGGTGGATTTTTTTTAGTGCAGGTTTTATTCTTGCATCAGGGCTACCCTTTTGGAATATAGGTAGACTTTCAGATTTCTTCCAGTCATGTAAAATATATTCAGGGCATAAATTGTATTAGCTTTGGACGCAGGTAGGCCAGAGAAATCATCTGCAAATAGATTTCAAATATTCACTATGAGTTATCTAAGTATATTAATTTTAGGAGTGTTTATTTCTTGTAGATGTTATTTAACATATTCCTTAGTTACTAATGGACTGGAAAGTACTTCATCTCGTTGTGATACTAACCCATCATCCTGCTTCTCTCCAAGCATATAAGAACCTTTTGCTTTTTCTACTTCATTATAAATATTCCTGTCTTCACATAGGAATTTGCCCATTGCTGGGTATTCTTCTAGTTTTTTCTCATTTAGTTTAGATTTGCCAGCCAAGTTATAGCAGCATAAGCTTAGATATTAACAGGTCTGAATTAAAATCTCTGGCTCCTCCTCAGGCTCCCCAGTTACCCTGGGACAGTTAATTTAGAGTCAGATTTTAAATGCATTTAAGTTGCTGCAGAATTGGGGTTTTACATATCTGTATGGATTTTCCTTTGCTTCAACTTCATGCAGTCTTGCTTAAAGAATAAGTCTTCTGCCACTTTCATTAAATAAAATCAACAGTATATTGTTATGGGGCGGGGGGGAACCCAACCTAACCCACTGTTGAGGCACTGTCATGGATGACTTTGGTAAGAAATTATTGTATTTACCAGAGCATACTTAAGAAATAAAACGTGAGTTCGGTGTTATTACAAGTAGGTGAACAACAGTCCAAACTACCAGTGTTTGGGGGTTTTTTTTATTGCTGTAGTGAACAGGAACTAAGTGGGCTACCTTGTTCATCAGCCCATATAGCATTGAGATGTACATTTTGTACTTATGTTACTACTTATTAGATGTACACTTGATGTTAATATTTCTCTGAGGCTGTAAAGTGTACATCTAAGGAGATTCTTGTGGATAACAGAACTCAAAATACTCATTCACCAAAGATCTAATTTAGAGTAACAACATCTTATTATTGAGAAGTATTTAAAAAAAAAAATGGGCAGCAAGCACGCTATCCTCTTAAGATCTTTAAAGAAAAGTTATTGTACTTCAGTCTATGTGGTTCCTGGTTTTGAAGAAATGCTACAAACTGTGCGCCCTGCCTATTTATAGCTGGCATTTTTTCTGCAATTAACAAAATTGCTCATGCCTCCTTTTAAATACAACTTGGCCACCTCCTCTGTATTGTTCTTTCGTGAAGAGTATTCTTGACTTCATTGACATTCAATAATGTTGAGGTATGTTGCTAATTATTTCCAGCATGAATGCCTGCTTATAATTGCAATTTATCATGAATGCATAAGATTTGTTAATGATCTTTTTAAATTTTTTTTTCCTCAAGTCTTGAGGGTTTTATTGTTTCTAAAGCTGCTGAATAACCTGCTGGTTTGAAAATAGTAGTTAATGCATACCACCTACTGGTAATAATTACATCAAAGCTTTTTGCCCCTTCTAGGGTGCTAATACTGCAGCGCTTTCTGATTCTTTCCAGCCAAAGAATTCTGTTTTCCTTCAGTGCATCAAAGTTAGAGATTTCTACCAGAAAAAGACTGACTTTCTTGTATACTAAACAGGCATATTGCATCTGACGCCCCAGGACGTTTCTAGACATAGTTAAGGCATTATCTGGCAATATAGGACCTACAAAACCCACCTCTTAACATTGTGTTTTGCTGAAGCCAGAGCACTACAAAGGAGATGGAAAAGTTGACTAAACTAAATAGTTGCAATTTGCATGTGTGGTAGATATATGCCTGGCTATGGGCTTTTTATGAGCTCGGCTTTCTTATAGCTTAGGTCAGGGCTGTGCTAGATGCGGTTTGGTTTGTTAGAGATGATTCCTAGAGCAATTATTTAGAACTTGGTTCTCTGAAGTTGTGCTGCACACTGTAACTCCGCATTTCTTTTGGGATTGACTCCAGTATGGTGAGTGGCTCCACTGCTCTGGAGTTTTGTGTCTGGAAGTGATTGCTTGTAATTTTGGGAGTCATAATTTCAGACTTGGAAGGAACTTCTTTGTATAGTGGCAGAGTATTGAATTTTATTCCCCCCCCCCNNNNGATTTTTTTCCCCCCCCCCCCCCAACATGTTCCCCTGTGTTTCTGGGTAGAGAACATGTCCTGAGATGGGAGTGGCAGCAAACACAAATATTATAAATTCTGTTAATAAAGATTAACTTTGTGTATTATAAACTATAGACACTGAAGCAAAATTCCTCAATTGTTCATTGTATTTGTTTGTCACCATGCTCTTGGACTTTCTTTGGAGTGAAGTAGTTCTTTAAAAGACTAACCAAAGGTATGGTTCTGGAGATACCCATACTACCAGCAGAGACTGCACCTTGGAGTAAAGTAAGACTGTTACAGGTTTGGCTTCCTGTGTTTTATAAAATCCTCTAATGCTATCCCTCAAGGCCCTGGATCCTGAAATATCTCCACCTCATCAGAGCATGAAGCACTTGCTCTTGGCATCAGGCAGTGGAAGGCTGTGACGGCACTCTCACTATTTCAAGTAAAGGTCCATGGGAGACCCCAGACCAGATGCTGTGTGGTGTTGATGGGAGCTGTCTGAATTGGAGGCTGTGGATGCTGAGGAGTACAGACATACATGATCACTCCCAAGGATGGCTGCTTTTTGCAACATTTGCTGGTGCCTGCTGTTGCATCTGAATATAGTTTCAGTGCAAGTAGAACTGCTGTGTGATGAGGTAGGTGAAGGTAATGGGCATCCCATTGATATGTCTCTTCTGCACCAACCTAAATGCCACTTTATACGCTGAAATAAGCTAGACTTCAAAATAAAACCGGTTACAGTGTATACTTGCTTCTAAGGGAGGAGAAAGCAAAAAAGAAGGTATTTGAGTACGACTTTATTCATCACTAAACTCTCAAGTAATCCTATTATGGGTTTTGGACTTGCTGCTAACTACTGGATCCTTGATACTGCTAATTGAATTCAGAGCATAGGCTTTCAAAGAGCTTTAATTCCCATTATATTGTCTGTATTTTATATTGTATTTGAAGATTCACTGAAATGTGCAAAGCAACAAGGCATATAAAAAAGGGAAATGATGACATGAACTCAGAGTGACCACACAGATTCAGAAAACAATTATGAAAAGGAAAGTTATGTTGTTTGTGCTCTGTAACTCCTTATCTGGACTGTGACCTTGAAAGTGACATTTCTACTGCCTGCCTGTAAAAAGCAGCTTCTTTCTCCACTGCATTTCTCCATGCATTGATTAGAAAAAAGAAGGGGTGGGATTTGCAGAGCAACATCTATGAAGTTTAAGCGTCTGTCTCCAATTACTTTAAATGCTTTAATGTAGTGTAAAAAAGATGGTAAAATCTTCATGTTAATCTTAGGTTATGTGTTCTGCTGGTGGTGAGGGGCTTTTGGAGGGACGGAGCTATGTGAGTGGTGGAAATATCTAGTATCTAAAGCTATGTAAAATGTTGAGAAGTAGTTCCTGCCTAACAAACAAATGCTACTATTAGCATGAGGGTCAGGAAACAAGGGACTCTACTAGCAGCCTAATCACCGTGTGCCATGGAGTTCCCACCTGTGAGTTTTAATATAGCTTGAGTACACCTATACTCCATATTGTTGAGCCTTTCCTCAGTGGGACACAAGTGAAAGGCCTGGAGGAACAGCTACCCCTTGATCAAGGGGTAACAATAAGAATGGGGCCACTAGGCAATGTGTAGAGAGATACAGGACTTAGGTTGGAGTAGACTTGCAGATCTGTGTCACGTTGTCATCAGTCACTTCGGAAAAGATATTTGGAAGATCAGCCATCTGAGCTTGTCTCTGTTCAGAGAAAAGGTGGTTTTCTTCTATTTTAGCTGGTAGGCCAAATGGCGTGAGATGTTCTTTTGTTCTTTCAGATATGTTGTGAATGTGGGTTTTACTTCACATGCACAGACTTCAAATTATCTTGTTAACTGTGAGTTTATTTTGAGTCAGTTAAAATAGCTGGAATGAGATAAATTTTTTTTTCTGAAGTGAAAGCACAGTCTGAGACTGCAAGTGGTATGAGTTGTGGCTTTTTTTTTTTATGGTGATGTAGAGGTGTTTTTTACATTTTGATGGCAGTATATAGAGAGTAGTTGCCCCCTGTGCAACTCAGAGTAAAGTTGGATAAAGATTCTGTGCTTGTCTTGCTTCTGGATCTGGGCATAACAGTGTGTGGGCACAGGGAAGGAAATTGGGGTGGAGGCTGGGAAACTGATGTGGTGAGCATGGCGCGCACCCATCCTGCGAGGTAGTGTCCCAAGAAAACGCAGAGCTGGCCCCATCCATGTTATGGGCGAAGCATGCTCCTGAATCATTCTGGCACAGAAGTCATGCCAACATGGCTTTTCCTCTTTTCTTCTTCCTCCTATTCCAGCTGCAGTTTGATGGATGGAGGAAAACGAAACACAACACTAAGTGATTTATTTAGGGTCATGGAAAGCCAAAATATTTAATCAGATTTATTGTTATCTTAAAAAAGACCAAAACACTGGAAACCACACTATTTTTAGACAAATCTGTCTGCTATTTTAATCTGTTCCAGATTTCTTTAAGAAAAGAGGGCCTCTGTTTTCCCAGAAATATGAGTTTCATGTTGATATACTACTGGTATTTGTAGAAGCCAAATGCAGACAAATAAAGCAGTTAATACTGACTCATGTTCATGTAAAACCTATAGCATCTTAGTAAGGAATAATTCATGTGGCTAGGTGAAAATGGAGTTAAAACTTGAGAATCTTGTACTCAATGTCTTCAAGGGCCAAAGTAATTCCCATTTTGCATTCCGTTTGTAATAAAAAGATTCAACAGAACGTCAGGTTGCTGAATCTCAGCTTGACCAGGAAAAATGATTCCCAATTTACGAAAAAGCAACAACCAAACCAAACAAATAAATAGTGTGTATTCCTGTTGCCACTTCAAGTTATTAGTGTCATGCAAAAATTTAGTCTGTAGTTCAGCTACAAGTTCCTGGGATAGAAAAAGATGATCTTGGTGCTGTGGCTTGCTGCAGCAGTGTGTGACGTGAGATGGAGAGAGGAGGCTGTAGGTCCTTTTGCCTAGACTGCCATCATCTGCTCTTCCCGCCAGTCAGCTCCAGGGCACAGAAAGGATTGCTGACGGATCTTCAGCATGAATTCCTTTGTGTTGGGGAGGCGTTTTAGTCGGAGCTCTGCATACAAGCCTGAGTTCTGTCAATTCAGGTTTAGCTCCAAAAACAAAGTCTCTGGTGCATGTGTGTGGTTTAACCCTTGGTTATGGATAAGACAGGGGGAAGAAGGTGCTTTGCCTGCATCAGAACATGTAGCCCAGGAGCTCTGCTGGGTGCCATGGAGAGGTTTTTTCCTCCAGCCACAGCCTGAGGAAGCAAGAGTTTAATCGAGTTTCTGAATCCTGTCCCAGCAGAGACTGCCAATCCCAACGTGCCCTGCACAGCTCTGCAGGGAAGGCTGAGACGAAATGGGGCTGATGGCTTTTATTTCTTGGCCTGCTCCTATAGGTATTGCATTCAGAAGCTTTCTCTTTTATTTGGAAACATCCACTGTACATGGTTTAATTTCATCAACTTTATTTATCATACTTTAAAAAAAAAGTGCACTATCTACTTTTTCATTAAAAATGCTCTCAAGCAAAAAACCAAAACTTTTGCTGCTTCTGATGTCCTGCTGTTACTCCCCAGTGTTCATGTCTGACTTAAAGATTAATTAAAATAAATATCAAGTGCTACTGAAATAATTAATAAATTACACAATTTGCATTCGATTGTAAGTGGAAGAATGTCTTACACTTCCCTTTAAAAAATCAGCATGGTTCCAGAAAGGAAGGAAGCATTCTAATTACAATGCCTCCATGAGATTTTACAATTCATGGCTGAGAGTTGATCAGAAGATGCAAAGGAGGCAAAGCAAGCATTTTAATGTTTGATACTTCAGTGCTTCTAATCCCCAAGCTTGCTATTTAAAATATATAACAAAACTCGTGCATTTCCAGTAGTTTGGTATTTGCTGAACTTTTCCATCCAGAAGCGTTAGAGACATTTGGGATTGGATGCTAATTCTGTACCACTTTGGGAACTGAGGTAACATGGCTCGAATTTCTCCTAACTTAGAGTAGTTAGTGTGAAATGAGATTAGCCTCTTTAGCCTTTTACAAAATATCTAAATTTCATACTTTTTTTCTTTAACGTATATCTCATGACCAACATTTATGCACCTTTTCCTGGCACATAAGGAAAAGCGCAGTTCTGTCTTTGACAGAAGCAGCAAGTGCAGTATGTCCAATGCACAGTCATGCTGTCCGGTGTTGTTTATAAAACAATATGAAGATGTTAATGCATCTCTGAACATATTTGTTAGTTTGGAAAGTCATAGCATCTGTTAATAGAATAGTGACAAGAGGAAGAAGGACAGAGAAGTCTCTTCTACGGGGCTGGCTATAAAGGTATCTTCTATGAATTATATCTTTAAGATGGCTTTATAATCATGAAAAACACCTGTACAGGGTCAGACTGAACATCTGTCTTGGAGGGCAGGAGATGATGCTCATGGGACCAGTGGAGGACCAATACAGCATAGTATCTTTCTCATATAGTCTCTTGGCCTCCAGCCCCATGGTTCTGGAAACCAGAGGGTGTCTCTTTGCTTAACCTTTGCACTGCCTCTCTCTTGCTCCTATTTCTCTAGTGTCTTAACATTCCTCCTGTTCCTTTATGATACCGAAGCATGAGTAGCAGGAGTACTGAGGATATAGTGGAAGCATTTTGGATGTTCATTATTTCTTTCTCCTACTAAATGGGAGAGAGCCAACTGCAGTAAAAATTCAGCTTGGTTTTTGGCTGAAGTATGTTTGTTGCTGTGTGGGATTAGTCTGTGCTCCAACTGAGGAGTTGAGAGGCTTGAGGATGTGCACTGCTGTGAGTCGTTGGAGATCTAAACAAGTCCTACACTGAAGAGATGTAAGGTTTTGGGGGGAGGAGGGAACTGTAATTTTTCCAGATCCGTAGGGAGTTTCGTGGGAGCTACAGAAACTCTACACTTCTGAAGTAGAGGCCTTTGTTTACTTTCAACCTTCAAATCCCTGTTTGATAGCATGTCAGGTTTACAGCCCCCATTAAAATGTTTTCACTTGGTGTTTTTGGTTGGTTGGTTTGTTTGTTTCCCCCCACTCATCTTATTACTTGAAACTGTGAAAGCACTTGGGGGGGGGGGGGG
>VYZM01004912.1:183172-193303 GCA_013398915.1 Dromas ardeola
GGGGGGGGGGGGGGGAGGTGGGGAAGTTTTATGAGTACTGAAGTCAGGATTTCATAACTGGAGATTCTGGAACCGGTCCTGTAGGAGAGTGCTGCCTCCTCTGCCTTCTAGAGGAGCCTAGGCAGAAGGTTTCAAACTTTAATCCCAAGAAATGGATTGAAGTATGAGCAGTTAAACTCCGTATCAGGATGACCCAGTGTCCTGTGCTAGTAGGTAGCTTGCCTAATACAATCTGTGTTATAATTCATATTGTTTTAGTTAACACAGTGACATCTAACAGGATTTATTTTAAGGTTATTGCTCTTGTAGTTCCGTAGAAAGCTTTTCCTGGAGGAAAAAAAAACGCAATACCACAAGACAAACCACCAACCAAAATTTCTTTGTCGCTGTGATCTGAGTAAGAGCAGGGAAGTGTATAGTTGCCCAGAACTTCCTGGTCTCTTTAATAAATCTTGTGCCCTCCCATTCCCTGTAGTATGTAATTCAATGCTCTAGAACAGTGAGATGCACCTGAAAATACAGCTGTGTTTGTAAGGTAGGCATTTAACAAATTATCTCAGCAGATGTGAGCAATTACAGAAGTTCGGTGAAAGATGTGTCTGTTAATTGTGATGGTCATTAATACTCTTACTGCTCTGAGTCCTGAACACTTATAACTATTGTTTTACTACTTAATTTCAGGGATGTGGACATAAGTATTCAATTTACTTTCAGTGCATGTTTTTATCACAAAACTCTCTTTCCTTATAAACACTATATTTTCATTTTAGTTGACAAGCTGTTTTCTGAGGCATGGAAGATTGTGCTTTTCCTAAGTATAGAACAAGCTAACATCTTGATTATAGTTTGGAAAAATCAAATAGAAACATAGCATCTGATAAATAGGTATGTGATTATACAGGGACTGCATGGTATGTGTATAGCATTCATGCTTAGGAAAAATAGTGTCTGAAAAGTTTTTTGGGTTTTCTGTTTGTTTGAATTTGGATTAACAACATTTTTTTTTCCTAGGGGAAAAACGGGAAACACAACAAAAAGAATAACTGATTAATTTGATAATGCTGATTACTCTTGGGTTTTGACCTAAAGACTCATTAACCTTTGTCCCAGGAAGCTTATCTAAATAGTTCAGGATTTATATTGGGAGTGGAGGAGCAGAGGATGTGGATTTTTGAACTCTGTTGGAACATGATGGGCTCTGCATTTAGAACAGACTTGACCTTTCTCAGGCTCAGGTCCTGGGCTCAATGTTCACCAGACTTTCTCAATGGCTTTTTTTTTTTTTTTTTTTTTAAAGAAGGGGTAAGTCAACACTTGTCTGGCTTGAGGATGTTTTTAATGCAGGTTTTTAGTTTGCAAAACTAATACCTTCAGAAAACAGGATGTTTGAGGTGAATGTCATGTAAAGAAAATGTTCTTCTCCATAGACAATTTTGTGGAGTTTGTGTTGTTTCTTGCATTGTATGGGGAAGATAGACGATGTTGATGCTTGTGAAACTTCTGTGAAATTATTTAAACGTATTTCACCACACTGTTACACTCTGAAGAAAGACAGACTAGCAAGATCAAATGAAGGGAAATATTTCTCTCCTGTCAATTTGTAGTGCTGTATGTCTGTCTTTGCAGCTAGCAGCACCATAGCTGACTATTTCTTGTTCCACTTCCTGAAAAGCGGAAGTGAGTATATCTGTAGTCTTTTTCATTAGTTAAAACTTTAAATGTGTCTATATGTATAATACATACACCATACGATTGAGTGGATTTGTTATAGAATTTAATATTTTATCTTCATTTTTTATATTCGGTAGATATCGTTTTAAATAAGGTAGCAAAGATTAGTATGTTAGGGGGTATTTGTGCCTATTAATTTCTCTAATGAAAACTTACAAGGAATTTTGAGAAACGGCCACCATCATAGGTTTTAAAAAGGAAGTTTGTGTTGGGGACAAATACCAGGTCTCCTCAAATCTTTTAAAGGAAGACAAATCAAAATTCAGGAGTTGGTTATGCAAAGGAGAGATTCTTACCTGGAATTTGAATTCAGTTCTTTGCACAATTTAGGGGAAGTTTAGGAATTATGGAAGTATTAAAAGTGTATATTCTTAATTCACCCCTATTAATTTCATATAAATGATTGCAAGATCTGTGTGGAAAAAAAAGAAAAGAGAGAGCATCAAGCTGACCATCTAAAGAAATAAATTCAGGCAAATGAGCCTTCACTGCATTCAGTGTTGAACAAATTCAAACTTCGAAACAAGTTGTAAAAGTTTTTCTTGGAAATAAATATGACCTGTGAGAAAAAAATAAAGAAAAAAAATCTTTATTTAAAAAATTTAGATGGTGCAGATGCTTCATGATATTCTAGATTGGATCTTGTGTGCATCTTCCATTATGTTAATTTGATGTACGATAACTTTGAGTTGTGAATTCCTTCTGACCACTTGCAGTTGTGAATAAGTGCTGGATAAAGCGAACTACAAGTGAGCATCAAGCCAGGTACAGCACAGTTGAGAACGGATGAAATAACCCATCCATCTGAATAGCCTTAACTTCAAGAGGGAAAAGTCTGTTCTGTTCCTAAATTAGGAAGGGTCCGGTTTATATCCACTCTAAAGCTAAGCCAACGCTTTTCACAAATAGCAATTGATTACATACGCTTAAGTGCTTCATTTTGGGGTAGTTCCCAGGCTGAAATGCTCTGTGGCCTTTTTGGAAATGCTGCACACTTGAACGTTTCAATTGAATGTGTGTAAACTGGAAAAAAAAAAAAGTAAAAATCATATGCAAGGTATAGCTGGGGGATTCATCTTGCCTGAACTTAGGATTCTGCTTTGTATTTTCCTGTACTGGAGGCAGAAGTTGGATTCTCTGTGTGGTTGACGAACACAAGAGCACGTTTAAGTTTGTGTCACAGGATTCCCATCCTAAAATGTCCGTTTCTTTCACTTGACTGAAGGAAATCTAGACAACTAGATCAGACCAGGATCTAGTTGTCTGAAGTTGGCTCAACCAACTGCGACCTCCAAAATAGTTATTTTATTTGTTTTAAATGTTGCCTTAGAATGGTTTATGACACTTGTCGCAGGGATTCACTCAGATTAATGAGTAAAGGTAGTAGAACAGAAATGAGAACAAACTGGTTGCCTTGACTAAAACAGCACCTCAAAGGTTTGTATTAACTTTAAAGAATGTTGATTGTTTTATTTTTTTAATACATCTGTTCAAAGTTAAAGCTCTGAAATTTCACAAAGAGGTCTTCTGTCCTTGGCCTTTTTTTTTTCTTTTTNACAACCCCAATGTTGTGATCACGAATGGTTTCATTAAATAAGCAGTAATTGTAGTGTGAGGCTTTGGGAGTTGAGCTTACAGCAGGAAATACCATGAAGTTCAGAAGAGCCTTTTCTCCTAGGATGGGGTGGTGCTGAGCTTTCTGCCACAGAAGGATATGTCGGGAGGAGCTCTTGCTGGAATTAGCCTGAAGAAATGTGATTGTTGAAGAACATCTCTCTTTTGTCCGAATGTTTCAGCCTTGTTGGTATTTACCTGATGATTGGTTTTCAGCATAGGGTTGGATTTAAGGATTTTTCAATCTGTAAATAATTAAATTGTCTGTTGTTGCCATTAACAAAAGAAAGGGTGTGTGATTGCAGGTCTGAAAGCACAAAGCTGGGATACTGGAAGGCACATGCAACCCTTACTCTTTATGCTATACGTCCTTGTTAATGCTGCTTTGAAATCTGTAGATGAAAAAGACTTCTAGCAATGTAAATGAATTATTATTTTGATTTGTCATAACACAAGAAAACTTCAGAGAAGATGGGCACCACTCAAATGCTTCACTGAGAAAGCGTATCAAAGGAGTACTTTTTTCTTCTTCTTTCCTGCAGTGCACCTTTCTGACTTTTCCTAATTGCACTTATCTGAGCTTTTGCCAGGCACAGAGATATATATTTAGTCCTACTGTCTCTCTTATTGCTTGGAGCATGAATAAAATTCAACAACAGCATAGTTTTCTAGTTTAATTGCGAGAGAAATAGTTCACTCATAAAGAATTAAAATCCATAAATCCATGAAAAAATAATTGAAATTCATTATAATTTCAACAGAATAGCTTCCCACTGGAAACAATGATTTTTATTTTTTGATGAGAGCAATTTTAAACCACAGAGTTGATATTGTTCTCCAGTAGAGCAAACTGACAACGATATAATTTCACTAGCTTCAGTCTTCATTTCCTGTTGTAAGGAAGAGATTCGTTGTTGCCGTAGATGAGCTACAGTTTTACCATGTTTTTTCCCAAAGGAGATTTAAATTTAGTTGTTATTCCTTTAAAATACAAAGCTGTACACCCACTAACCAAGAAGGTGTGAATTGGTACAACCACAAAACAATGCAAACAGGACAAGCTTCACTTCTTACAGCTGTGACAAGGCATCTGTTTGCACTCTGTGCTGAATGTGAGCATGCTTAAGCATCCTGCAGAAGCCAATTGAGATAATCTATACTATTACATGTGTTCTCCAAGATGCCCTGGGAGGGTTTCTTCTTGAAAGTTGGCAGGAAAGGCCCCATTTTGCTAAGTTGTTGACTTGTGATAGTTGTAACTAGGTTCTTGATGGTGACTTTTCCTTTTCTGTACCATGAAAGATGCACATTCCAAGTCTTTGAACTCACCTACATGTTAGTTTACATCTCCAAGAGCCTTGAATACCAGCCATCACATTTTTGATAACACCCAGCCTTCCTTTACTGTAGGTTAGGAAGAGGAGCTTACTACAGTAAATGTTGTCTTCATATTTCTTCCTGTGTGTTAAGTTGAACATGGTTCAGTATGCGTAGACTTTGTCAAATTCCTAAAGTAAGCATTAACCACCAGAGACTGTTCTATTTCAGTGTCTATGTTGGAAAACAGTTGTCGTGGGGATTAGTGGGTTTGCTTATCTTGATAGACAAATTATTAATTCTTAGCTCAGGTCCCTAGAAGTTCAAGGAAGGCGGCTTCTTTTGACCTGAACTCTTCCACTTATTTCAAATGGGCTGCCACAAATCTAATTTTTCAGTGTTAGTTAATATTCTGAACAAAGTTGTGATCTGCCACACATGAGACTGAAGGTTAACCTCATAGAAGGACATGAGCAGATAACACTGAAGACCCGTGTAATTTTTAATCACTCCAGAATTGCACTGGAATTCCTGTCTGATGGACATGTGCTACCTGTGCTCCCCACAGTACTGGGGGAAGAATTAAGACATTTATAATGGGATTCTCAACTAGGAGGCTGAGCATGAAGTTGTTCCAGGTAGCCAGGAGAAAATACTGAGCTGGATAATTTCAGGTAAATCCTCATTTCGCAGACCTGTATGGTCAACTCTTGGCTGCTGAAATCTGCCTACTTTCACTATAGTGCTAAGCCCTCGATCTTTTCTAAAGGCAAGAAAGTTAGACATGCATATTCTCAGGAATAGCTTAGTGTTTATTAAAATTTGCAGGCAATTTTCTTCTTGTAGGTCAAAAAAGAAACTTGGTTGGAGTTTTCCATATTCACAGCACGTTCTTTAATGACTGTTGTGCACGCACTGTAGTACACCCGTATTTTCCCAATCTCACTTTAACAACAGTAGAGGATACTTGGTTCCCTGTCAAGATCCGATTCCCTGTGTGTCTGGTAAATGTGCTGTGTGTATAGCAGGTTTACACTTCAGGAGAGTTGGGAAGAAAAAATGCCTAGTTTAAATACACCTACAGTTCTCAAGAAGGTGATGAGGTGCTCAGGTTAACAGTGCTGTGGTAGGTCTGAGCATTTGCAGGCAAACTTTGGGTCCAGTGCTATTACCTGGTGGGAACAAAAGTAACCCTCCTCAGGTCCCTACAGAGACACCTGATGCCTGCTAAAGTTTTATGTCTTGCTATAAAACTTCCTGTTCCTTAAGTGTGGGTGACTAGAAGGAAATGACAGCCCAATTGAAATTGCCTACATAATATCCAATTTCTTTGAGGTTTTGTGAAAATATAACTTCCATGTTTTTTTCCTGGTAGTGACCTGAAAATTTACTTGACAGTTAGCAAAAGGTAATTAAAATGTTCATAGTTATTCTGTCTCCATGTGTATGTGTGGAATGTCTTTGCTTGCCAAGTCATGGATAGAGAGTGTACTTCTGTAAACTTTATATTTGAAAAACTTAGATTAATTCAACTGCATTGGTGTTTTTCTGCGAATATATTTTATAGCAAAGCTATTTTTGTACTGAGTATAATTTATAATAATACAGGGTACATCATCTTAATTCTAGAAAACTGTCCATTTCTAGCAGGAACATTCCAGCACTGTAGCATAATCGCCCAACTTTTTGCTTCACCTCTTAAACTGCCAGGATTGTTTGGACTGTAAGCGGTGAGCGTTACGTGAGGAGAAGTAAAGGGTAGAAAGTGCCTTTATTTGCCAGGTGGTTTTGCCGTCCTTCAGTGCTTTTGGGGAGTAAAAGGAGCTTTTGGGTCCCTGCTGTCCTCATCAGTTTAAACTGCATCTTCAGCAGCATCTCTGATCTGCTCTCACTCATCTACTTGTCATGATTGAATCTATCTGCTTCCAAAACAGTAAGCCGTGGATGGCAGTGAAGGGGGGGAAGAGAGGTGTTATGTATGTACATCTGTACTGCTTCCACTAGCTGAGGCACCAGCGGTCTTCAAACCAAGAAACATTGCATCAGAAGCAACACACTGGTGGCAATAAACAGTGCTTTTTTTTTTTTTTTTTTTCAGAAAGCACTGCAGTTTTGTCCTCTTCAATACAAAATCTTGTTTGTCTGCAGCACAAATGCAACCTATAATAATTAGGTGATTGTAGGTCCGGGACCTACTGGAAGAAGAGTATTAGTCTTTCAGAAAATATGCATTTCATAGCATTATCTTTAAGTTTTGTGTCTATAGCCTTACACTGTTTCAGCACAGATATAAAGAAATCTATACAGTAATTGTTTTGGGAAACATAGGTCCTGTTTTTCTTGGAATAATGCTGTTGCACTTTTCCTTGCTAAGTTGGTCATTCAGAAAAGAGTGTCTTTTAACTAGCCTCTTACATTCTATAGTGTTTCTCTGATAGTTCCTTCCTGTGGGTTTCTATTCCGGAGTGGTGGGTTTTTTGTTTGGTTGGGTTTTTTTTTATTTTTGAAAATAATATGCTCGTTGCCACTTTAGGGTACATTTGTGCCTAATGTACCAGGACCTTAGTGAAATGTAACGTGACACATTTCCTCAGTTGCTATTACCCTAAACAGAAAATCCATCTCTGGAGTGCATCAGACTTTTGAACAGTCGTAGCTCTGTACAAGGGTGCAAATGCCAAGTTAAACACGCTTCTCAAAAGAAGTACTTTTCTGTCTGTACGGGGTGGGGAAAAGGATTATGTATGTCTTTCCTTCGTATCATATATCTAAACTTTCTCTGTTTACCTTCTCCCTAACCCCACTGCAGAATCCAGAGAGATGAATTTTTCAGTGTTTTTTTTCCTTAAGGCATGTTTTCTTTGAGTCTTTTTCCCGTGCAGCTTTGCCTTAGTTTTCCTATGCTTTTTTTGAAAAGGGAACAATCATTGGGAATGAAAATTTATGAAGTGAGCCCAGTCTAGCAGTATCTCTCTTCAGAGTAACCTGGCTTTAAAAGATTACCATAAAAAACAATAGAAAGGAATTGAAAAAAGAGCAAAAGAAAAATGAAAGGCTGTTATGGCCTTTATCTTAACAAACCTTTTCTTTTTTCTTTTTTTTGTGGTTCACTATTTATCCCAGGGTTTTAAATGTAGTGTAATCAATTCTGTAAATACATGTTTATAAAACCGGTTTAATGCATGCACACAGAGCAGACAACAATTTGTGGGGAAGGCTGGGGGTCTTAATGACGCTCGCACTGAATCTAAATAAGCAATACGATATTGCTGTGAAAAGTATTTGCCCTGGGATATGAGAATAGGCATATAACCTGAAAATCAAGGGATGTATTGTAGAAGTTTTAGCTGAATCATTGTGTCTAGGTGGTCAACTTCAAGGAGGACCAACTGAAGACAAAGCAGTGAAAAGGAGCAGAGATCTATCAGAGTATTGACTGGGCCTCAAGAAAGCTAGTTAGCTTTGAGAAGGCTACAGAAGGAGGGCACAACAGTGTTCACCTATGTAAATAGCTGCTGCAGGGAGAGCAAAAATAGTCTGTATGCTGGATGGAGTGGAAGATAATAGATTTTTATTGCAGTGAAGATGACTTGGAATAGGCATTAAGAGAATTGTAACATTTTATAAACAAAATAAATTAGAAAAACCTTTACGAACAGGTTAAATATCTATCAAGAATTGCATGAGATTAATTGATCTATTGCTGGTTCAAACAATGGATTAGATTATTTTCTGGGCTCCCTTCCAGATACATGATTTTATGATGGTAAATTTTTAGTATGAAACATAAATTTTTAAGTAGGGAAGTAAAAGGTAGATTGGGGCACATCAACTGGTGCTGAAAATAAAAAAAAAAATCACCTAAGTGTTAACGGGAACTTAGTTTTAGTTAGTCGCATGTTTTTAGTGTTTGACTTTGAAGAACCTGTGAATGAGTGAATTTTAGTAGGGTAAATAAATATTCACAGGAAATAAATTTTATGTTTTCACACAGATCTCTTGCAGAAATCAAATCTTGAGTTTGCATGCGTATTCTGAGTAAAATCAGTGGCCTGGTAATTTTTTCCCGACAAATAACTAATAAAACACACATTGAATTTTGGCTGTCCAATAAACATAATCACTTAGTTGTAAATTACCCACAATTAAAAACTATGAAAGAGAGAGACACATTATAATTAATAAAATCTGAAAGGGACGCTTTATTCAATAATCAGAAAGAAGCCAGATTATCAGATAAATTGCTCATCCTCCTGTAGAGTATCAGTCTAGTATTTAAGAGAGATTATGTTCTTTTGGAAAGCTAATATCCACTGAATAGTGAGGGCTAACAAAAAATGCCGACAAATAGGATCTAAAGAATGATGGAATGGGAATGATCAAAGCCGGTCAAAAGCGCTGATAGGAGAAGGAGTTTATAGATTGCCTCAAATCTGGTAAAGTGCTTTTTGCTGTAAGCATTCCTACTAATTTATTAGCAGTGTGTGTTTAACTAACAATTAATCTGCAGTGTTCAGAATTGTTTGTGCCTCCCCTCTTCTGTAACTGCTTGTCCAGTGACTGAGCCAGGTTTGCAGAACTGATTTCATGAAGATGGCAGCTGGCAAAGACTGAACCTGCAATGTAAACAGCCCCTGACTTACGGATGTGAAGTTACTACTTTGCTTATTTGCAGATCTCTGCAAGATGTGAACTTCTAATGCTGCCTTGCAAATATTTCACCTTGCTGGGTATATTAAGCTCCTTTCAACATAGGCTGACCATGCTGCAGTATTGCATACCGTGATGAGTAGCAGTAAATAACCATACAGTTTTTAGTTGTAACTTTTCCAATGATATAGCAGATTTCATTACATTTGGGTTACCTTGAATGTGCTGCATTTTTTACTTTTCTAATCCAATTTTTTGCTGGTCATCAAAACAGTAAATTTCTGTGTACCTGATACAGTAAATTAACATCTAGAGAATTAAGTCAAATGGTTTGAATCAAGTTCGTGCAGTATCTCACAACAGCAAAGCATATAACTAGGGAATGTACATAACTTTATTTTGCTCAACAATGATTACAAACATTACAGGCTTCATTCAGTGTCTTGAGTCTTGTCTAATGGATCAGCGCTGTATAAAATTTGACTCTTGGAAAAAAAAAAAAACCTCTTAATGATGAAGTTGCGTAAAGCATCTTTCCCCAGCCAAACTGAACAACAATCAGATGTCAGTACCATGTCCCCTTGACTGTGGGGTTTTTTTTGTTTTGTTTTTAGGAATGTCAGAACCATTCCTTGGAATTGGGTGGCTCATGCTCAGGGCAGTTTCAGAAATGCCTAGTGTTGTGGACTTTCACGTCTTCCCAAAGTGTGTGAGAGAACAGTATAGTTACTAGTTTGGACCATTAATCCTTGAATTCAGCAGGAGTTCTACCTGTGGTGATGATGGGTCTGGAACATGGTTTGTTTTTCTTTTTTTTTT
>VYZM01004912.1:209774-246613 GCA_013398915.1 Dromas ardeola
TGAGATTATTCTACCTTGCCCTAGCATCTTTTCAAGAAAAGATCCTTATGTTTTCCCCTGTTCAGGTTAGAAAATTATGATCCCTATTTTTAATCCCCAGTTCGCAGCAGCAGAACACCGGGTAGTTATTTCTAGCATCTGTTTGTCATAAAGTAAGGTATACCCTAAAGAGACACTCTTCATAAACACTGAGCACCAGAAATACTGTTCGTATTAAATTGGACCACATGAATAATACAGAAGTCATGAATTTAAATTATTACTGGCATTTGGAGAAAATGGCAGTATTTCAGCCATTAAATAACAACTTTGCTTTATTTCTGGAAACAGAAAGTTATTAAGTTGTAAATCATATTGATGCTATGGCTCAGACATATTTCTGGTTCTCAAACCATCCAGACGTATCTTAGCAGTACTGTGTTGCACTACAGTTGTTTCCTCAAAGGTCTTCAGCCCTCTTCTGTGAAGTACTTGAGCCATAGCCATACTATAATGGTGTTGTTTTATCATACTAGGTCTAGGTGTCTCTGTTTGTGGGGCCAAAGTATCGTGGAGTTTTTCAGGTGGATTGTCTAACCCATGTCGTGTTTGATGCTTCTGCAGTGCCCTAACTGGTGGTGTCAGAACAGCTATTTAAAGCTAACTGGGGGGGTACAGTACGCTAAATAGCATGGTCGCAGGAGCTTTTTCTCCCTGATCTTTGAATTTTGTCTGTTTACGTATCCTTATTAGAGTAAGACTAAAGCTTTACCAGATGATGACCTACAGAGGTAAATAAATATCTTTGTGGTCTGCAGTGCTCATTATTTCCCTTTCCTGTTTCTGCTCTTCCTTCACCCTTCAACCTGCTTTCTACCTAGTGAAATTAAGTTGAGGCAAGTTGGAAAAATATGGATTAAAATAAGTGACTGCTTGTTGATGGGATCTATATGGGCTTATGTCAGAAGGCAGAGGAGGAGAACAGGTTTCATCAGATAATTTTGTCAGGGGAAGCCAGCGGTTTCCCTTCTCTGTTTTAACAAAGATGTCCTGAATGATCTTGAGAGAAATAATTTAGTCTTTCCAGAACTTTGCTTTGTAAAGTATGGATGCTGTATTAGCACAAGTGCCAAAAAATAAATATAAGAACAACTTGGAGATCTTTTCAGTTTGAGGCGTCTATCCAGTTGATGTTGTTTGGTGGAAATTAAACTGGATATAGTGACCATAAGAACAGAAGGAAAATGTTTCTTTGGACTCTCCATCAGGTCTCTTATTGTTGCTTCAGTTGTTACTTCAAAAGGGAAAACTCGGGAGAACATAAAAAGGTCTGGTTAGAGAAGTCACCTGCACTGAAAAGCTCAGAGACTTGGATATATAGGGGTTTCATGTTTCTCTTCATCAGAGATACAAAAGACATCAGAAACCAGAATACTAAGCAGTGAAAAATGCAGATATAGAAGAGTTGCAAATCCAGCTTGACAAAAATAAGCTCCAAGGGGAAAACACCTTTGGAGAGTGAAAGAAGCACTGAGCAGCACAGGAGGCTACATGCTGGAGCTCAGGCTATGTACAGATAAGATTTGATAAAAGTCAAGCTGACTTAGACCTTGTGAAAGAAGTCAAAGCAAATAGGAAGAGGTTTTTTAGCTATATACATAAAAAGAGACTAAAGAAAGAAAAGCCTTCTAGGTTGTGGGATGGGATAAGATAAAGTGTAAAAATGGCAAAATAAATAACATGCCTCACAATTTGTAAGGATGATTAGGCTGAATGTGGGCTCAAAGACAGGAAAGAAAAAGGGAGAAAGGGAATGAAAACTGAGATGCAGAATATTCTACAATAGGAATTTAATGACCTTGAAGTAATAAAAAGAAAATGAGGTTCAGCAGTACAAACTGTTAGGTCTGTCTTTTTTTTTTTTTTTTTAAAGGATTAAAAACATCCATTTCTGTTACAAAGTGCAAACTCTGCTACTTTTGGGGAAAGCTGGGATGAAAAACTTGGGTGGAGTGGGCACTCGGAGTACTTCTGAGCCGCTGCCACTGTGGTCTGTCTCTGAGGCAGGAAAATACAAACTGAAAATGGAACAGAGGCAACTATTTCCACAGAGACAGGACGGTTGCTGCCATTACATGAACCACATTGCAGAACACACTCACCTGTAATACCGCGTACAGTTCTGGCCACCTGTGCTCCAGGAGCATAATAAACCCAAGCTAGGGCAGGAGAAGAAGTACTACAAAGACAATGAAGGGAGATGGCTTTTGGAGAACCTGCCCAAGAAGGGGAAACTAGGAAGAGCTCTGTTTTTTCAATCTAATAAAACAAAATCTGAGAGAGGTAGTTCTGGTAATGGAGCATTAAAATAAGAAACATCGCTGCTACAGAACTTGTTATGCAGGGTGAAACTCTAATGTCATTGAAGTGGTTTTGGCTTGAGGGGTGGGAGGGTGGGGGAAGAACAGGATGTTAATCCTCTCCTGTCATTAGCAAATCAGCTGTCCATCTTGTTTAAAGTCACTGGGATTTTTTTTTTCCCCACACAAACATTCATATCCCGATGTATTACAGCCACCAGAGTACCACAAATCATATTAGTTTTTTTCTGGTCTGAAGAGCGTTTTTATTTAAGGAAAGCAAGTATCTCCACAGTCCTAAAAATGCCCCCTACGCCTTTCCTCCCTCACACATGCCTGAAATTCTCCTGCTGTTTGAAATGTTAGGGTTGAAAAGTAACTACTATTTTTTTTTTTAATATGTTGTAATATTTCTTACTCCATCAAATAGGTTTATATAATCCACATGAAGACAACAATAACATTTGGGTTGTTCCACTGCAAAGTGGAAGATAAAATGGAAATACATAATAGTTCCTCAGGCTAATTAAATCAAAGCAATAACTAGGCAGCCACAGTTTACATTAAGACACTTCTCAGGAAATCAAATTAAAAATAGGTTAACGCTCCCTTTTGGTGTCTCGTGGTGTAAAGTATTGCTAAAGCCCTACCCCTTACCCTTAGCTTTCTTCTGCCACTTTTCAATTAATCTTCGCAGAAATAAACATTTTAATAAGCATATACAATAACACCAATCACTGACGGTAATTACTCTAAGTAAAATAGCTATTTTTATTGCAGCAAATATAAAATGACAATTTTAATTATGTAAAGTCTGTAATGTCTTAATGATTTTAGCCCATTTTCCATGTTTGTACATGAAAGCTGGCTCCATATTTTTACTGTTTCCAAAGTTACAAGGAGATATTATTGGGCTTTAAATGTTTATTGTCATCTTAGCAAAGTGGCTTTTATTTTTTGTTTATGTTCTGAAAGCTTGGCAGACTGATGGCAATCCACATACTAATGGCTAATCTGGGTTTGTGCCAAAAGAACTGTAATAGCTACAAGCACACAAAAAACATCTGAAGAGTAAATGCCAAATTAATCCCCGATGTAACTCTTTTGCCTTAGTGCAGTTACACTAGAGAATACATTTTTCACAGTGTGCATCCTGTTATAATCCATTATCTTCTAAGGGGGCTTGCATATATGAGGACAGTCAAGCACTCTGAGTTCAGCTGTTGCCTTCCATCCAAAAGAATCCCAAATCACGCTGCCAGTTGTGGCCTGTGTGCCCTGCTATTCAAAATAGCTAAACACATTCAATCTCCCATTGAGAAGCCTAAATGAATTACACCTTTACAACAGAATTTAGGATGTTATAACTTCCTCTCGAATGCTATAAATACCTAAAGTGATAGGTAAGATCTGCTAAAGTCAAAATAGTTGTATGTTTTAGTGGTAACACGGATGATTTTTTGACTTTGCTCGATATTGAATGCTACCATTTTGATACTTGCTGTATTTAATCTTTTGTTTTTAACCTGTTAGTACATTTATTTATTCCCACAAAATAGGAGAGTTGTTTTCTCGGAGAGAGTATGTAAGGTTATTTATACTTGCTTTGAGCCAAGTCCTGTTCTGCAGAGAACAGCAGTATGCCTTTGCTCCTACTGCAGGGTTTTAAATTCATCATGTTCCACCCTTGGCAAAAGGAGCAAGGTTCAAGCTCCATATAGGAAGGTTTTTGAAAAATGTTCTCTCTTAATGATGATCTACTAAAAAAGAGTTGCTAGAGGCTGAGGCACCCACCTCAGTAGCCCGTCATTAATAGCAGTTTGATTTAATGAAACAGTGGGACACAATGGCTCGTTGATTTAAAATGGATGACAGCAGAAAGTAACTTGGATGTTGGTGGTTTTTTTTTTTTCCCCTCCCTTGTATTCTTTCTGTATTTGAGAGTGTAATTTCTCCATGACTTCTCTCACCCTCGTCAGAGTATAGCGTGAGCAACTCCTCGTTCTTCTCTGTCTGCATGGGCTTTCCCCACTGGTAGTTGTTAGCTATAATAATTTAATAGCTGTGTTCAGTTCTCTGATCACTGGTTGTGGACATGGTGCTCCCCTGGCCAGGTGAAGTCTGTTAGATCTCTAACAATCTCTTCTTTTTTTCCTTTATCTTCCTAGTCCGCTTTTGATAAACTGTATCAGTAGCACTATCATTTCTAAACAGAGGCACCAGAGCCTGTAGTAACTGGCCAAATGTAATATTCACATTCACTATTTCTGTTTACTGTCTCTGTTACTGATTACTGCAATCAACCTTATACATTACCTCTCAAAAGTTTTATCCAGTCATAGCCTAGTCTTAATCCATCAAAATCCCAGCCACGTTCTTGTCTGGCTTTGCAATCATCACCATTTGATTTTTTTTTTTTTTTTTTTATCGGAGCATTGCTGCTGTTACTAAAGACTTTTTGTGATCTCCCCATCATTAATTGGAAATCATGATATCATGTATGTCTTGAGCTGCATATTCTTTGTGGGTTGATGAGCATTTCAGTTGATCGATGCTGTTATTTTCCCTGTGTAAGTGAATGACATTTGTGTTGAATTCAGAGCCTTCATAGTGTGTGAAAGATTTTCTTTGGAGATATCTGCCAATACCATCTGGTTCAAATGCCATTGTAAACTCAGATTTCCACAGTTGTTCTAATAGTTTGTCAGGTCTGTACCTGTACCCCTTGGGGAATGAGACCACATTTATTCTCTGGAAATCTATACATAACTCAGTTACCTGCCTGGCTTGGAAATCATCATCACATCTTTTTCCAATGGCTGTGTGACACTGTTATCCCTTACTTAAACAATTTTTTTTTTAGCTTTTTCAAAATAGAGTGGTTTACCTGCAAGAAATTTGCAAGATATGGTTGGTCAATATGGTAGTTGAATGCAACTCATTTCTTGTTTTCTATAGACCCTACGAAAATGTGCTGGATTATATCCATTTACGTTCTCTGTTTGTGTGTGGTTTTTTGTGCTTTACCTGCTCCCTTGCTAGCACTGATGTTCTTGATTTCGTATCTTTCAAGATTTCTCTCACTGTTTAAACTGTTTAAACATACTCATATTTTAAATGCAGGGAGTTTACAGCTCCACAGTTTGGTTGATGATTGTAGTCTAGATAGTCAACTAAGCCTGGCAGGCTTTCTGTGTCCAATATGTTCCGCTTGCCACCTTGCTGTTAGCAAACAGGAGGATGGCAGAAATTGAAAGTAACCCTTTGTACGCACTATACTCTGTGTGTCACACTAAATTGTTACATTAAACCATCTGGGCTGCTTCGTCCAGAATCAGTTGGTCGCGGACCCAGTAAGTGCCCCTCGTGTCCTGGGTTTTTCAGTCTGAGCACTTTGTGTTACTGTCTCTTGCTGTCTTGGTCCTTCATGAAATGTTCGCCTTGCTCTTTCCTCTGTCAGATGAGGGTTGGAGCCTCCTTATCTTCTGGTTTATACTCCTTGTGCACCTGCACTCACTGACAGAACATGGAGAACTGAAGAGTCACAGACTTGGGAAAATCACCACCAAAACACCAGTGTGATATCAACATCTTCCCCATACTGAAAGACTAAACACAGTATTGTACCAGCTACTGGTAAAATTACTGGGAAAAAATAACTCTGTCACGGCCTAGAGGCTTCAGCAAATCTAGCTACTCATGCTAAGTAAAGCTTAGCAAACTGCACAAATCACACCATATTATAATCCTAAGTAATTTATTCTAATTAAAACTTATTTATGCTAAACCACTAATATCCCTTAATAGTCATCTTGAGCATAACTAATAATCAATCCAAAAATCATTGCTTGCTTCCTTCTTCTGGGGATGGAAGAAGCCATGACAGAAAGCAGTTTTTTCAGAATGCTTAATCCATGATTCCTAACTCTATCGCATTGGTTTAGAAAAGGAGGTAAAAAAACCGTCCTGTTCTGGGTGTCATTCTAAATGGAGAACTAGAATATGGTCCAAATGAAATTGCCATTGGAAGGTTGAGTTGATTTTAACTATTCAAAAAAACATAAGCAGAATGGTTATAAAGGATTTTCTGTAAAGCTAGAAAAACGGAAAAAATGAAACTCCTAAGGTCATCTTTCTAAAGATCTGAATGAGAATGGCAGCTCTCTATGATCTAAATGGGAGAATAAGTGAGCATGTTACATTGTCAGAATGAAATTCAAAATGTTGCTCGTACTTTGTAGAAATCATGCAGGAGAAATTACCTGGGACAGGAGATAAAGAACTAGTGCTAAATGGCATGCTTTGAAAATGCAAACAAGAACAGGAGTAAGAAGGGAGCAGGGGGTATATTTGGCTATGACACAGTACTCGGAAGCTTAATTTGGCTGTTGTAGGTTCCAAATTGTACTGGTCAATTGGTCTTAACTGTTGTTAAGGGGAGGAAAAAAAAAAAAAAACAAACCAAACCTAAACATTATTTGGAATTTATAAACAAGAATGGTGTGTTAGACCCTGGAGGTACCCTTTGCAGAACAGTATACACGTTGCTGCAGAATTGAGAAATTTCGAAAGTGTCTGATCTGCCTTCCACAAGAGGAAGAATAGTTCCATAGTATCTATATTGAATAGCCCCATAAATAATTTCCAGAATTGTTTGCCTGTTTCCTCTTAGATTATGAGTTCCCTGAGCTGATCATCAGTAGGCACATAACTGATTTCTAAAAAAAAAATATAAAGCATATAGAATAATGCTTATCTGAAAAATCTCTTTAAACAACGTTTTTAGGTGATACTTTCCATCTGAAGTAATGTTAGTAGTTTAAGATTCACGTAGAGCTGAACACCAAAGACAGTGAAATAGTGGTAATCCTTCCTCTGATTTCACTGAGCTGTGGAGAAGGCAGAAATAGGGGAAGATGTTGATCCATGTTACGACTAGAACAAACAAAACTTGGCCATGACTGTTCCAACATTATTTATGGTTGTTGGTTGTTCCTCTCTCATCTGTACCGTAATGTAAGTGTATGTTTAGTGTGTGTTTGCAAGTGGCACCACACCCTGATAATATGTGGTGAAATTGGATTAACACTAGAAGCAAGAGGCCTTTTTAGGCTGACGTTTCTGTCATGCCAAATGTTAGCATGTTCTTTCTCTGAGCATTTAGTCCTCAACTGTCTAAAATTCTCAACTGTTTTATGGCTCATAGGTCTATCTAGAGACATTTGCTTTGTAATGCTTCATAATTCTGAAGTCATAACCTCAGACATATTTTTTAGTACAGTTTATCATTACATTGATTTATTTTTTTAATTGTTATTTATTTCTTTTCCTAAATTATTTCTGTACCTCAGTATGTAACTCTGGTCTTCACCACTGCGGCTCTCTCATGTAACCTCAATGTTTTCTTACACTATGTTCTCAAAAATCATCTATATTTGGTGTAGGCTTGATACCAGTTCCTGAAATTTTCCCTTTCAGTTTCAATTGCATTTGAAAAGATTTTTGTGTCATTGCCTATGATTTTTATTTTCTTATTCTCTTTGTTGTTTTTTTTTTTTTAGATTAGAAGACTATATATCATCACACTTGCTACTTAGGTGTAGTTGTCCTCTCTTCTAACAGTGTGCAAAGACTGACACGTCTGCCAGGTGCTTCAGTTCACTGTCCTCTTTCTCCTCAGCAATTCTCCTGTGTGTTTGCGCATGACTGGTGACGGTAGGGCCTAGAAAGGAAGTGTTTCTTTCCACTGCATCTTCTGCCAGTTGTTTTCAGTTTACTGATCGCTTGTCTCTGAGCAAAAGCGACCGACCACCTTTGATCTGGTTGACTGCTCACCTTCCTTTTCCTGGTAGTGTGGTGATGGATAAACCCTCATAGTTTTTGGGAAGCAGTTTTGGGACTGTCTGGCTTTGCTGTTGTGACGAAGATGTAAATTAGGCTGTCAACAAATTCATGGCTGTCCTCCACAGATCTCACTTTTACTGGAATTCTCTTTTTGTTATCTAGTATAATGAGTCCAGTCTCCCTAGTTATTCTGTAGATGTTGTTCTTTTTCTTGAACCATCACTACATCATAGAATTGCAGCCCATCATCTTCTTTCCGTCTTCTAGAAAAAAGCTAGAAGTAAATATATCTCTGCTCTTTTCGGACGCTTAAAACACACATAAATTTTTTTTTTTTAAATTCCATTTTCATTATCTTCAGCTACAGTTGGCACTGTATCCATCCGTAACACTCATTTGCTATGTTAGTCTTGGATGATTCTGAGATCTTGTGAGGGCACTCCGAGTAAAACAGTAACTGTGCCGTTTGGTCCTCACTATTTCTGTTCTCTTAGAACCATAGTCCATGGTTTTAGGATGTTTTTTTTCTTAGTAAAATGTAGAATAATTTTGTTTATCAATTTATGAAGAGATGTAGGAGAAATAAGGATGGTCTGCTGTGAAATGGTTGGGTTCCAGCCAGAATTAAACTGAAACCACACATTTCCATCTTATGTTCAAAGCCATAGGCACTTGATGAGATGCTCTAAACTGGACTGGAAATAGGGTTGTTGAAGTGAACTTGAGTGGCTCAGTGCACAAGCAAGTTGTACTGTTGAAGTACACCCCAAGCACTGTTCACTCTCAAAATTTTAATAGAATAGTTCCTGATCTCTCCCATCTTGCTGTAAAAAAATCTGTGGGCCTAACTAACATGTGGAAGTATTGCTACTGCTCTGAAAGAAAAAACAGAGCTAAGTAAGCTAAGAAAAGCAGAGTTGCATTTTCTTGTAATGATTTCTTCATTTGCCAGAAAGTATTCCTGCAAGTCTTGGACAAGATTTTTTTAACATTAATCAGAGATCACATAGGGAATGAGGAGGGGGAAGAGCGCTGTGGCTTCTCTGACAATTTAATTGTACATTAAGCTGAGATACTAGTTCTTACAAAAGCAACAAGTTCTCTAGATAGCTTTATTGTTAGAGCTTCCCACAGTCTAACAGTGCAGAAGAAAATAGCAAATAAATTATCATAGGATTTTTCTTTTATCACTTTAATAAACTTCTCTGGGGTACATCAGTAATCCGCTCCACTACTTCTTCCACCCCCTTATCCCTTCAAATCCATGTATTCCACACTGACTGGTATAACATATGAAGAATGATACTACAAAGAGACTTAGAAATATGTAAAGATCCCTATGCCTTCCCTGAATATGTTAAAATAGTCAACAAAAACATGGTAATTTCAACTCCAGTTCATTTGATCTAATATTAAATTAGCTGCTCTTGGGATATCCTCTTTTTAATCAGTCAGAACACATTTGTATGCTCAAATTTTTCTGTGGGGTTCGTTAAGAGTTAAGGAATTGAACAGAACTGCTTCAAGTAGAGATGAGAGACTTCCCCTCCCTTTCTCCCAGATCATTTTGACCTTGTGATATTTTGGGCATCAAAAGGATGAAATCTTCTTTGCTGTTTAGAATCAGGGCCATCATTGATGTCAGCTCTCCAATATGGGGATGAAAACTCCATTATTTCTCAAAAACCCACTGAGTCAAGCATATCAGAACCAGAATCAATTCGAGGTTTCAGTTTGGAAAAATGAGATGTAAAATTCTTGGGAAGAGGCAAAGAGGTGGTGAACTCTATTCTGAGAACAAGTCCATATGAGAAAAGGAGAGGAGTGAGGTGGTGGGAGGAGCAAAGTAGCAGTGATGCATATGTAATTGTGAGATTTTTTCCTTTTAATTTAACAATAAGTTTTATACATCTGTAAAATATGTGGTAAATTTCGTTAGACTTGCATGAAACAATGGTAGAAGCAAAGAGGGTCTGAAAAAGAACAGAGATGTGTTAGCATGGGTCATCTTGCAAGGCCAGAACCTTTATGGTACTGGAGGTTGCTGGTCACACTGCTGTGGTCTCATAATTGAATTTTTTTTATGTGAGGTTTAGAAAAGAGAAAATACGTTATGGACGATTTTATCTAAAAAAAAATACCAAACCAACAAAACACCCAACCCCCCAAAAAAACCCTACACGCACACTGGAGACAAAAAAAGAAAGCCCCTTGAGTCCATTAAATTCATTGCATGCAATTCTAAAAGAAATAGCTTTGGATTAGCTGGCAATTGAAAATCCCATAGGAATGGGTTAGCTCGTATACATGCCACCCAAGAGAAAACAAAATTGTCACATATTTTGCTTAAGGTGTGGGAAGAAAAATCAAATCAAATAGCATTTTACAAGTGCATGTAATAACTTGAATTTAAAACAAGATATGTATTATTCAAGTAATTCCAAGCATGGAATAGTAAATTTTTCATGAAGGCTAAGAAAAAAAATGACAGAAATATCATTTATACTGAGTGGTTTTGATGCTGAACTTGAAAGTGGGGGATTTAATAGAACTTTTTTTAATATGACGAGTCTCAGATAACATCATATTTGGCAAAGTGCTTTATTGGTTTTTGGATTAGAGTTTTTTCATAAATTTTTCTCTTCAAACTAATAAAATTCATGTAGCTGTCAGTTTGGATTTGATCCCTATTTTGTTTTGCCTCAACAGCATAATCTCAATCAGTCTAACTTATTTTTATGCTGCATTTACAGGGTATAAAGATGACAAATCACTCATGTCTCAGTGCTGGTATTTTGTCAAAAGTTTGAATGAGTATCAAGGCTGAGGACAACAGGGAAAGATGAGGCTCAGAACAACAGCTGTATGACAATACAGGCTGGACAGATTCTTCCATCTTTACACCACTGCTCAATAGTGCATTTTGTTAACAGTCCCATGCAAATCAACTTTGCACAGGCAAAGTACAACCTCACTTGTTCTGAGTAAAGGTAGCAGAATCCATGGGGAGGATGGATAACGTTGTTTATGGTGTTGTTTATGGAACTGATGAGATCTTTGTTTTAACCCTCACCTTGCTTCTGACTTGAGTGTCATTTCTGCTGCAATCTTTGCACCTTCTTTTGATGTTGGTTTCCTTCCTGACTTGTGACTGCTGGCAAAAGGGGTGGTGGTGGTCTTGAGATACATCAGAAATTACCTCAACTATATTGCCTAAACTAAGAGCATGAAAACTCTGCAGAAATGCATTTACTCTGAGTACTTTCTGTTGTATTAGTTTTATATAGATTTTAAACTCCTGAGAGAAGGGACTGTTTTTTTTCCACCATGTTTTCATGCGGCACGTGGCAGAAGGAGGCCTAAATCTCAGGTGGGACATCTAGGTGCCACTGTAGAATGCTATAATAAGAAGAATTAAAGTCTGATAGCTTGAGAAATGCGAGTTTGCTTTCCTAGGAATTTCTATGCTTGTTTTTTCTTCTTTTTCTGAAAATAGGCTTTACCTCAACTTTCTGATTCAATAGTCTTTTATTTCTGGCACGTAAGATGATGTTGAGAAGGCAGAAATCCCCTGAGCATCGTTTGTTGACCAGGCAAAACATTTCAGGGGAAGAAGTTGCAGAGAAACATTTTTCAATTACACTTTCTTAGTCCGTAACTTGTAATGACTCGCAAGCAGGAGGATGTTTGCAGTGAATTTATCCTCTGAGGGTCCATCTCATGTGGCATTTGAGATGATTAGAGAATTAGGAGGAGGGATTAATGTGAAATATCAGGCACACAAACTTCTTGTGCCAAAGTTGGAGGATCAAATACCAACCTTTGGAGAGGAATGGCAAGCTCTAAATCAGAATAGTCTAAACAAGAAGGCTAAAAGGGCTAGGCATTTATGTGTAATGTTGGTAAAGGATACCCTGGGCCTTCACAGGAAAATGGAAGTGACAGAAAATTAAATTAAAATTAAGAACATGAGGTTACTTGGCACAAAACTGAAGAAGTGGATATAACTGAAGCAGGGGACATGATGTAGGAGTTGCTTGAACTTCACGTTTCAGCTGCTATTGATGAGGCATAGAGTTTTACAGTGTTCCTCAAAAACTTTTTTCTGCTGTTAAAATAAATATATTTGACAGTGATTAAGTTTTTAATGCAACTCTTATCTTATTTATTCAGAAGGCAATAAAGAAGTATTGATGTAAATTAAAAGTACAGGACAAGAAAATCACTGTTATTGTATATGGAAAAAATATATATAGATTATACTTGCATAAACTCATCTGGGGAAGTACAATCCGCATCTTAAAAGTAAAACAGTTTCTTACCAGTACAGAAGAGGGCTTGGGTTTTGACTGTTAAATTGTCAGAGGAGTGAAAAAAAAACTAAAAGCACCACTGTCAGTTTTCTCGGAAGAAAGTGAACAGGAACCAGAAAAGTTATAGATGATAAATGGCAAAGAACACATCAATGATAGGAAGAAGCTCTAGAGATTAATTTTCTGGGTGTATGGAATGGAGGAGCACTAAATACACGTACAGTCAGGATAACAATATTAAGACACATACAAAATAAAGAATACAGACATTTCAGTGCTTCTACATACAAATAGTTAATGGCAATAGTGAATATATCGTGTAGTATTTGGGCTCATCTCTTAAAAATCCCCACTTCTAGTAAAGAGTCCCTAGTGTTTCTTTACCAGGAGAAAGTGGTACCCTATCCAATACCATTTGGTTTGTGTTTAATCATTTACGTGTTACTAATGAACTCAGACTGAATTTTCTAGTCAATTCTTTGAAAGTTCTCCCTTCCCCTTCTCTCTCCCAACCCCACCAATATGTATGTTGTTCTGATTTTAAACTTTGACGCTATCAACAATCTCCAGGAAGAAACAAATGGAGGAATTAAAGCACAGAGAAAGTGACTTACGTTCACAGACCAGATCCAATAGCTGAGCCCTCATCTCTTGAGGCTCTGTCCAGTGCCATTGGGTGCCAGTCTTGGATGTCAACTCTTAGGTGATTCTTAGGATGTGAACCCTTGACCCTTATGCGATTTGCCTTTTGCTGAAGGTAATATAGCACTTTGTTGCCAGGAGGAGGTTGTTTAGCCTAAATAAAATGATTCGGTAGTCTCAGTCCTTTTCACGTGGTTTGTTGAGGTCTACATGAATTAGAAGTGTGTTGGAAGCAGCATCTCGGTAAGGAGATGACAAAGATTAAAATGATAGTAAAGACAGCTACCATCTTTCCAAAAAGACGTTCTCCTCAGCACTGGGATGAGTTTTATTGCCAATATTAAGGATATATTGATATATGGCCAATAGTAGTATGGGTATGTTGTCCATACTAAGCCTCTTTAGTGGGTTGAAAGCAGTTCAGCTCTCTGCCTGCCAACCTGACTCTTCTTCTATAAATGCTGAAGTTCTGTTAAGAAAGAAACATTTTAAACAATTTTTTATACTAACTTTTCATTATTTAGCATGAAAATGAATTTACTTCAAAGAATCTTCTTGCTATCTTCCTAAAATATACTTTGTTTTTTTTTTTCTTGAGGCCAAGGCTGATTTATACTCTCACTAGATGTGAAAACCCTGAAATCTCTTTCTAGCTGTATAGAAACTAACAAAGAAATGAAAATCCCTGATATTTATGTTATTTTTTAGAAAGTTGCTATCTCTGTATAATGAATTAGGCACAACTAATTAGCTAGGCACCACAACTGTGAAGATTTCTGTTAACTGAACTTCAAAGCTTTCGTGCTGACTGTTTGCAGGAGAGTGTTCATGCTACGATCATCACTGTGCTTGTCTGTTGCTTTTAATAGTGTCAGCAGTAACATGAGATATGCACTGATTTCCTTAATAGAAGCTGGAGGTATGGGGATCCTGATGATAGTAATAGGTTTTCAAAACCTGCCTGAAGCACATACAAAACTTAACTGACACACAGATATGGTCAAATTTCATTAAAAAATTCCAGTTATGAAAACTGGGTCTAAAGGTATATTCTGAGGCAGACCCGCAGGACAGAATTTTTAGTTTATCAAGGCTGTTCCCCTGGTAATAGGGACTTATTCTTCACAGAAGATTTAACAAGGTACTATTCTAAGAAGAACCTATGTTCTATGTTTTGGTGGAAACTTTATCACTTGTAATCATCTGTCGGTCTGTATTTCTCCCACAAATGTGATTTTTCTAGATTATTCCTGAGTGTGCAAAGGACTCTTAATTCCCACACGAAAGTGTGGAAGTCATTCATAAACTGGCATTTGTTTCACTGGAGTGCACCCATACCTAATACTCCGGATGGGAGACAGAGGCTAGACTTGTGAGTCAGCTAACAACGAACAGGAGGGTAAGGGAGACAAAAAGGGCAAAGACCTATGCTAGCTTACATCCAAGCAGGATTTCAGTCACCTTAGGGTAAAGGACTGGGGAGCTCTGGTGGCATGCTTCCCAGGAGGTCGGTTCTTCAGCCAGAGGTAAAAACAGAGGCTGAATCCCTTGCAAATAATTTTTTTTTCCAGTAAGCATGTGATTTCGTGCTTATAAATTGAGGGTATAGTATTATTTCCAAGTTGAAAACTTTTTGTTTGCCCATTTGATCAATTTCTTTAGGTTCTTCTATACTCCGAATTTTCCTTAGGGGTATTTGCAAAGTTTTTCAGTGCAGTGTTGGTTGCAAGTTTAATTAACTAGTTGCTTATTTTCCTTATTGCTATTTGATTTGAATTTTAATATATTTAGCATTAATAAGAGCCTCTGCCTTGAGGAATTTACAGTAAAAAAAAAAAAAGGAATGTGGAAAATATGTGACTGTCTTATTTACAATTATAAACTTGCTTCTTGCAGCTATTGTGAAAGCACTCTATCATAGAATGGGACTTGAGTGAAAGGTAGTTAATAGCTTGGCTTTAACACAGCTTCTTCCTTATCATGCTAGTCAACACCTTCAGAAAATATTATTGACAAGGACAATAATGATTCAGTGTTCTCACTAAATTTCTGAAACATAAATAATATGTAAGGAGGGGTTTTTTCCCCCCTTTCACTTTTTCCGTATACCCTTTATTTTTTCTGTGCTTAAATCGGTGCTCTGATGTACACAGAGCACTGATCCTTATCTTATTAGCCTCCTGGATCTGATTTTATCTCACTTAGAGACAGAATTTGGCTGCAGCTCAACACTTGCTGCTGTTGTGCGTGTTACTGGGCATACTAAGAGCTACTTTGTCACCGTAATGGATTACTGGATTGGGGACCAGCTCATCCCTATTCAGCGAAGAGCTGAGAAATGTGCATACTTTTAGGGAAGTGTCCAAGCTGTTGACCTTAGAGTTCACTGCAGGGATAGTGTGCCCTGATGTGCTTTGCTGAACTTACACCGCCTTTGTTTATTAAGCACTGACAATTACTTCTGTGGTGGCAAGCCTGTTTCTGGGATGTTTCATTGTACAGTGCTGGGCTGTGGCCACTTTGTTTCCCTTTACATCTCTCAAAAGAATTAAGTTTTACAAGAGCTTAAAGCACTATTAATAATAGGACAATGGGTTTCAAATGAGTTCTTTTTACCAGGATTTTAAAAACCTATGCCATATCTAACCTACGTGCACTTTAAATATATGTAAACACACTTATTGTTAGAGATTAGTGAGACTTAAGTGCACAAAAGAATTGTGCCAACACAATAGCTTTCACTTTACAGAGCACGTCTTGCATGCTCATCCACGCTTGGAAAGTAGTAATTTTGAAATTACTTGCATGTGGATATATGAGCAGAAACTTGTTCAAGATTAGGTGAACCTGGAAGAGAGAATATCTTGTCTGGTGCTCAGCCGCCTAGGTGGTATTTGTTTCTACTCATAACCACTGAGAGCAGTTTACAATAGGTTAGATTTACACAGCCTGTACTGAGGAGATACTTCTTTTTCCTCAGGGGTCAGTGCTGTTTAACATCTTTGTCGGAGACAAGGACAGTGGGATTGAGTGCGCTCTCAGCAAGTTTGCCGATGACACCAAGCTGTGTGGCGCAGTTGACGTGCTGGAGGGAAGGGATGCATCCAGAAGAACCTGAACAGGCTTGAGGGGTGGGCCTATGCGAGCCTCATGAAGTTCAACCAGGCCAAGTGCAAGGTCCTGCACCTGGGTCACGGCAATCCCAGGCACAAATACAGGTTGGGTGGAGAATGGATTGAGAGCAGCCCTGAGGAGAAGGACTTGGGGGTCCTGGCGGACAAAAAGCTCAACATGAGCAGCCAATGCGCACTTGCAGCCCAGAAAGCCAACCACATCCTGGGCTGCATCAAAAGAAGTGTGGCCAGCAGGTCGAGGGAGGTGATTCTACCCCTGTATTCCACTCTGGTGAGACCCCACCTGGAGTACTGTATTCAGCTCTGGAGTCCTCAGCACAAGAAGGACATGGACCTGTTGGAATGGGTCCAGCGGAGGGCCATGAAGATGATCAGAGGGCTGGAGCACCTATGCTATGAGGACAGGCTGAGAGAGCTGGGGTTGTTCAGCCTGGAGAAGAGAAGGCTCCTGGGAGACCGTATAGCAGCTTTCCAGTACCTAAAGGGGGCCTACAGGAAAGATGGGGAGGGACTCTTTATCAGGGAGTGGAGCGACAGGATGGGGGGTAACAGTTTTGAACTGAAAGAGGGTAGATTTAGATTGGATATCAGGAAGAAATTATTTACTGTGAGGGTGGTGAGGCACTGGAACAGGTTGCCCAGGGAAGTTGTGGATGCCCCTTCCCTGGAAGTGTTCGAGGCCAGGCTGGATGGGGCTTTGAGCAGCCTGGTCTAGTGGGAGGTGTCCCTGCCCATGGCAGGGGGGTTGGAACTAGATGATCTTTAAGGTCCCTTCTGACCCGAACCATTCTATGATTCTTTTCATTTTATGTGGAAATTACAGACTCTAAAGTTGTGGTAGTTATTAAAGGGCTATGAACAGCCTTGTTTACTTGAATTTAAAATCTTCAACCCCTGGTGTTTACGGTCCTCCTTCTCTGCTCTAAGTTAAGCGAAGTTTTTAGCAATGATTGGTTTTCATGCTCAGCAGTTCCCTCTGTCCATTGCTTTGATGGTTCACTGGTATGTTATAACTAGAAAACTATAATATTTTTGAAGCTTACATTTTAAGAAGCGTTAGCTCAGAGGCCACGTGTGGGTCAGCTGGACAACTTCAGCAGCACAAGCTGAAATGAGTATGAGTGGGTGTTGCATGCCCGTTTTCTTTGTGGGAAAAACTGGTCACTGAACCGTCCCTGTCAGGCAATTTGAGCAGCTCTAGTTGCACAGTTGGACTCTGTTCTTGGACTTTGAGTAGTGAGGCTTACTTTGTGGCCAGCTGTCAGAATATTTTATGGATCATGCTTGTAATTTTTCACTTGCCTGAGTTTTCTCCTGTTTAACCCTCAGTTCAGTGATCGGGGCTGCAATCCTTTTCTGACTTTCTTTTTGGAAAACGCTTGCTTCATGTGAAAATGTTCAAAAGTATTTTTCTACACTAAGTTGAAATGCTTTTGTTTTCTTGTTTGCTTTTTAAAGTCCCCTAGAATAAAAGACTGGTTCCCACTCTGGCTCAGCATGATCATCACCTGGGGTGCTTTCTCTGGTTTTAACTACAAAACCCATCATAGAGCTTAGAAACTTTTCTGGTGGAAAAAATACTCTAGCAAACTTTTCATTCTCACAAAAGGTTTTGGTTTTGAAAGATTAAGAACTTAAACAGGGAACAGAGATTGAGTTGAAAAATCCAGTTACCTATATCCAGAGATGTACACCATGAGAATGGTGCAAGTTCAGCTGTGCTCAAAACCTAGCTGAGTCTTCCTGCACTTCCAGAACTGGGCCTCCTGAGTGAAACAGGCTTTATCCTATTTATAAAGCTGCTTTCACATAGGAAAACATCAATTTTAGCTATACTAATGCATAACAGATGTCACTGAAACAGGGAGCTTCACCCATGTTGTGTGGAGTCCCAGCATGAGCCACCCCAATCAGAGTTTTATACAAGGAGGAAAGAAAGTCTTAATTAGTTATCCTCCTGCCCCTTACATCTGCCCTATTATATACTAAATACAATGTGATGGTTAAAGCTACTTTGGTACAGCGCACCAATTGGTATAGCATTGCTTAGCTCAAAATCATGAACTGCAAGCGTCAAGGTCTTGTCGCTCTTTTCAGCAAGATGGCTGTTAACCAGGAGCTCTAATGAATAACATTTAACAGCATCACACTCATATGCATACCATTGATTCTTGAAGTGCTTCATTAGTGCTCGAAGTCTGGTTTGCTTTCCTTTCTTCACAGCAAAGAATGGAGTGGGAAGAGTTCTTGCTAAGAGCCTGCTTTGCCAAAGCAGCCTGCTGAACTTCAATTTTTATTTTATTTTTTTTTTTTATGTTACCAAATGCTGGAGTTCAAATTAAATGCTGTTGGAACAATAGAATCAAATGCACTCTGAAAAGCATTGCGTTTGTGGCTGTTAAGACCTTTATATTCTGGCCAAGTATTTTAATACTGAAATGGGACCCAGTTTTGCAGACCTGTTAGTGGAATTAGAAGCTGTTTCCTCACTGCTAATTGACTTTTGAGGGGCTAAAAGAGCATAGTTGGGGCAGCATTACTGAAAAAGTTATTAAAAACAAAAAAATCCAAACCCCTCAAAATCAATTTTGGTTGAAGTTACCAGGGCCGTTCATTTACACACTTCAGAGTGTAAGATTTTTAACGTTCTTGCCCATGAGAAACTTGTAATACTTAACATGTGGATGGGGATGTTTAGCCAGAGTTGGCAGTATAAAAGACAAAGTACTGAATTGCACCAACTTCTTGGCTTCTTTTTTCTTCTTGACACGTTTTCCTTTCCTTACAATTGTTCTATAGTTTTTGTGGATATGCTGTCAACTTTCAGTCAGTTACTGTTGGTTAGAAACAAGTGCTCATTATAGTTGTCCGTTTAAATCAAGGTGAAAAATAGCAAGCAAAAAAAAAGAGTGTAAAGGGAGGAAGGTGCAGGGAGGCAGCTAGGGCGGTAAAGTAAGGTTAGCAAAAATATTGGAGCGAGAAGAGAGAAATCCAGGTAGCCCAGAGAAAGCCTAAAGGCATTGGAAGGCAGCTTGTAATGGTGTTATCCAGAACCTATGGTAGTATATGGGGTTGAGGGGGGTGTTACATAACTTTTTTTTTTTTTTGTCTTAATTCCCTGGGAATTTAGTGAACTGAATGTAGGCACCAAGCCACCTCCTGACTGGAATTAAATGTATTCTCAGAGGTGAAGTGGTGTCTTTTTTCTATTCTCTTTCTCTGCTTCATCTCCTTTGCTTTCCTTATTCTCTTTTGTATCCCATTTTCATGATTTATCAGTTTTCTTTCTACAACTTTGTTTTCTCTTTCTGTGACATCTCTGCTCTGTTTAAATATTTTTTTTTTTTGCCTCCACTGCACTTCTGCTTTAGATAATGCCTTCCTTCCTCTGCTTATTTCTTTTTCCATCCTCTACTGCCCTCTCTGATGACTTTCTCTTTTGCTCCCCTCCTTATTTGCTGTTCTTTCCTTTGCTCCTGATTTTTTGATCCATTGCTATACAGCTTTGCCTGCTTTCTTTATTGCTGTTTTTCTTTCTTAATTTCCTTTCTTCCTTACATCTGGTGGTATTAAGGCAGCCTATATCTTAATGTGTTTTCATACCACTGAGATCAAGGTAAAATATTCAGACCAATGAAATTATATGTGAGTTGGAATTAAAGAAAGATTTCTTCTACATTTCTTGTTATTTTCCTCTCTGAGGATAAGATGAAGCATTAAAAACCTCTTGTACATCAAAAGTGTTTTTCTAGTTGTCAAAATGAGTTTTAGCAGTTGATAATTCCTTACTAAGTGACCAAATGTTCTTCCAATAAATTTGTGATTGACCTCAAGCTGCAACAGATTTAGATTTTTTTTCTTTGTTGCATTGGCACCATAAAATCTACAGCGAAGTTTGAGACTACCATTATAAAGGAATCTTGTAAAACACATCCCTGAAACAGAGACAAGAAACACAGAAAACATCCCCTTAGATACTAGTATCTAGGTACTAGATTTGGTATCTAAGATAGATGTAGACAAAAGTTTCCAGAGATTTTTAGAGCCAAATGTTTATTAAAAATCTTCCTCAGCTATAAGGAGAGAGGGAGGTGAGTCAACAGAAAGACCAGAGATGGAAATGGACTTACTCCAAATCTCACAGGAGGCCTGACTGTGGCAGAGCAAAGAAAGCGTGCTGAGATCTTTAGTCTCCAGCCCTAGTGGCTTTTTGTCTATTTGACTGCGGGAGATCTTAGTGATGAGGCTTCCCCATTACATTATATAAAACTGTTTTTCTTCTGCTGTGGTACTATGCCTCTGCTGAGGAAAACAGTGTGTTTAGAATGGGACAAACTGGGACTGTCAAGGATTCGGACTATCTTGCATTGCTCAAGTGCCTTCCACCTTGAAAAGAATATGAAAATCTGTAGCTTGTTCCGAAGGCTTATTTTTCCCTAAGCCCTTCAAAGACTTAATATTCTTAAAATAGCAATTTTTAGAAATAGTCTTGATTTCATTCAATATTACGTTGGAATATCCCTAATATCACGGTTTTACATAGTGCTTTCCTTCAATACCTTTTGAAAAGTTTTACAAGCAAAGTTAGCATCGTGTTTCACGTTTTGTACCCAACCCAGCCTTACACCATAAAGGTTTAAATCTTGCGTAACGTTTTTCTGCTCTGCTCACCGAAGCTGAGGTGAAGTCCTGACCTACCTGAAGTTGGTGGCAGAAAGCCCCATTAACCTCCAGCGGAGCTAGAATTCCACCCTCAGTTCCTGTCATCTATTTTACTTTCTCGGTTCTTAATACCCTGGAAAATTGAATTCACTGAAGCAACGTACACTTCAGGCCAAGCTCCAGGGAATTTGAGCTGAAATTCAGCCCTCAGAGATGTGGATGGATCATAAGATTTTGCCTTCTGGCAAATGGAGGAACAGGGGGGCCCTGAAACCCCACTATTCTTTCTGCAAACTTTCTAAAACATATCACTCAAAAAGAGAGAAAAAACCAAAACAAAGAATATTTCTATAATGGGTCCTTGTTTGGAGTATTACAGTTCTCTTTCAACGAGCTGTGTCTAGCTGCAAGAGGATATCTCTTGCCTTGTCCAAATATTTCAGTGGTGCAACAAAAGGGTTCAACAACGTGGGGCTGAGAAAGATAATAACTGAGGTTCAGCAATTCATTGGAGTTTATAGTTTCAGATGAGGTAAAGAGCAATAAAAAGAAAAAAAAAAATCCTTGAATCAAAAAATGCAATGCAAGACAGTTTTCTTCACTGTCTGGTACCTCTTTAGGTTTATCAGCATCAGGGTGGCTTAAGCTTCTCTCTTGTTAGCTAAAAGGGGCAGCATCTGCAATCCCATGTTTCCTCATTTGGTATATACGTCTAAATAAACGCGTATCCGGTGCTTGGCTGTAGTCTGCTTGGTTACAGTCTTCTGACTGGAAGAGACGAAGTGGTGCTTTGTGCAATGAAAGCGCAGACTTTATGGTTAATCCTGTACACCTTAACATTTTTAGTTACCTGATCTTCTAAACGACACTGAGGTTGGGACAACTTGGATACTCAGAAGCTCCAAACTTCTTAACTCTTTCTTGTCATAAATTTAGGCCTCATGGCTCTTCCATGATTTTCTCAAAGCGTTTTTTGGGGTGCAAAACCAGTGACAATAATGGCCCTTACAATCATGTGGAGCTCAGGACATGTGCTCAGTCACAATTGTTTCTACTGTGTTGATGGACCCCTGGGTTTATGTGCAGAATTTTGGGATGGCAAACATCAGCATGTTGCTCTAGGACCCTCCAGGACAAAATTATCTTATGGCCCACTAAACTCTGTAAAGTAGTTAAAAAATGCTACACTTCACTTTTACTGTTTTCTTAGCCGCCTTTATCTAATTTATCTAATCTGTTTTAATCAAATCTTGCTAAACAGTTATGTTTAATAGCTGCCTAGGGACCGTTTTGTGTTTTTTTTTTTTTTTTTTCCATAAAAATTCCCCAGTAGATTAAAGCAGACCCCCAGCCCTACCCCAGAGGAATCTGATCTGAGTTTTGAATTTTGGGAGTGCGGAAGTTGGCTGGCTGTGTCACAGCACAGCAAAGCCAACGCAAGTTTCCTTATCCAGGCTTCCATTTGCTTTCTCCTTCCCAACTTCCTTCAACGGTGAGCTTGACGCAAAGTCACACAGGTGCGTTCTGAGAATTGTCCAGAGAATTTGAGTAGATAACTGAGTTTCCATGCCTGTTCAGACCATTCAACTAATAACAGGAAAGGTGCGTACTTGTTGGTTTTTAGGACTAAAGAGTTAAGTCTTTGATTATAGCTTGTAGATTTTTTGATCACTTAACCCTAACCACTTTGAGTTTACTAAAATTTGTGTGTATTGCTTAGTGTCTTGATAAGGACTGACTAAAAAGACTTTGTTTTACCATAGTCAGTTTTATTTGTCCTCGCTGCAAGTTCTACATGGTGGTTTCCTAAACCACATCACTGTACGGAGGTTCCCTCTCCCACCCAAAAATACTTTGTATGTAAGTGAAAAACATGTTATTCTTACCTTGTCACATTCAAAGCAGAAAGAAATGTATTAATCCAAAAAGTGAATCAAAGTACTGCTCCCACTTGGCCCCACCACGTGCCTGCATATTGAACACTCTGGAAGAACAGCAAGATTTTCTCATACTTGGTGATTGAGTTAGAGAGATAATGTAGGTTTGTTTGCAAGGAAAGTACGTAAGAAAAAGAAGCTGGGGCGGGGGGGGGGAGGGGGGAGAGGAAGGGAAGAGGAGCCCTTCTGTGGCTTCTGTCTCTCAGTTTAAAATTGTAACACTATCACTTCTCATCGTAAGGGTTCAAAGGGTTAATAGAAAGAGGGATTTTCATTGCATTGTGCACAGTACCTATGATAGTCTCGGTTTAAACTTTAAAGGACAGGTGAAAAGAAAGAGAGGGAGCTGAATGCTTGCCTTATATATTGGAGAAATTGTTCATTCGTGTGAAATGCTGACCTCTGTCATCCTGCCAAGCTGACTGGGCCCTAGGGTGAGCGGCTGCTTGAGTGCTGGTTGCAAAAGTTAAAGCTGCCTGGGGAGTACTTTAAAAGGACGGTGTCAAGGTTGGTATACCCAAAATCTGACCTGTCTTTTTTTTTTTTTTCTTCCTTTTACATCTGTTTGAAAAGTTCATGCCATTCGTTTTTATGTTGTTTAAAATCTTTTAATCTAAAACAAAATGCTTCAATTTCTATTGAAGGCTAGTGATTAGGAGGAGAAGCTGTGAAAGTTCAGTGTTCAGTGTGGCGATGCAGATGTCAAGAAGAAGGAGAGATCCTGAAATAAAATAAAAGTGTGGGGACTGTCTTTGAATTAGGTGGTAAGTAGTAACAGAGAATTTGGGTACAAATGAGTAAGGGATCAATGAAAAAGAGAAGGGATAATTTTTACTAACGTAAATATCAGCGCAGATCCAAACTTAAGTTCACAAAAAGTTAATTCAAAACCTCAATTTATTTTTATTCTAGTTGTATGTGTTGATGATTTCTTGGTAATATTAGCTTGTTATATATAATTCCTGCCATAACTGAACTATACCCTTCCCTCTTATTTTCTTTGCTTGATGGCCTAATTAAAAACACATTATATCAATATAATTTCCTTCTATATGATATAGTATCCCAAGACCCTCATCTCTGTTATAACCTTGCTTTTCTACTTGCTATAAAAACCTCTAACGCAAGTATTGCAGCTACTTGAATAATTTCTAGTCTAATTGGAAAATAGATAAAACAACTACATGTGCAAGCCATAAAAGGAAAAAAAGCAAAACAAGAGGAAGTAGTAAAATCAAAGTAAAGAAAATATTTTTTTGTACATAATTATGATGTTTCCCAGAAGATGCAGGGGAAACCCCAAATCCTCAAAACCTGAAGTCTGAGCATTGCAGCTCACCATTGCTTTACCCTGCAAAATTTCAAAGCAGTTAAAATGATGATGCAATATACTGCATGATCACCAGAGGGCGACGGATTAGGCATACACGTTCACTTTAAAGTTGACCTTTCCAAGCTTTGGTGACTATTCTGTTTTCAAAAATGTTTTCCTTTGAACTGTGAGGCTCACTTCTGATTTCCTTCTCAGTTCTGAAAAGCACTTAGAAACGCTGGTATGTCATAGTCTCTTTCCTAGCTCCGAAATATTATCCTTCCCTCTCTTTATGTTGGACAGGCTTTTCAAAATCCTGGAGGAATAGATCACCTTGCTCTGCACTGTGGAACAGGGCAGCTCTGGTGAATGGGAGCAGAGTGGAGTACAGGTCTCATAGTAGCCGGTCCAGCCTCAAGGATAAAGAAGGGGGCACAGAGAATAGGAAAGGTCTGCAAAATAATCGGTTCCTCCATCCCTTCCCAACCCAAACTGTCACAAATCATGCTGTGCCTTGGAAATACCGCTTTTGCAAAGCCTTTCAAGGATATACCAAATTCTAGTACTTGCTAACAAAGATGATGACGGGGGGAAAAAAAAAAACAAACCCACGTTTTTGCAAGACGAACATCTACAATAATAAGTTCTATATTCGCTTTCTCTTTGTAGCTGAGAGATATCCCATATCCTCTAAAGCAGAGTAAAAACCTAGGCAACAGTAAAGAAGTTATCTTGGTTAAAAGACACTGTGCCTCCTGCCAACAAGCTATTTAGTGTTTATCTCTATTACATCCATCTGTAGCTAATTGTATAGTTATGGTAATAGTGCCCTCCAGAGGAATTTTAAAGGAATTATAATACTCGGAGCTAATACAAAAGATGTTTTAAAAGTGAGTGCAACAAGAAAATGGAATATTATTAAAATGATGAAATACTTGAACCTCAGGGGAAAAAAATCTCAATATCAAAGCTCTTCCTATTTTGCATGTGCATTTACATCTAAGAAAACCATATCCTAGTTACAATAGGCTTCTTCATAGCCTGATAACAAACATGAAGTTTGCATAACTCCGTTTGAATCAAGGATATAAAAGTAGATCAACCAAGCGAAGAATGAGATAGCTATTCCTATTCTACAGCAGACATGAACAATGTATTATGAGTCACTCCAGCCTCAGTCTAGGATGTCTGGATTTTTCCTGGACTTAATTGAAGCAATCAGAAGTAAGTGCACATGCTCAAGGAGTTCTGTGGATAAGGGTTATTTTAATATCAGCCTAAAGTGTGCTTATATTCTCAAGTTCCAGTATAGAGTTTTTTTCATGGCCATCGATTGTAACATGCTGTGACACTAGGCTTCAAAGGAAGGGCATGTTACTGGGGTGGAACATGATATCTTATTTTAGACTGTGTCCCAGAGGCCTACAGTATGGCTTTGAGATGATAACTCAGCACCTGAATGTCAGGTGTATTTAAATTTCCTTGTGGTTTTTTTTTTTTTGTTTGTTTGTTTTTCTTGTTGTTTTGGGTTTTTTTTAAGACACTCAACCTATGGGGTCAAATTGTTGTTTTACATTCTGAAACTCCTGTCCCCTTCTCCTACAAAAAGCACCAGCCCTTAATGAAAACCAAAATGACGGTGAGTTCTGTATTCATTTGCTTTTAGGCATACCCCAGGCTCGTGTTTGACCTGCAGGTTTGCAGTCAGGTGTCCAGGCTTGGAGCTTTGCATCAGGACAGCTCCCACACTGACACTGCCAGAACTGGAAGGAGCAGTCTGGTGTTCCCGTGCTTGGGATCAGATGGATCTGGTAAGTTCAGAGCTTCCTTGGGAAGGAAGGGAGATGGTTGTTCTGCTTGCGAACAAACAGAACAACCTTGTCTGCTTGATAGGGTCACCGCCCTCAGTCTAAAACTTCTTCTAAGTTGAGGTTTCTTGTTTTGCGTGAACCTCAAAGGAGGAGAGTGAAGTGAGCTTAGACATAGGCTGGTGGGACGGGGGTGATAAGATTTCACTGCTGAATTTAGGGAATGTACCTAATCCCAAAGCTTCCTTTTTTTTTTCCTCTTTCCCCAGCAACTGTGGTGGAAAGTGTTTGTCTCCGTATCTACCATCAGTGCATGGTGGTTTTGGCCATCTTGTAGGCCATGGTACCACTTGTTCCTTTTATAGTAGTTATCCATCACCCCCCACCCAAAAGTACCAAGAAATTACTGTCTACGTAGAGACTATTGAACTTTTTAAATAAGGGTTTTTCATGGGCTGCCGAGTGGGTGGGGATGAGTAGAGCGCTCTCTTGCATTTTTCTCTTCCCTTCCTAATGCAATAGTTCACCAGATGATCTGATCTCATTGTGAGCTGGGAACCTGTCCCTGGAAGATACCAGCCACCTGTAAAGACCATTGTGCATCGATACTAACTCCTCCTCCTTTATCTTCCCCTGAGGTATCCCTACTTCAGCACAATTTTCTCTTGCCCTCTCTCCCCTGGGCCTCACAGTTCCCCCCGATTGTATGTGTGTAGCAGCTCACCTCTGATGTGAAGCACTGTGCAGCTGACTCCCTTCTTGACATCGATTTGTTTCTGCACTTGAGAGGAACACAGAGCAAGGTGTGGAGGCCAGAGGAGCAGAAACAGTAAGGGTTGGCTGTACTGCCCAAAATAGTGCAAGGCAGAACACAAATCTAAGTAACGTCTACTGCAATGGGATGAGTACCTTTGGTATCATTGAGTAGGGTCTCTGTTTATTGCTGCAGAAGTGCAACAGTGTGAGTGTCTTGCCCAGCCCCAGTGGACGCACCTCACCTGTCTAATTCTGCAGGTCCAGTGAACAGGGTCTTCCCTGTTGCACCTCTAGTTCATAAATATGAAAACATCATTAGCAAAACCATGAGCGGGCTACTGCAGGACCTGACACAGCACAGAGCAGTTGCTATTGTAAGAATAAATCTGTGCGGGTACCGCTGATGGAGAGGGTACTTTGGGGTGATAGATGAAGCTGGATTCTTAGCGCTGCAAGTATCTCTGCCAGCCATTCATTCATGGGCCAGTCCAATTGTGGTGGAGGGCTGCTGTGAGGTTAATTTCCACATAGTAGTTTGCTGAAGTATGTTTTATTGCAGGTAAGCAATCCCTTTGCATTATTTATGGGGAAACTCAAGTAAATTATTGTTGGCTTTCATGCTGCAGGTAAAGTTTTAATGAAAACAGTAATGAATGGTTTGCTGGCACGCATAGGCAAGCTAAGTATGCAGCCAAATTAGCTATCTAAGCAGATGCTTTATATCTTGAACTGCATATAAGGAATGCTGTTCAGTTGGTTTAAAAGTTATATATACACCCACGAACTACTTTTTTTTTATAAAAGCCATATGGTTAGTTTGTTGGTTTTTTTATTAAAGCAAGTGTTTCAGTTGTACTGTGAGCAATTACGATAGTAAAATTAAAGTCAGAAGAAAGATGTAAGAAGCTACCCATGAACAAGAAGTTCAGGGAAAATTCAGAAATATTGCATTATTTAAGATGTTGTACTGCAATGTGTTCACTATTGCAAACGTAAGCAAAGCATCCTTGTGGAAAGGCAAACGGAGACAAGGTTGATACTGTGTAAGTAAGCTATTGTTTTGGCTTTAGATGCCTGTATTTTTATGCTTAAACAGTTATTAACTTGTTTTCTTTGGTAAAGACAGTAGAGCTGATTCAGATGTTATACTAGGTTTACAATATTAACTTATAGTATCATATATACTAGCTTATAGCATAAACCTAGTATAAGTTTTTATAATTTCACTGGTTTCACTGAAGGTACCCATGGTATCAATAAGAGAAAAGGACTCAGTCCCTACTAGTTCATCTGAATACTGAACAAGCCACTGAGCTGACACGTCATGTGAACCAAAGGTCCACACACAGCAAAGTCCAACAAGGAGTGCAAGTTTTATTGCCATTTCCCCTTCCCTCTTACGTGGTGACTTAGTAGCTGAATTTAAAGCCGTACTTAAGTTGGGTCCTCTTCAAGGCAATCATAGTATTAACAGCTCCCTGAGGCAGCATGGCCAGTCTAATACAGTGAAGTTGGCCCTGGCTCAGATCTGCCAGAGTGGTTGAGCTCTGTGCTTTGGGGTGTTCTCTCCTCTTCTCTCCTTCTGCTCTAGCAATCCTGTAGAGCCCCATACATCATGAACTGCAACGGGAGGGGGTTTTAGGAATGGTGATGAGGCAGCTCACTAAATTTTCCATAGAAAAAAGCCTACTGTAGTGGCTAGGGAGCTTGTCTTAACAGTGTGCTAGTATCACAAGTCTGTGTTTTTATATTTGTACAGTCCATGATATGAACAATTTCTGGAAGGTCAACAAACCCTATCGAATACACTGGAATGACAAAGCTGAATTTCACAGAAAGCCATTGAGCAGGCACACTGGACTGGGGAAACGAAAAGAATGGCGTAAGAAAACAGTGGGGGGAAAAAAATCACAGAAGGTAAGAGAAATGGAAGAAAACAGCACAGAGTTAAATTTATAAAGCTGTATGAACAAAAGCTTTGGCTTTAAGCACTCCTCAGCTTTGGGATGTTTGACTCATAAGAAACTAGTGGATTGACTTCTCTTCTGAAGCGCTTAAGCTCTTTTCTTGGGTCACTTAGTATTTTTTAGGCATTTTTATGTATGTATACACATATATTAGGCTTTTATAGAGAGACGTGTGTGTATATATATATAAATATACATGCATATATATGTATGTATGCACATACATGTATGTTTAAATACATATATATAAGCATACATATAGGAGTGTATATATGCATATGTATATATACACATAAAAATCTGCCTGCTTGTCTTATTTTAACTTTTTATTTTAAGATGGTTGTGATAACTGTTCTCCATTTCAACAGTTAATTTTCTCAGCAATTTGATTTTTTTAAAGCTGGAGTAATTGCTTTTGCCAGAAACAACTCTGCTAAAGTATGCTGTTCCTTTCAGAGGATCAAAGTACAAAAGATGTTCAAATAAAAGGAGAGATTAAAATCCCTAGTCTATGTTTAGTCATGGCTAGTTTTGTAGCCTGTGCGTGCATACTGTGGAGGTTGGTCTTTCACAACACCGCGTTTCAAACCTCAGGAGGGTGTTGGTAACTTAGTAACTTTGAATACTATATGTAGGTGTCAGCAAAGTCTGTGAAAATGTTCTCTATGTAAACCAAAGTATTTTCTATTTATTTTTCTTGGAAAAGTGAAACTTTGCTTCCCTCCCCTTCTTCTTCTCTGTCTGTCCTTTCCCTGACTTGTTCTGTGTGAGGAAATACAGGGTAAGAAGTCCTTCTTGCCCTTTACAGCAAATGTCTCCTTTACTGAGGAATCATTTGACTCAACCACTGTGTTGTATTTGTTGCAACTTTTATTTTCTTTGCCCAGCAGCGTCTGTGTTGCTGGGTTTTACTAAACAGGTAAGGCGGCACAATCCCTGCTTAATTAAGCTTGTAAGTGAGAAAGAAATAAGGGCCTGTAATACAAAGAAACAGATCGTATTTATTTTTTTTACCAGAATTCTGGTTCATCTGCTTAAACACAATAAAATCTTGACGTGTGTTTTCACCAGTACATGGAAAAGCCCTGTTGTACCTACGTAGTTTTGCTGACACCTTGTCATCACCTTGGTGCAGCAGTACTTTGGAGCACGGATCTAAGAGAAGCAGTATCACATCATCTTCAAGCAGCATCTCGACAATCGTGAATCTTTCCCATAAAGAGCAACCTTCTGACAGGGGCCGTATTTGTCACTGATGATGACAGATACGATGACATTCCCTGCAGCCAGACATAAAGCATCATTGCCACTGTGCTTGACACAGTGCTCTCTGTTCCTTGCCTCACAGTTTTGGGGAAATGACGGTAGGTGGCACTGGAGAATAATAACAAAGGCGGCTGGATCTGTTTTGAAATGGAGTAGTTTCCTCACTGGCTCTCTGTTTAGCCAGTTTTCTGGCCCCACGGATTGCTGACAGACTTTGCTACGTTCCCTTTGCAAGCCTGTTATTACTTGAAGCCTCAAGGCTTCAAATGCAAAGGTGCAATTTGGGAAAGCTCCAAACTGTGTGTGAAGCAACACTGAGAGCAAATGCCGAAGCTGAAGATGCTGTATTTCATCTGGGGGTGTGTTAGAGTGACTGTTTTGCCGTCTCTTTACCCACAGCTTTTTATCAGACCTAGCTCTTACAAGCGCGCTCACACATGGCTAAATCATATACATGATTCTTCTTTAATCTGAGTGAGATGTAGGTTCCTGCCGGTTGGTGGAGCCGTGAGAGTATCTAACAGAAGGAAAGGAGGCATCCCAGGGAGTATCCAGTTTTCTTTGTCTCTAGAGATTTTGTCCCACATGCCAGCAAAAGAGGAGGAGACAATTCTTGGTAGTTCTCGGAGGAATTAGTGTAGAAAGTGACTCAGCAGTTTCCTACCTACTACTTCGATGGGAAACAGAAAACAGGAAAATAGTGGCCACCTTAAAAGCCGAATAAAATCCTGAAAATGTTCCAAGCTTCCCAAGAAAAATCTTCATAACCTTCCTGGAAATCACTGTGGGGAGAGAGAGGGACGTGTCCCAGCTCAGTTTGTATTACGCGCGTAGCCTTTTGTGTTTGCCTGGGAATATGAGCTCTTCCCATGCATATTTCCTCTGTTTTCTTGATCCTCCTTCTTTTACTGTGTCCAGTCACTGTGAGATGAAGAAACATCACACTGCCATAAACCCTGAAATGGCAACTCCTAAAATTGGCGTTTTCCCCTCTCTCAGGATCGCTTCACAGTAATCACTGGTAATTACTACAGTACAGCACAAATGCCACCAAATAGTTTGTGGAGCAAGTTGACATTTTAAGGGTTGGAGAATATATGAGAAAAAATGCATCACCTTTCATGAACTGAAGTAAGTTTTGTCCTTGGCTAACTGCTTTTAAATCACAATGACATCATTGACGGCTTTTTGCTATACTTTGAAGGGCAGAGTTTTCCTTGTAATCCTTTATCAAATTATTACTTCATTCAGTTTATCAGATATAAGATATCTGAGATTAATAATTAACTTTAAATGCTTTATCCTAATCTGTTCAGTCTTACTGCATGGCTTTTTATAACTGAAATATTGTTTTGTTGATACTGACTCCCTCACTATTTTTGAGGATATTTTCCTGCCTGTAACAACCTTGGAGTAGACTAGGCTTGGGATTTTGTGTGAATTCTGAATAGCCACTTCAGTGGAGCAATTTGTACCTTTTTAAGGAATGGTATGAAGCGTGGAGGCAGATGGTCCCTGAGGGAACTCCCTCTGCGTCGTGCCTGCAGCAGCCTCTGCTGCTCCCTTTTATGGAGGGTCTTGGGCTCCTTGAGGTCTAGGAAGATGTTTGTGACCAGTGCTGTATTTTCTCCAGCTCTTCAGCAGGCCCTTCGCAAGAGGGGTAAGGCTTCATCGGTCTTTGGGAAATATCCCAGCATAAGGGAGGTTCTTTCCCCAATTAGATTGTCCCAGCTCTGCATACTGAGGAGCCAAAGCCAGAGGCCCTCTCTGCCATGCAAGATTTGTACCGTCCCCTTCTGTGAGCAAAGCTAGGAGCTCCTTTCAGAGCATGCACCGCCAGCGCAGAGAGATGGAAGCTGCGTGAAGATGGAGTAGAGTAAAATTTCTGAATCCTGTTCTTGTGCAGAAGTCTTTCTAAGAGGCAAGTCTTTGCCTTGGAGAAGTTGTCTTGTTATTTTAGGCATGTTTGATACTTGTACTGAAAGTGTGAGATCATCTACCACCACGTTTAAAAAAGAAAAAAAAGAAGGTTGGGTTCCCAAATTAAGAAAGAGAACAGATAAGGTGTTACCTCTTTATTGTTACTGCTGTTTGAAATTTCCCTGAAGGAAGACGTGGGAAACAATCATTACCTCAGTAAACCGGTTAAACAAGAAGGAAGGCTTCTGACGAAAAAGTTACACCCCTTTGATACTGAAAGCACATAGGTCATCTGAATGTGTCTGTGAACAGGAAGACATAAGAGACTGTATATTCTTCTAACAAATTATGTGTTTCAGGTAAGAGGTTGCAACAAATATTCTTACCGCTTAGCAAGTGGCCCGATCGTCTCCTCCTGGGTTTTGGTAAAAAGGGAAAATTGAACCCACAACGCACCAAGGTTTTATACTTGAATGCATGTGTATGCTGAAGTAAGGAAAGTATTTTCGTGTGCTTGACAGCAACTACGGTGTTGTGAGCATTGTGTGATGCTGTCGAATCTCTTGATTTGTAGTGAATATTTTACAGTATTTCTTGATATTCTCCCTTAAAACCCCCTATCCCAGAACCACGTGATTATGTGAAAACATGGCTGTCATTTAAAAGGAAAAGGAGGGCTTCATAGCTGTAGAAGAAAAAAGCCAAACCCACCAAAATTTGAATTCAGAAACCACAAGGCAAAGAAAATGAAGCTAAAAAAGTAACTTTAAAAAAAAAAAATGCATTACAAATTTTGCCTCATTATTGATTTTTGAAAGTTCATTGTTATCAATGCACTTTGCATGATTCAAATGGAGTAAGAGTGGCTGGTAAAGAGCCAAGTCCTTTCCTGAACTTTGTACGCTGTCCTGAAAAGGATCAGGAGTTGGCCCAAATACAGAGCTTATTCTTACTAACTGAACTTAGCAGGTAAGACTTAAACCACTGAGATTTACAACATGGCATGCTGAGTTTCCAGTCTAAATGGTTAGTTTCAAATGCAAGCCTATGTAAGACAGACACAGTGCTACAAATGGCGCTGTACAAGTGTCTGCTCCCTGCCAGGCCCTCCCTCTGCCGGGATCCAGGCTGGGAGAGGGACCCTGCCGCATCATGCAGGCTTCTCGTTACTCACGTGGACTTCCAGCCCACTGAGGAGAACAGGGGAGCAGAATGCACAGACCAGCCTTTGGCGCCACAGCTAAACTGCCTGTTTTTAAAGGCCAGTAGGAAAGCAATACTTCTTCTGAACAGTATGGAGAGTGCAGGAGATAAGCGTTCATATACAGACAGATGGAGGTGGGCTCTGTGCGTGTGTGAATATTTGTCTGTCAGAGAAATGTGGGATGCTACACATCAAAAAGCCATAGTGGTGGATAAGCAAGGTTTCCTGTTGGACTTTTATGTATCACTATAAACAGACTTTGTTTGAAATGTAAAGAAAATATTTTAGAAACAGTTGAAAGGGCATAAAAGGTATTGTATTTTCTGTGCCTCCATTATAGTCTCCAGGTAGCCAAACTTTATTAAGGAAGATGGGGCTGGAGGGAGATGCCATTCTTTTATCTCTTATTTTTCCTGAAACATTCCAATTTTCAAGACAGAAAAAATAATAGAAGACGTTATCTTTCTTGTTTTAATAGATATATCCTTTACTTTCTTGTTTTCTTTCTTTTATTTACCTGTGGTAGAAATGAGAAACAGAGGAAGTTGTAAATGAGGACAATTTCATAAAAAAATAAATCTTATTGCGATGATTATTAATTTTTTCTGCAAAAAAGAGTGTCATCTTAATGTAAAAACATAGTGAACTTCAGGATTCACTCTGAGAGAAAGGTGCAGAGACTGTAATTGATGTTCATGATTAGATCACCATTCAAAGTGGTATGCATCGTTTTGGTTATCTGGCTTAGTGTAACTTCATAAATGCTTTTTTTTTTTTCAACACAGTTAAAGCAAACCAAAGCACATAACATGCGGAATCACTAAGTTGAGTGCTTGAAAGAGTAGTTCAGCCTATAACTTGGAGATTTCATTTCAGCCTATTTAACTTTTCATTTCTCTTCTCATTCCTCACGCTGGGTGACAGAAGCCTATGTCACCTAGAGTTTGACTTCAAATGAAACAAAAATAAATCAAGTTGTGATGAATACCTTCTGTTGTAATACAGATTTTCATTGCAAGGCGCTATTATCTAAACTAATACAGTATAGATCTTGGGAACATATTGGAAAACCTATTTGTGGAGCTACGCTTTAGCAATTTCTGAGCATGCTTTTTATCTTGCTAGGTTTTGTTGGGTTTTTTTTTCCCGCTAGGGAATACATTTTTTGTTGAATTATTAAATCAGATGTTTCTATTTCTTTTATGTGATAAAGTACCCAGCACAACTGTGTACTTGATGTAGTATTGCAATTCTGTGTCATTTGTGTGTTTAGGCTACATCTGTATGAGTAAATGAAACAGGCCAAGGCCTTGAGGGCAAGTGGCCCAGAATAGATTTTGGGTTTAGAACTAAACTCTCTTCCTAAAAAAGATACCCCCATGCCTGCTGACAGCAGTCTCCAGTACATGCTGCCCATCTGAACCATAGGACTACTTGGCATGTGCCAAAATCCTATCGGGAAGTTTGCTAGTAACAGCATGATTGATGGTGAGCTTCTGCAGAAGCTCATGCTCCTGCCTTCTAATTTACTAAAAAAGATACAACCTCAGGCTTTGAAGATATATCTGTTTTGAAAAACAAAGAAACAAAAATGGTTGAAACTGATCTATTTATGTTTGTTTTCTGTTATACATGCCGTATCCAAGCTTTTGAGGTGTAGTGTTTTGCATATTAATTGGACATCCATGTCTTTGATGTTCTTTGACTTAAAACTTTTTTTCACCTTCTTACACTAGGATAAAAAGTGGTAGAACATGAAGAAATCTGAGGCACAAAAAAATGAGGAAGATATTAATGAAACTGTCATTAAAGCAACCATTAATATGAAGCTTTCCTACCTGCTTGTTTTAGATTCCTGCATTGTGTGCTATACAAGTGTAAAATAATGGAAATAATACGGAGATTTTCTTTAATATTTTTCATAATTAGTCAGTATTTAGATCAATTGTTTCAGGCATTCTGTTGCTTCTATTTAGGACTCCAGGATAATAATAGTAATAGTAATAGTAATAATAATAAGTCTGGAAATAAGGATCAGGCAAAAGAATATTCAAGCTCCAGATTAAGAAAATATTTCCACCCTATGGAGAAAGTTATAAAGAAAAAAAAAAAAAGACCAAAGAAACGCACTGCTTTCATTATACTAGATATTTTTGGGTTGTATAACTTTTTTTCTGTGCTTCATTTCAGTGGGTATGTAGCTCCAGTTCTGAACATTACTCTCTTGACCTTGGAACTGTTGAAAGACTTCCCTGAAGATTAATAAGACTGAAGAGAAAAATCAGCCATGGCATACTTTGGGAGGGTGCCTTTCTCACACAATGAATTTTGTGAAGGACAGGCTGGGGACCAAGCATCTTGCCCAACGTACCATTCTGGTTCTGCTGGACAGGTCTGTCTAGGATTTGATCAAATAGTTGATGCAGTCAGCAACGAATTTTTTTTTTATGGTTCATCACATTCACATCATCAGGAAGAAATTTTTTTCCCATCAGACGTTTTTGGTCTGAGTGTGCCTGACCAGCAGTTTTGTGGTCAGCCTCTCGTTGCTTATGGTGAACTTTACCCTGGAAATCCTATCTCTCACTGGCAACAAGGCACAGTGTCACCAACAGTTGGCTTCAGATCTTCTTTAGTATCTGATTACAGAAACTTCTTTCTGGTGGATCCCTACCCCTACAGTCAAGAGAGAGAACTCTATGGAGGGAATAATAGAAGTCCAGTCACAAATGTGTTTGATTCAAATGTGGAAAGAGGCAACACAAATCTGAGTTTTCGGATAGGCTTTGACAATATTGATGCTCAATGTCCCATTTTCTCAGACAACTATCCATTTGGACAAGAAGCGAGAGATGAAAGTGGAAATGGGGAAGGTTTTTTAACTGACACTTCCAGAAGATGCGACATAGGACCTACTTGGCCCGGCAGCTCTAGATATGACAAAGAGGTATTTAAATTTTCTCATATTAACAATGCATAAAGTTGTTGATTCTTGTTTGTGTCCTTACACTTTGTGTATTCGCTCACATTGATGCAACGTGGATTAGAAGCAATGAGGGATGTCAAGGTCAACAGAAGGGTTTCTTCAAGTATATTGGAGGCAAAAGGAAAACTAGAGAAATTGTGGGCCCGCTGTTGAATGAGACGGGAGCCATGGTGACAGAGTATGCGGAGAAGGCAGAGTTACTGAATGCCTTCTTTGCTTTGATCTTTACTGCTCAGGCCAGCCCTCAGGAGTCCCAGACTTTGGAGGTAACAGGGAAAGTCTGGACGAAGGAGGACTTCCCCTTGGTTGAGGAGGATCAAGTTAGAGATCAGTTAAGTAAACTGGTTATCCACAAGTCCATGGGTCCTGATGGGATGCACCCACGAGTGCTGAGGGAGCTGGCAGGAGTCATTCCTGGGCTGCTCTCCATCATCTTTGAAAGGTCCTGGAGAACAGGTGAGGTGCTTGAGGACTGGAGGAAAGCCAATGTCACTCTGGTCTTCAAAAAGGGCAAGAAGGAAGACCCAGGAAACTACAGGCCAGTCAACCTCACCTCCATCCCTGGAAAGATGATAGAACAGCTCACTCTGGGTGTCATCTCAAAGCATGTGGAGGAAAAGAAAGCTATCAGAAGGTAGCCAACACGGATTCACCAAGGGGAAGTCATGTCTGACTAATCTGATAGCCTTCTATGATGGCGTGACTGGATGGATAGATGAGGGGAGGGCAGTAGATGTTGTCTACCTTGA
>VYZM01004912.1:247225-258562 GCA_013398915.1 Dromas ardeola
TGCATCAAGAAGAGTGTGGCCAGCAGGTCGAGGGAGGTCATCCTCCCCCTCTACTCTGCCTTGGTGAGGCCACACCTGGAGTCCTGTGTCCAGTTCTGGGCTCCCCGGTTCAATAAGGACAGGGAACTACTGGAGAGGGTGCAGCAAAGGGCTACAAAGATGATTAGGGGACTGGAACACCTCTCTTATGAAGAAAGACTGAGAGAATTGGGTCTCTTCAGTCTGGAAAAAAGACGACTGAGGGGGGATCTTATCAACGCTTATAAATACTTAAAGGGTGGGTGTCAGGAGGATGGGGCCAGGCTCTTTTCAGTGGTGCCCGGCAACAGGACAAGAGGTAACGGGCACGAACTTGAGCATAGGAAGTTCCATCTCAACATGAGGAGGAACTTCTTTACTTTGAGGGTGGCAGAGCACTGGCACAGGCTGCCCAGAGAGGCGGTGGAGTCTCCATCTCTGGAGACATTCAAAACCCGCCTGGACGCGTTCCTGTGCACCTTGCTCTAGTTGACCCTGCTCTGGCAGTGGGGTTGGACTAGATGATCTCCAGAGGTCCCTTCCAACCCCTTATCATTCTGTGATTTAGAAACCTTATGAAAAATAAAACGTTTATGTCTTGGGAGAAGCAAAAGCTTTTTCTCCTGTAGAGAGTTTTTGTCATGTGTCTTATGACTCAGCTGGACAAAAGCAACTGTGAGAATTCTTATTCACTTTTTATTTGGTCTTTACTAGTTCCAAAGATAGAGATGCAGGGAAGTGTCAGGTACATTTTCCAATAATTGTGTTACTTGATTTTTTGGCAGTCAGAATTTCCCACAGTATTTTTATATCTTTACAAGGAGGATGCCCTCAAACAAACAGTACTTGATTAGTTAAGAGATTTTTATACTATATGAAAACCTCCAAGCATCCTCTTCTTTTGATTCTAATATCAGAAGAGAACCCAGCAGACCATAAAAAATGATTTTGGAAGGGAAGGTGCCTACCCTGGCTAGCTAATGAGGATTTTATACTGGCAGAATCTGTGTCCTACCTGTTTCATGTTTTAGCCAACTTAAAATGTCAATGCATTTCTGCAACCTACCTATTAAAAAAGACCTCATTTTAAAGTAACAGGGCCAGTTCCTCACCTAGAATAAAATTAAGTATCTCCATTGACTCTAGCCATTTTACACCAGAAGATAATCTAGATTATGGTCTAGAATGCTCCAGTAGCTTCATTTTATGGCTTATTGAACCATAAAACTACCATAGAGGGATAAATACAGACATGTGGAGTAAGATGTGTTTGAAGGAGTTAACAAAACTTTATGTTCTGATATGAAACCTGAGATTCAAAGTAACAATACGTTATGCTGAATCTGTTTTTCTGTTGAGCCAGACTGTTGTCTCTGTGTCTAGTTTGGCTGACATGTCCTGATCCTGAGAGATGAAACATACCATGTCCTGCCTTCACTATGTTCTGTGTGCACTTATGTGTGCATATATAATTATTTTCTAAAAACAGACCTACCTACTATAGCTGTGGAAGCTGGATCCTATGACACACTCTCTGTCTTTAGCTGTCTTTTTGCGGCAAATACTTTTACCTTTTTTCCTCCTTCCATCAGGTGTTCATAGTTCCATTCGTGGTTTTGCTGTTTTTAATAGTGATGTCTTATGGGACTCCCATGACACTCTCTGATGTTATATCTCTCTTCATTTTATTTCTTTCAAAATCCTGACATAGAGAAGGAAAAAGAAAATTATAAATCCTCTCTTTCCTCTAGTCCTTGTTAGCGTTCTGAATCATTATAGGAATCCTGAAATAGCCTACAGGATAACTCTGCACCGTGAATATTAAAAGACAGTTTAGGTTCACCTTCTGCTTTTAACTCCTAATGATCACAGTATCATAAAGAAAAAGGGAAGAGACACTTGATTGACTTGTTTCTATGTCTGTGAATAGGGAGAACTATAGAAGTAAACATATGCAGACCTAGACAGATGGGGAGAGGGAGGGAAATATATCTGAGGACAGGAACTCTTAAGACTAATCCTGGGTACCACATTTTGGAAGTTCAGTGATGAATACAAAAGAGGAGGGGGTGAATAGGTGGAGAGACAAAAGGCTGTTGTTGCTTTTTACTTGTGATAGGAAAACTAAAGCATGCTAATATCATGATGAAAAGAATAAGCCTTCTCATGAGAAAAGTAGAAAATAGCGGGTTACAAATGAGCAGGAGGAGGTTAAATTGTGGTATGGGAAGAAGAGGTGCTAGAGGAAGCAAACATGTAAGAACAGTCACAAGCGCTTCTGTGACAGAGGAGGAGAGAATTATAGGGGAGGGAAGAGAAAAGATGAGTGAGTCAAGGGCGACTACAATCGAATGTGTGGGAGGATTTGATTAAGTCAGGGAAGTATTTGAGCTGTTTAGCTAGAAGAGGAAGAAATGGGAGTGAGGAGAGAATTGATTTGCAGCAGAAAAATCAGTGTGGTCACAGGAACTCCTTCAGGGAGAAACAGCCATGTCAGGATAGAAAGAGAGCCAAGGCAAGGGGCTGGCAACTGAACCTTGAGATGGTAAGAAGGGGAATATAAGAGTGAAAGAAAGTTGTGAGAGGAAAGGGTAAAAAAAGCCTGTGAAGAAGTAACTCATTGCTACTGGGCTGGGAGTTTTGGAAAAAATAAGGTCTGTGGGGTGACAGGGCTGATGCCAAGTAAGACTATCAGAACAGTTGGAAAAGTGGAGCACCACAGCAAAAGAAAGAGAACGAGCACAGATTTGATTGGTGAGGTCCAGGATGAGTAAATGATGCATCTGAGTAGTAGGAGATGAGAACCAAGCCTGCAGACAGAGTGAAATGGAAAGGATGCTGAAACATGGAGATTAGCGTTGAGATAGGTCGTAGGTATGCAAGATGAAATATTCACATTGCTGAAATAATACTGTCATTCTGATCCTTAGCTCTTGGATTCAGTTGTATGGCCCTAGGCTTTATTTAATGCATGCTAATCAAAATATGTCCAGTGTAATAAAGGAAACATTAATTTTCTCTGGCGTTGTCATCACCAAGTCAGATGGTCAAAAATACTAAAGAAACTGTCTTCATAACATCCCTGTGGAAAGAGATTTTATTTTCTCCATATTAGAAAGAAAAATGAAATACAACTTAAAAGTATCCAATAGATTTGCCTGCTCCATCTACGATATTTATAATCTAATGTTTTCAGAATAACTTGCAAGACTCACTTCTTCACCCAAGTCCAATCATCAGACCAAACTTCATGATTTCAGTTCGGGTGCTCCAGAAATGAGAAATGCACAATTAAGTGTTCATATTTGGGAAGAATGGTTCGGTTGACTTCATTAGCAAAATGTGTGAAATCTGTGGATGGGAAAAGATAGATTACAGTTGTGTAGGGATGCACTCTGTTACTTTATCCCTGTTGTCATCCGTTCTCTCCATGTGCAATTCTCTGTTTCATTCACTGCACAGTTTCAGATATTTGTAATGACTGGAGTTCTATAGAAAAATAACATGTGGTCATGTAATTAGTATTTTACCTTCATATGCAATGGGAAGAAAGTAAAGTTTCTGGACACCTGAAAAGAGAAATGACAAAACTAAATCTCTCATCCATATGACTCATCAATGGAGTTGGAAGTATATGTATCTACTACACACACCTCTGCCACCAGAACAAATTTGAGTTAGTTAGCAACACTATATTAATTCTTTCTGTGTAGACTATTACTGGTCTACACAGAATTCTTGTTTGCCGTTAGCATTCACTCAGAAATGCTGCCGGCAAAGGGCTCCTGTGTTACTTCTGTCTCCTGCAGGAGAGGGTCCAGGTTCCAGCTTTGTCCATCAAGTTCCTTTTTGACATCCTTCAATAATTATTTAATCACATTCTTCCATGAATTTGAGGATCCATACCAGTGTCCTCATGGCAAATCATCCTTTCCCAGTCTTGGCCCTCTCTGTTCCTCCTTCCTCAGTTCCCAGTTGCAGTTTTGCTCTTTTAATATCTTCAGTTCCATTCGATGTCATGTCCCAGCCGCACCTTTTCTTACGTGTGGCCTAGTTTTCTTAGCTTTTCATTTTTCCGCTATCTCTCTTTTTCAATGCACTTTTTCCAAGGCACTGTACGTTCTCTGTAATGACAGAACTGCAGGCAGAAAAGGAACCTTTTTGTGTTGCTGGAAGCAGTGGGTTTCCAGCCCTTCCCTCTTGTCTCCATCCATTGCTCCTGTAGGGTAGTCTTAAGTTGTCCCTCCTTTGCAGCACAGGGCTTGGGTGATCTTTAGCTCTGTAGGGTCCCTGTTAATCTCCTGTTCCTCCTTCTGGCTGCTCACTTCCTCCTGCAGCTTCTGCACCATCAGTTTGGCACAGCAGCCAGAGCACAGCTCCCCCAGCGAGGCCGCTGCTGTCCCCAGCCCCAGGGAGAAGCATCAGACAAGCTCTGCAGCCAGAGACCTGCTTCTCTGGAGCTCTGTGTGGGTCAAAGTTTCTGCTGTCCACAGGGCCGGTTTCTGCACCCCATGATGATGATTGCATCATGTGGCATGTCTCCACCATCACTGCGTAGTCATCAGTGCAGGTTCTGGGCTCCTTTTACACTGTGCTTCTGCTCCTGGCTGTAGAGCTCACCCACAAAACCAGCAATGTCTCTCTGAGCTTGTTCTGGCTTGAACTCCTCCATCTGGAATGTAGGGGTACACAACATCCCAGATGCAAACTTGTTAGTGCCTTGTCAATGTATTTTTTTTGTAAAACTACCCACCCTGATGCAAGTGTGATAAGGAATGGGGTTTTTTGTTGTTGTTTTTTTGTTTGTATTGTTGGGTTTTTTATGACCACATAATTTTGGGAGGCCATTACTGTTACTAAATCATTCATAATTTCTAAATAGTGAACCTCCACCAGAAGTTCTTATTACTGTCTGCTGAGGTGAATTGTAAGGTAGGTGTCTAACCAAGGTGGGGGTGCTATGTTTTCAGTGACTTTTGAAGGAGCTTTTTCAGCAGTTCTTTGAATCAGGGGCTGATGAACTATTAATTTGTATTGCTAAATTTATTTTCACCACTCTCTCATTTCAACCCTCAGGGTTATCCATTGTTTTTCCTACCAGACAGTTCATTTTTTCCTTCTATTGATGATGCCCCTTTATAATCTTTAAATTTCATAAGCACTTTCCCAATGCTTGTTCTACTACATATAATGAGACCCAAGACTGATAGTATCTATAAAAGGTTTGTAACTTCTGAGCTTTCAGTTCTGCCATTGTGATCTCCCCACTAGCCAGCTCCCAACAGATCTGACATCTTTTATACTCATCCCATCTTTTAAACTGCAACTAGAATTTCCCAGCCTGCATCTTTTCATGCATATTGCAATTCTTTGTCCAGAAAAAAAATCTTAAATTTGGTTTATTATTTATTCTTAATTTTTATAACTTTACATACTTGCACATGAATTATTATTAAAATGATAAAATACACGTTTTGTCATATCTCAGTTTCCTCTTCTGTGACATGTCATTGTGCTTGTCTTTCTGAACGGGTTTAAAAGTCAGTGTCTCAGTTGAGCCTTGTGTATGTCTCTCTGTACAACAGTAGAAGAGGCTTGCAGATATAATAGTATTAAGCTCTTTGCTGGAGGTAGTGTTCTCACCAAAGGGTACTATGGCAAACAGACAAGGGGGTGCTTTGACCCAAAATAGTGGCTCAGACCCCTGCTCTCCAAGTTTTTCATGTTCAACAGAATACATTGGTTTCCTGTTACCTGTCTTGGGGTCTTAACTGACAGGTGTATGGAATTTGAAGGGATCCTGAGCTTCCCTCTGGGGCAGGGAGAAAATAAGGATTAAAACTCACTGCAGCCCCCTCTCTCTTTTGTAAACTAAGCATATATCTTGTGCATTTAGAGTTATCTGTGCTCTGACACTAGGTGAATTGTGAAAGCTTTGTCTGGAATTCCTTGTATTCTGCACGGAGGGGAAAAAAGTAATCTTTAAACCCAGAGTAGCTGATGCTTTGTGACTTTGTGTGGTTTTTTTGTTTTTTTTTTTTTCTCTGCAAGCATTTAGAGTGCAGTCAAAATGGGGTTATTTGTGCTTATTTGGAGCTCCATCAAGTCATGGGAGGGATGATAAGGGATGAAAGTTAGTTTTCATGGAACCAAATGCAAGATTAGCCTTATGCTCCTTCTGCTTCTGTTATCTAAATAACTGAGCTCTGTTTCCTCTGGTGTCTTTTTGGTATTTTCAGTCTACAGGTTGGTCTATCCAGCTGGTTGAAGCAAATCAAGGAAGTAATGAAAACACAGTTGCTTTTTGCAATGCAGTTGAGAAGTAAGTATTGAAAAACCTTTATTCAGCCAACTATGACATTTCACTTATTTATATTAATTGGATTAGTTATCCCTGCGCATTGGGTCTGGCTGAGTTGGAGTTAATTTTCCCCATAGCAGCCTTCATAGTGCTGCCATTGTATTGGTAGCTAGAAAGGTGTTGACAGAACACCAGTGTTTTGGCTGCTGCTGAGCAGCGCTCGCACAGCATCAAGGCTGTCTCTCTCCAACATTCCCCCCCCTCACCAGTAGGCTGGGGATGGGCAAGATCTTGGGAGGGGACATAGCCAGGACAGCTGACCCAAACTGACCAAAGGGATATTCCATAACGTATGACATCCGCTCAGCAATGAAAGCTAAGAGAAAGGAGAAGGAGGGGAGGGGGGGGCATTCATTATTACGATGTTTGTCTTCCGGAGCAGCCGCTATGCATACTGAAGCCCTACTTCCCAGGAAGTGGCTGGACATTGCCTGCTGATGAGAAGTAGAGAATAGATGTTTTATTTTCCTTTGCTTCCGTGCACAACCTTTCCTTTTGCTTTTATTAAACTACCTCTATCTTGACCTGTGAGGGTTTTTTTCCATCTTATTTTCTACCCACACATTGTCCTGCTGAAGAGGGGAGTGATAGAGCGGTTTGGTGGGCACCTCACATCCAGCCAAGGTGAACTCACCACACCCTGCATTCCTGAACAGTGCCCTAATTCCATACCTACTTAAATATGGAACCGCTCCTAATTTTGGTTTGAAGATTAAAATCCACAAAGGAGTGTTAATTCCGAAAATATTTTCTCCCTTAGCTCTCTCGCTTATCAGTGATAAGTACGTTGAACTCTTCAGTGTTGATGGTTTATGGTATGTGAAACTTAAGATTCATTTCTCTACCATTGTCTTGGACAGCATTAGTGTCTGTGTAGCTCAGAGCCGGAAAAAAGAAGTGGAGGAACTGACTGACTGAAAACAGAATTACTACATACTGTCATGATGAAAAGTGAGACTTCACAAGCGACAAAAACTCCTTTAATTATTGTTTACCGTTAGAGCTAATAGCATGGCTTAGTGGGATAGAACTTTTTCTTTCTTAATCTTCTTCGGAAAAGGAAATTGTGTTGAAATCCAAGAGCATGAAGACATACGAGTTCTTAGACCATCTGTGCAGATTCATTTTCCTTTGTAGATATTCACTGATCGCACTATCAAGTTGTTAGCACAAACGCATGCTTTTTCTCGCAGAAAAGTAGTTGGAAAATGGAGTGCTGCTTTTTTTTTTTTTTTTTTTCAGTTAGACTCTAATGAATTGACTGTATTCAAGGTCAGCCAAGCCTGCTTCTCTTCAAAGAAAAAAAAAAAATAAAAATCCAGTTTGACGTTGCCCTGAAATTAAGAGTGAATATATTATATAGTCATACGGGGTGGATGGTCAGCTTCAAAACGTACTCATTCACATACATCTCAGTCGTCTTTTTTTCCACAGTTCATCAGTCTGAACCGCAACCCAATTCTACTAACATCAGATGTATGAAGGCACATTCCACTTGACAGGTTTTCCTTTCGGATATTCAGATTTTTTTAATGTCCAAACATTCCACATTTAACTTTGCACTTCAATTATAGGAAAAGCTTTCTATTGATTTTTTTGCAAATAAATGAGTTTATTTACAGGGCTAAAAAGATTAATAGAATTAAGCCATTTCTGTTTTGCAGTAACTTTTTTAGTCTGCATCACTAGCAAATACTCTTAAAAAGAAAATAAGAACAACTTTTGCTTTTCTTATATCAAATAAATGAGAAAGCATTCTTAGGACAAAATGTCACAGGAAGAAAAAAAAAAAGACTGAAAGTTGTCATAAATTTGCAAATAACTAACATATTCAGTCTTGGCAAATGACCATCGTTCCAGTCCCCAAAGAATCTCAATAACTGGCAGTTCCATACATCAGAGGCAAGATGTATAATTCAAACTCTGTGTCATGCAGACTTGCACCTGCAGCATGTAGCTCAAATAGAAAGCCATCATGTTTTTGTCTAAGTAATATTTGTACAAGTAGCAATCTATAATTGAAACATTTCGTTGTACACAACTGTAAAGCAGTTTTCAAAATCCCTTTATCAGGTTATGTCTACACTTATGGACATAGCCACAGAGAATGTTCATCCATGGGTGGCTTCAGAATACATCCTAAAGCGAGTTTAATACCAGAAGATGCCGAGCTGATAGCCTCAGGGTTCAATGCTGCAAAATGCAGAGTTACTTCACCTCCTACTGACTTCAAGGTTGTGCTCTGCACCACAGAGAAATACATAGCATTATAAAATGCTGTGACATAGCAGATCCCTATATATGTTAGTACTTTCTGCATGTGCGGAGTTGTGGCAGCATAGAAAGCAAGTAGCACAAGATTTTTGTCATGTGATACTTGTGTAGTAGTTCAGTTATGCCTTGGAAGACGTAACCTTTCAAAATTTTGTGATGGGCATGTTTTGCCCACCTGCTCAGGCCAGAAGCCCTTTAATCACTTGAAAAAAAGAGATGGTCACAAATGAGCAACACTTTCTGAAACTGAATGCATTTTTATCTGAAAAGCATAAAAAGTAAATATTTGTCCCCACGTTATCCTAAAATACAGATAGTGTGGGGGTAGGGAGGGAGATGAAGCTCGCTTAATTTTGAAATGACTGCCAGTAAGTTGAGGAGGTGATTCATGTCCCTTGTGTGTACATAACCCACTAATTTAATGGTGGAGAAAAGGGTAGTGAAGTTTCCAGTCTTATTCAGACTTTGGCCTTCTTACAGAAACAGGTTCAAGAGTGAATTTAATGGTAGGGGAAAGCTTTATGTGTACTTTGCTCGCAGAGAAAATAGACTGACAACTACATAGGTCACCAAAGCAACCTCTGTACTATAATGATTTTTACTATGAGTATAAATCTATCTCATACTGGAGGTATTGTCAAGCCTCATTTCCTTCTGCCCCACTGGAACATCATGCCCCCTGGCTTTTCATTATAAGAATTGGTCTGCTTCATTGGATTATTAATTTTGGAAGCCTAGGCTTTTTTTCCTTCTTGTGCTGTAGAAATATATGGCACAAAAGAGTAGTTAATACTGTTGTTTAAGAGACTTGGGCAGCAGCCCTGAGGCAGGAGGTAACATAGTAATGAAGAACTTTATGCAAGAGAACTATGGCTCGCTGTAATCAGCGATGGTATAAATTGCGGCCAACTCAGAAGCTACAAAATGCTGCTTGAACTAACAAACAAAAAAAGAATGCAGTATGCGTAGTACAGGGTGTCTGACTTTAGCTACTAAAATATTCAGGACAATTAGTGAAATGTAACGCTTCAGCTGGTACAATGTGTACCCTTACCTGCAGCTGCAAAGTGTATTTGCTTAAAAAGCAAGTTTAATCTCAGATGACAGACATAATACCTGTGACCAGTGTTCATTAGGAAATGGTACCTCAGGAGGAATTAGTTTCTGCTAGTCTTTGGTAATTGGAAGGAGGATGGGCAATATATTTTATAGGTAACGGTATATCAGAGGGACTCAATGACTGTACAGTTATTGCTCTCTCCAGATTATTTACATAAATACCCAGGGTTTTAGTAATGAGGATTTCAGATTGGATTCTAGAGCACTGTGAAAATAGAGACTTCTTAAGATTTTGCATAGAAAGCATGTTCCTGTATTCATTTTGATCAGCTGTCCTAGTCACAGCTGTCTGTGCTTATGCTCCTGGCTAGTTTTATGTTAAAACTCTCTTATTTAAGCACATATTTGAGCACCCTCGTTTCTACTGTGCCCAGTGTACACTGAAGTCTCTGTTTAAACTTGTTTTGGCTTTACTGAGGCTAAGGTCAGTAGTGATTCTGTGAAGATTTTACTGATGGTTTTCCTATTACGTGAAAGAAGTACTTATGTGTATGCTATGTGATATATTGTTATCTTGCTACTCTATGAAAACAAAGTTTGAGTTGCTACCATCTTCCCCTCTGCACAAAATTTTATTCCTAACAGCTCTATATGTACTATTATTATAGGCATCTTGTAGAATTTTTGTTTTGTTCTTAGAGAGCTGAAATGCATACCTGTTTAGACATAATTTTATCACATGTTCTTTTCAGAATAAGAAATGCCTACCCTGCTTTTGACTTGAAGACAAACACCGGGAAAATCTGGAGTGTTGCAACAAGGTTCCCAGACCATATCCTTGGTGAATCAAAATTCAGAATTAGCGTTTGGACAGATTCTTCCCCGTATCCTCTGCTTCTTACGCAGCATGGTAAGTGAATGAAGTGTCCATATCCTTCCACAATTCAGTTCTATGGAGATGATAACAAAATACATTTGTTACCTGGAAAGATACTTGGAGAGCAAGCCTTATGTGAGTCTTGAGTGACTTTGATCCAGAAGGAATTTAAGCTTGTGCCTAATTTAAAGTGTAGGGATAGTCCCCATGTAGTCGTGGAACTTTTCACAGCCTTAACTCTGTTTCTGAATCCAAGACTTAAGAGTCTGCAGTCACTAAAACTCCTCTGCACCCAAGGTTATGTACAGGTCAAGGAAAGGATATGTTGGTTATAAAATGAAAGGAGAAATTCCAACTGGGTGGAAAGAAAAGGAGAAAAATAAAGAATAGTACCAGTTTTCCCATAGAGGTTATAGAGTTTCCATCCTTGGAAGTTTTTAAGGTCTTACAGGACAAAACCCTGAACAAGCTGGTCTGAATTCAGTGTTGACTCTCCTTTGGGTAGGAGTCTGGACTAGGTGGACCTACTCAGGTCCCTCCCAACCGAAATTATTCTGTCACTTGTGACTGTTACAATCTGCCACTACTGCTGTGCATCCTTCACCTGTGGTGAATGGGAGAATCTTTGATTCCAGATCTGGTAGTTTTTACTTCTTAAGCCACATATGCAAAAATGAAATAAATTAAATCTTCTTCCCCCTCTCTTCTTGTGCTGCTTCATTAAGTGATAGTCTGTCTTTTTTTTTTT
>VYZM01004912.1:258588-295396 GCA_013398915.1 Dromas ardeola
TTTTTTTAATGAATCATTCCTTCAGTTCTCAAAGAATTATTGGGCTGTAATAGGCTAAGTATTAGTTTGTTGGACAGGTTGAAAACTGAAAATCCAAAGCTCTACAGAATGTCAGTCAACATATATTTAAAAAAAAATAAAAATCTTCATAAATAAGGTAGCCAAGACTTACACATTCATTCATACGAGGTTGGTTGCTTGATTTGGGGTCACCTACATAGTTATTGGAAAGCCTAGAAAAGTGGTAGGTTATATCATCTAGAACCAATATTTTGTGGATTCCATGAAGCAAAAGGCTAAAGGTAGAATCATAGAATAGTTTGGGTTGGAAGGGACCTTTAAAGGTCATCTAGCCCAACTGCTCTGCAACAAGCGGGGACATCTTCAACTAGATCATGTTGCTCAGAGCCCCATCCAACCTGAACTTGAACGTTTCCAGGGATGGGGCATCTGCTGTCTCTCTGGGCAACCTGTTCCAGTGTTTCACCACCCTCATTGTAAAAAATTTCTTCCTTATATCTAGTCTAGATCTACCCTTTTTAGTTTAGAAACATTACCCCTTGTCCTATTGCAGCAGGCCCTGCTAAAAAGTTTGTCCCCATCTTTCTTAAAAGACCCCTTTAAGTACTGAAGGGCCACAACCCGGTCTTCCTGGAGCCTTCTCTTCTCCAGACTGAAAAACTCCAACTCAGCCTGTCCTCATAGGAGAGGTGTTCCGTTCTTCTGATCATTTTTGTGGCCATCCTTTGGACCTGGTCCAACAGGTCCATATTTTTCCTGGGCTTGAGGGCTCCAGAGCTGGACACAGTACTCCAGGTGGGGTCTCACGAGAGCGGAGCAGAGGGGGCAAATCACCTCCCTCGACCTGCTGGCCATGCTGCTTTTGATGCAGCCCAGGATACGGTTGGCTTTCGGGGCTGTGAGCTCACATTGTCGGCTCATGTCCAGCTTTTCATCCACCAGTACCTCCAAGTCCTTCTCCTCAGGCTACTCTAAATCCCTTCATCCCCCAGCCTGTATTAATACCAGGCGTTGCCCGACCCAGGTGCAGGACCCTGTGGTTGGCATTTTGAACCTCATGAGGTTCACACAGGCCCACTTCTTGAGCTTGTCCAGGTCCCTCTGGATGGCATCCCACCACCCAGGTATGTCAGATACATCACTCATCTTGGTGTCATCCGCAGACTTGCTGAGGGTGCACTCAATCCCACTGTCCATCTCATTGATAAAGGTATTAAACAGTACTGGTTCCAATATGGACCCCTGAGGGACACCACTTGTTGATCTCCATCTAGATATTGAGCCATTGACCACTACCCTCTGGCTGCAACCATCCAACCTGTTCTTTATCCACTGAACAGTTCATCCATCAGATCCATGTATCTCCAATTTAGAGAGAAGGATGTTGTGGGGGACCATGTCAAAGGCCTTACAGCAGTCCACATAAACAACATCCGTAGCTCTTCCCTTGGCCAACGATGTAATCACTCCATCTTGGACCAGAAGGCAGTATTTCCAGTGCTTCTGTTAGCTAGGCAAGGGATCTACACTGAAGTTCCCCGTAATGCAAAAGTCTTAACTACTGGCAAATGCTTTATCATACAGCATCATTTATCCTACAGATTGTTCGATCTTCAGTCTGCTTAACTTACAAAATAGTTTCAGAAGGTACAGCTAAAACTGAAGGGGATATAAGACACAGTCCCTATTCTAAACTTGCTTAGAGACTAAGTAAAGAATAAGATATAGTTAGAGTGGGGGGAGGGAGTACACTTTTTTGCCTCATCTAACATAAAGAATTGTTCAGTCATGCAAAAACATTTGGCAGAGTAAGGAAAGGAAAATGGGTCTACTGAGTGCAATTGAACGATACTAGCAAGTTTCGGGTTTTTTTGCAATGAGTGACCTGAAAAAAGCACATGTTACAATTTTAATTCAAGATTCTGTGCCATTCTTCTTTTTTTGGTGGGTATAAATTTAGCAAACAGGAACTGCAGTTTACATTTCAAACCAGCTATGAAGACTTGCTTAAAGCAGCAAGTTGTCAAAGGGCTAGATGTTTAAAACTAATAAAACTGGTAGAAAACGTTTAATTGAAGTGGCTTTCTGAGTGCTTGAAAAATGGCATTGCAAAGAAAATGAAAATTTTCGGATGGAATTCTTGAATCCATTGATACATTTCTTTTTTTTTCCCCTGGGGAAAACCAAACCAAAGCAAAAAAACATGCTAGCTATGGTAAACAACTATGGTTTATTTCAGCTTTGTTTTTGTCACAGCCTCCTCCCCTAGAAATGTCAGATGTTCTCTGAAGTTTTTTTTGGTGTCAGATTCCCTTAAACTTCCCTGCAAAAACAATTTTGTATTTCTTGGGTCGTTCTAAAATAGTAGCAGAGCAACTCTGAAACAGATTTGCCGGTATGCATGGGCTGCTGTCAGTGTCTGGATAATTCAGAGCACCATTAAATCTGATGAAACTGGTTGGTTAGGCTCAGTTTGAACCAGTTGTCTGAACCTGGACCAGTGTAAATTAGTCAACACGAAAGTCTGGGCTACAAGTTTAGTTTCTGGGGATTTGTATTTAACTGTAAGTAGTTTGCATTTTTATAACAAAGTGTTCACTTAAAGTTTCTAGTAAGAGCTCTTACAGCCTCTAATTTTGAAGCAATAAAAAAAAAAAAACCTTGAATGAAAAACTGAAAGGAAAACCTACTTTGGCTTTTCTGTTTTCGGATCCAGGCAATGAGGTTGCCTGATAGTTGTGGAGGAAGTCCAGACTTTATTTTGCATTGTAAAACCATCTCAGTACATTACATGAAGACTTTTCACTGAAGAGTCAGATCTTTTTCTGCTAGAGAGAGGTATCTCAGACTTGCAGCATCAGTGCTGGTGCACTTACCAGACATGTTTGTAATTTGACTGCCAGATTATGCAGCTATTCTTTTCCATTTTTTGATCAGTTCTTCCAAAATGGGCAGAGAGGAAGTGTATTGGCAGGGTTGGAAAGTGGCTTAAAAAGCTGAAGTAGCACTGGGGAAAATTCTCAAAATGCTAGTATGTTTCTGACTATATGTTATATTAAATAATATAATATATTACATATATAATATATGTATATAAAATGCATATAAGCATTAATTTACTTCTTGGTTATGGCTAAAAAGATGTGCACAGGAGAAACAATAGCAAGTAAAATTCTGGAGCCTTCTTGTGTCAGAGTCAAGTTTTGCATCAAGCCATGTTTGCACATTGGAAATGTACCAAGATACTCACCAGGAAAAGGAAAAAAAAAAATGGAAGTTGCCATTTGTTTCTTCCTGTCTGCTTTGGAAAGTTGCTCAGCTCTTCATTCCAGCTACCTAACAAATCAAGAATTTCCTCTAAATGGACAAAGATTCTGTGACTTCTTGTAGAGTATTTGAAGCAAAATGAAAAACAAAAGATAATCAGGTGTGGCTTGATCTAATTCCTCTTGATGGAGCTAGTCTGCAGCAGAAGTTAGGAATTACAAAGAAATTCTTGTTTTCTTTGCTCAAGTATCTAGCCTGGAATTCTCTAGTAAGCTACTATTAATTTTTCTTGCTATCTTTATTTACAGCTGGCTGTATCACTCATGACTTAATTGTAGAGATCCTCCATTGCACAAATCAATACCCAGTCCAGGAGGAATGCCTTCTAAGTGTTTGTGGGTCTGATGAATTCTTACAAAAGTAAGTATCTCATTAAGAGACGGTATTGAGTATGTATTGTGTAGCATAAGCTGTGCATTTAATGCACTCTGCTTACATGCCCTGTAAACTGAACCACAGGGAGAGTTAGAGTATTATGTTCCAAACGCTTAATGTATAGTTTCTGAAACTCCCAGAACATGGTGGTACTTAGGTTCTACAGAGATGATGGTGTGCTTTTGTGCAGGGATTCAAATCCTGGCTCCTTTATATAAGCTTTGTGCAGCCTTGAATATTTTGTTTCACTCCATTGCCTCTGTGTTCTTTCTCATTCGTAATACAAGGATGTTGCTACTTCCAGTATCTCATAGGAGTGTTAGAAGCATGAGGGGGGTCTGCATATCCTCAAAAGGGAAAATCACCAAAGGGAAGAGAAAAACAGTATTATACAGCTGCATAGCAGGTGATTTTTCTTCGTATCCAGTTGCAACTAGTGAAGTAAATGAAGTCAGCACTGTGGTGCCAACTGCAAGTTGAAGAAAAACACATTACACATACAAACAAGTCTTTCTGAATGTATGTAGTCTACAAGTAAGGAAGTAAGTGCTCTGATTTGCATTCATTCAAATAAACGTGGAGGTTGAAAGCACTACTGGACTCAGCTAGTTGTTTCTTGCCCTCTGGAAGCTTAAATTCAGCTGTGACCATAAGTGAGCAGATTTTGTGTTGAAGCAGCTAAAGTGCAGAAGCTTGTTGTCAGCGGTGCTGTAGGGACGGTGACTTTCAGCGGAAAGGGAGAAGTTGGCAGTTCTCTGTGGTAAGACGTTAAGCTGGCACTGCAGAAATCAGCTCATCTGTTAGATAAGTGTTAGATAAAATAGTATACATCTATAATTGGAAGCGAAATTTTTAGGAGCAGTCATATTTGTAGCACAGCATAAAGATTACCTGAACTAGCCCAGAGCAAGTCAGCTTGATTAATGGAAGTAATGTAGTTGTGAGAGCAAGTGTCACGCTGAGTAAATTAGCTTTGTTCTATATCCAGCTTGGACACTTCTGCCCTCACACAGGTACACAGGTCAAATGTTCAGCTTATGGTGAGTTACGCTTTGCAACTAAAGATGGAGACTTCAGCGTTTCTAAGCCCACTCTTCACTTCTTCAAATCTCCATAAAGCAGGAGCTGGTACAGCAGAGCGCTGTGTGAAGCATTGCAGCACTAGAGCCACCGAGCAGAGAATCAGGTCATACATAAATCTGTTAATTACATAAGAAGGCCAGGGCTTTTTTTTATTTATTTTATTTTCAAGGCTCTCTTCTCATTTCAAACTAATTGCTTAAGAAAATGGAAATAATGACTCATTGTATTGAGGGTGAGCTCAGTGCGTTTCAGCACAGTATGTTCTAAACAGTTTTATTCTCACTGTTGAGAAGAACGCCTCAATAGTGGACTGTTTAAATTCCTGCACTTGCAGAATCTCTCCACGTCTCATTAGCAGTGAAACAAGGTCAATAATGTTCTCAGCTTTTTTGCTTTGCTCCTTCACTGTGATGCAGAAAGCACTGAGCTGCACTTCTGGCCTCGGCTGCTTGTAATTCTATACTGTGCCATACTTTCAGCTCCCTTTCATCTGCCTCCTCATCAGAGTCCTGTATCTGAAATTTGAAACCTCAGACCATAGTGATCCCCTGGGTAGCTTAACACGCCTGCAGAGTTGCCTCAGGGTGAAATTTTTCCTATGTTTGGGCTATCTTTTAGTGCAAATTGGTTTCCTCATGATGTTGCTAACAGAGTGATTTGATGTACTTGTGCAGAGTTCTTCCCCAGAAGAGTATTTGGAAATTGTTCAGGCATGAATTCCAGTAGAAGTTCCCCAAGTTATGAGACAGCAGAGGGAATAAATACTCTGATGCTCCTGCTTTATTGTAATCCAGAAAATTTAAAGTGGAGCCAAAACGGTGACATGATGAATTGTTCTCAGACCAGAGTGGTTTAGTGAACCAGACAACTTTGTGATGATTTGTCAAAAGCTTTCATTTACTATTATATTGAACAGTATTAATGAGCACTTCATCCTGCCTCCTGCAGAAGCACCTCAAAGACTTGATGATTTCTGGAATCCATTTAGCTTTGAATGAGATGGGGAAAGAAATACTTGTGTGCTAATGACCATTACACTCAGCACCACAATATTTCGTCATCCATTATTGCCTTCCTATGGAGATATCCTTGAGCACACATCCTATCTGACCCACAAGTAGAATATCAGATTTCAAATATTCAAATTTAAAAAAAATAATCAGAAGGCTGCATATAGATTGGAGGTCAGAGCATAACTAATAGAGCAATCTGTGAAATACTTATTTGGGATCTCATTTTGTTTACTGATCAGAAATCCTGTCCTTGCCTCAACCTGCAGGCTTTCTTTTTCTTCCTATGCTTCCTTTTCTCTCAAGTTTTTTCTTACAGCGCCAGTGGAAGCTGTCAGATTTCATTGCCACCTTGTCCCTACCCCCTCTGTCATTGTAAGGTGTACGTTAGTTACTTTCATAGTTGATTTCATAGAATCCTAGGGTTGGAAGGGACCTCTGGAGATCATCTAGTCCAACCCCCCTGCCAGAGCAGGGTCACCTTAGAGCAGGTTGCACAGGAACGCGTCCAGGCGGGTTTTGAATGTCTCCAGAGATGGAGACTCCACCACCTCTCTGGGCAGCCTGTGCCAGTGCTCTGCCACCCTCAAAGTAAAGAAGTTCCTCCTCATGTTGAGACAGAACTTCCTACGCTCAAGTTTGTACCCATTACCTCTTGTCCTGTTGCCAGGCACCACTGAAAAGAGCCTGGCCCCATCCTCCTGACACCCACCCTTTAAGTATTTGTATGCATTAATAAGGTCACCCCTCAGCCGTCTCTTTTCCAGACTAAATAGACCCAATTCCCTCAGCCTTTCCTCATAAGAGAGGTGTTCCAGTCCCCTAATCATCTTGGTAGCCCTATGCTGCACCCTCTCCAGCAGTTCCCTGTCCTTCTTGAGCTGGGGAGCCCAGAACTGGACACAGTACTCGAGGTGTGGCCTCACCAAGGCAGAGTAGAGGGGGAGGATGACCTCCCTCGACCTGCTGGCCACACTCTTCTTGATGCACCCCAGGATGCCATTGGCCTTCTTGGCCACAAGGGCACATTGCTGGCTCATGGTCATCCTGTTGTCCACCAGGACTCCCAGGTCTCTTTCCACCGAGCTGCTCTCCAGCAGGTCAGCCCCCAACCTGTACTGGTGCAGGGGGTTATTCCTCCCCAGGTGCAGCACCCTACACTTGCCCTTATTGAATTTCATAAGGTTTCTCTCCGCCCAACTCTCCAGCCTGTCCAGGTCTCTCTGTATGGTGGCACAGACTTCTGGTGTGTCAGCCACCCCTCCCAGCTTTGTGTCAGCAAACTTGCTGAGGGTGCTCTCTATCCCCTCATCCAAGTCATTGATGAATATATTGAAGAAGACTGGGCCCAGTACTGACCCCTGGGGAGCACCACTCGTCACTGATCTCCAACTAGACTCCGTGCCCCTAACCACGACCCTCTGAGCTCTGTCTTTCAACCAGTTTTCTATCCACCTTACTGTCCATTCATCTAACCCACTCCTCCTAAGCTTCCCTATGAGGATGCTGTGGGAGACCGTGTCGAACGCCTTGCTGAAGTCAAGGTAGACCACATCTACTGCTCTCCCCTCATCTATCCATCCAGTCATGCCTTCATAGAAGGCTTTCAGATTAGATTTGCTGCAGTTCCTTTTTGAGATGTTCAGTGTAAGTGCATCTGGAGGCAGAACCCTGTCTGAAAGACAGAGACTCCTTGAAAGGAGTTAAACCCCATATTTTTGTCATCAATTTTTACCACTATTCACGGAAGTTTCTGATTTTCATACGTATCCATAGGCCCTCCTTCTCTGGTTTTCCCAGCTGTGGGTGTGCTCTCCACTCCCTTGCATTTGTCCTGTTCATGGTCATCTTTTATTTCTTGGAGAGCCATCTTCTGTTTCTGAAAATTCTTCACTTTATCATCCCATCATCCAAACCTTCTATATCACCTTTAAACCTCTCACAGTTTCGCATCTTTCCTTAGATTTAGAATGGATGTCCCTAAAAATGATTTTATGATGACCTTCATGAAAGAAGTTAAATAAAAAATAAATTAAATTGTGTCCAAGCAGCTTGTGTCAAATAACTCCTAGCTCTCAATGCCAGCAGCAAGCCAAAACCAGTCCTTCTAATGTGACAGAAATTAATCAATCTTCCATTCAGACTTTTTTGTCTTTAGAACTACAGGCCACAAACTCAAGGCATCCTGAAATGCCTAGTAAAACAAAACAAGAGTGCACTTAAGAATATGGGGCATTCTTTTTTTTTTATTTTAATTTTTTAATTTATTTTTATATTGATGTGTCTGCTAGCAAGAGGTTGCAGTAATGCAACCTATGCAAATACATAAAGGAATGTAGTCCAAGAATATTTGTAAGCTTTATTTCCAAACACACCCTTTTTTTTTTTTTTGAAGGCATTGGATTTTTAAAGGATCATTTAATATGTATTTTTAATTCTATCCATACTCTACCATAGTGTAATTTGCACAGTTACCTTACTGCTTTGCAGTTTAGTCAATGTAGTGAGCAGGGGCGTGGAATAGAAAAGTCTAAATACTTATCATTTCTGCTCACATGCTTGCCTGTGACCTTCTTGATGACATTTTTTTGCCTTACTAATTCTATTCTCTGAGAATTGAGACCTAAATAAGAATTGGTTTTCACTCAAAATGAAGTTTAAGCTATTAATTATACACTGGGCAGAGTTATACTCATGCAGATTGGGATCATAAGAAGCAAGCACCGTTTGGATGAATTTGTTCTTTGTAAAAAATAAACTTCATTTTCTCTTGTCACTGCAGATTAAGTTTCTCATTCAGAGACGCTACTCAGCTGAGTCTTTTTTCAAAAAAAAAAAAAAGTCTGATTGAACTGTATTAGGATTTGGAGCTTATAGCATATCAGAGAACCTTGCTGTGGGGAAGCAAAATCATCTAGTGGTGAGGGAGTCTCAAGAGACTGAGCGATTTTCCCTTTTTCTGCTTCTGATATATTGTGAGACCACAGGCAAGTCATGTCACTTTGACCAGTTCGTTACCATGTCTCTTAAAAACAAAAGACTGCCTTTTGCTTTATGTCTTTTGTCATGGCGTTCTCATCAAAGCTGTATTACCCACGTAGTACTTCCAGCAAAAAAACAGGGTGAAAACTGTTGAGTTCATAATGTTGTAGCATTTTTATTTGCGTTTCCTTTACAGAGCTCAGAGCACTGTCAACCAGTTACTAGTAATCATGCTATCCTCCAAAGGGGGCTATATTACTTTTTTCTTAATAGTACAGGTATAGTAGCAGATCTGCATAGTGTGTTACAGCCTGGGGTATGGCTAAAAGGTAGCCTGTCAATCTGGCAATACACTTCTGCTTCGTGTAGTTCACTTTTCATCTAGACCGGGTTTCCACATTATTTTACTGAGGCGTTAATCCATTTTGTCTAGTCTCTCATGTCACAATACCTGTCAAAACTTTTCTCTTCATATTTGTGCAAATAAAATCCACTCACGAAGTCAATTGTATTGCCAATACTTCTGGACTGCAGTGTTTCAGGCAGCATTGCAATGTCAATAAAGGATTTGATTGTGTATAGTATCTGCCTGACACAGCAGAGCTAACACAAACCACTAGTGTAAATGTAGTTACAACCACAAAATTCAACTTCTGTGGGTGTAGCTTGTTTTGCCTGGAAGCATGATGACACAGAATAATTGCAAAAAGATAGTTTTTATACGTCTGTGGCAAAAAATCGTAACCACAGAGGAGGGTATAGCTATACCAATTTACACTAGCAGAACACTCCTCCGTATTGACATAGCTATACCAAATTCTGTCATTGGCTTGGTTTAATGTTGGCATTGCAATAGGAATCCGGGTACTGGAGGAATCAGGAAAAAGAGACTCAGGACTCACAGATGTGTTTCTCTGTAATTTTCTTGTTACTATGTCTGTCCTAAGGTCGAAAGTAAGGCAGAATGGAAAGAGCAGGAATAATGGTGGGGTAAAAGGTAAAAACCAGGTGTGATTCAGTTCTAAAAGATGCAAGGATCGCGGGAGAGTTTGTCATTAGAGTCACGGGGCAGACATGGTTAGGTGAAATGAGGAGAGGAAGAAGTTTAAAGAAAGCCATGGGTAGCCACAACACAGATATGAGCTGAGGAGCAGCAGAAGAGGATCTGTGCATTGGTACAGTCCCAGGAACCAGGAATTGGTCACTTGGACTTCTGCTTGTAAAGGGATTTGAGAAGGGTTGAGGCATAACAGTGATGCGCTTTCCACCAGTACAGGTATTTCACTGTGTTGGTGTTAACTTCCCTCACTCTTATATCTGTACTTTATGCCCTTAAAATCAGGGAATTTTGCTGGAAGTGTATGGAAGTGCTATCAGAGGACCTTGCTTTAGGTATTTGTTATGTCAGATGGAAATGGGTTTGTCCTCTGTGACCTTTAATGTATTTGTTTAAAAAAAATAAAACATCCAATATCTACACTTACACCTTTTTTGACCTCTAATGGAGAGTATGTATTTTACTGAACTACAGTGCAGTGTAGGTGCAGAACATTTACAAGGTATATGAATTCCCTGTAATTGTGCTGAATGGCAGTTATGTACAGCACATTTATTTAATTTTAACCATTCATTTGTGCTGGGGACTTCTGCTGCCTTGTGACATATGAGTCTCTCTCCTAAGTCACACTTGCCATGATTTATTCATAGGGTGAGTGGGTTTTTTGGAACTAAATCCAGCCAGTTTTATCCCGACATTCCATCAAAAGGCCTTTTTGGTAAAAAGAAACACAGTTTACATCTGAATTCTGAGTTTTCCATGGCACTTGACAGACCAGAAAAGAATCACCTTTCCTTCATGCCCAGGGAATTCTGAGACAACTTACCACGCTGTAAATCCATATAAATATGGAATGTTCCTTTTGGTGCTTCTGTGGCTGGAGTCTTGAAAAAAGCAACATGAATCTAATTGAACATGTACTAGAGTTGTAACTGATGATGCATATTAACTTGTTTTGGTTATGAGTTTGCCTTTGCAAAAATCAGTGTAATTTTTCCTACCCATTAATCCCAAAGGATTTTTTAAAATGTAAAAACATGTTTGCCTTAACTCTGAAATATTTTTTGCATTATTCCACCAGATTAAAAGAAGTGGAAGGGAAACACTGAAGTTATCTTTGTTCCAAGCAATTTTAAGAGTGATAAACTAGGGCTGATAAACTTTGATGAAGTTGCCAAGAGTGATAAGCAGACTAGAAGCTACTTGGAAGAGGCTAATAATAATAAGGAATTCCCCTCCCATAGGGTGCTGGAGCATCCTTGACCAGCAGAGTAGTTTGTAGGAACCACTCTGAGTGAGTTGAGCTCTGCATCTGACCTTAGCTGGCATATGATTTGAGAAGGAGGAAGTCGGACTCACAGCTTCTTTTACCATCTCTATGTGAGCTGCACAGGATGAGAACTTGGAATCAAGGGCCACCTGTCTTAATGTATGTGATTTTCAAACTTAGAGTTAATATTTGATTTTCAAGTTGGGTATCAAACGCTACAAGTCATTCTGCAGTGGTGCATTCATAACCAAGATACTTTGTATAAATTTCATTAATTTGGGTTTGAAGAATATGCATGAATATTCTCAAGGTTTGTGAGCATGTGCAGTTTCTTTAGGATATTCTTTCTCTGTGTCATTCTTGTTCTGTTACAGAACTTAATGGTCAAATATACAACTAAGCAATTATTCTTAAATTATTTCACCAGAAAATATGCCAGAACCAAACCCCAACAGTTTTCATGGAAGTGGGTGCCAACTACAGGTTTTATATGATTCAATCTGCTTTACACTTAGAATTTAATTCTCCTTTTAGGAGAAGGAGTGTGGAAAAAAAGAAGGAAGTGGCAAGCAGAGATAACCATTCATTTGTGTTTTGTTTTTTTTCTTTCCCCCGAACTGCAGTAATCACACTTTGGGCAGCCATGAAAGTCTTCGCAAGGCAACCACCTGCATTCAGCTTCGACTGCACAACACTAGTAATTTGAAGCAAAGCTTGTCGCGAACGGTATGTCATCTTTTTTTCCTCCTCTTCCTTTCAGCATCCCTGAAGGAATAAAATTCCACCAATCCTTTCATGTAGCAACCTGCAGTAATAATCAGAGATTATTTGCTTTCCTGAGAATGCATCTATTATTGCTGAATTCCCATAGAAACATACTGCTCCTGTACTTGTGTCTAGTGAGTTACTGTAGAGAACACAAAACTGAAAAAGACCAAAGGTTACTTTTTTAGAAAAAAATCAGTTTTGTCAGAATTTAACGCTATTGATTTCAGGTGCTCAAAGAATTCTTATTTTTGATTGGCTTTTCTATGTTTTGAAATATAACAAAGGAAAAACCACTCAAAGTATTGTGCAAAATGAATTGGATCTGGTTTCTTGTCATTATCACTGAAAACCAGGGTAGGCTGATAAAAGCCAGAATCACAGTTGGTGTGTTTGTGAATGTGTGATGCATACGTGTGTGTGTGTATATGCTTGTATGTAGACATGCAGAAATGTCTGTAAGGACATGTAGTCCTTATAGAAAACGTGGGGTTTTCATCGTCTTAAATCCAGGGAGATTCCTATTCAGATTATGTGAGTTTAAACAACCCTGCAGTGGATTACTGAGCTTTAATGACACTGACCTATGCTACTAAATGTGAGCTTCATTCCCAGCGGACCACCTTGAATTACTTCCAACCCAAAGTTTACAGTACAGTAGAAGCTTTGTTGTGGGCAGTGTTCACTGACAGTGTGTTGACTCTGTTCATAGATAGTACTAGTTACCTGCTTTGCATAAGTATGCTGTCAGCCCGAGGCTGTCGATATATGGGTCAGATGGCAAATTTTTAACAAAAAAAGGGTAGGGGCTCTCTTTTCATTTCTGTGTGAAACATCAAGTTCAATACAATGTTACCTGGAGCATTGAAAAAGGACAATAATGAAGCCAAATATATATATATTTATTTAACATTTTTATCCAGTTTATAGATAAAAGCAGAACAATTAGTGCTGATATGTATAATTCTGGTTTAAATTATTCTTCACTGACAATATTATTCACTTATTTATTTTTTGAAAACTATTGATTCTTCTTGGTATAGCATTGTCGAAAAGAAAATAAATTAGGAAACATGGAAGCTTTCATCACCAGGTCACTTCAAAAATCATTCAGATCAATAAATTGCCAACTGCTTGCTCTCAGTCTAGAGAAAATAAGTTGACATTTGAATATACCTTCAGAAGGGGGTGAGCAAGTGCCAATCTCATGTGTCCTTTCTCACCCCGTCGACATATCACAGCAGCAAAAAGAACATGTCCAGTGACCACTGGAATGAGTTTTGTCTTGGGAAGGTAACTGTGGTACCTTGTTATAATTTATAATTGTTGTAATAACTACAAGTTGTTGAGATCGAGGCAGGAATCACCATGTGATTTCCATTGTCTGCATTAAACGGAGGTTAGATGGTCGCTATAGTCCTTTCTGGTGTTAGATCTGTGACAAGACATCCTGTGTTAGGAGATGGAAAACTTCATTTTTCCATATGGTGCTGCCAAAGAAGGGCTTGAGAAGGGTGGAGTGTTGGTGATTAGATATAATTATGGACACATATAAGTATGTGTAATGGTGGAAAAATTATTTACCTTTTTTTGGTCAGCATCTTTTAAATGTAATAATATATTATTGACCCTTCTACTGGCCTGAGAAATCAATGACACAAATGGGAAGTTTGATACGAATGTGTTTTGTTACTTGTATGCATATAGCATGTGGTGAAGGTATTTTTTACATGCATACACTGAAAAGAGGGAGCCTCAAACAACTTTCTAACAATCTCCTCTTCAAACTTCCAAGACAATGATTGATTCTCTGTAAGTTACTCTGTCTTCAAACAGAAAAACTGAAATGTTGAGAAAATCACCTATTTGCTCTATATAAATCTGCTATTACTATAATCTTCAACATTATCTTCTTTGGAACCTAATGATCTCTAAAGCTTTAAAAGCTTGTTTGTGTGCTAAGGAAGCAAAACTCCATACCAGTGCCATCTGGAGACTGCCTTCGTGATTCTTGTTTACTTACATAACACTGTTGAAATTGGGATGCATAGTTAAAAATATCTGTCTGTACATGCAAATTACTATTATTTTACTATTATGCTTAATAGCCAATATAAGTGGATACTTACAAGTAATGTGCAACTAATTTATTTCTTTAAAACCAGACAGCTTATGACCTTTGGCCAATAATGAAAAAGGTCACAATTCTTTTGTGAATTCAGCTGAAAAACATATTTTTTAAGGTGAATACTTGCTTCCTTTCCTTTTGTGGGAAGCTGGCATTCTGTAATGAAGTATTCAGAAATTGTCTTGAACTGAGCAATTACAAGAAAGAAATTTGGCCTGGGGTTTTACATGGAATCACAGGTCTTTCAACCAGTGGGTGACCTTTAATTTGATTTTGTTTTTTTGTGACATGAAATTTATCAGCCTTAACACTCTTGAACAAAAGTCTTTTAAGACCTGAATTTTCAAGATGCTAGATTCCTACTAAACTTCCAAATAAGGCTTATACATGGCACATAAGGTTATCTTTATAATATAGAAGCATATTGAAGCTCGGTTTTATAGAGTCAAGCCAAAGAGCTTCTGTTGACAGGAGTGGCTATTCTGCACCCTGCAGGTTTTTCTCCACACATTGAAATTTTGAGAATGACAATGTATATGGAGAAAATTCAATAGTCTTCCTGTCAAATGGTGGCACAGTGTACACGGGTTACAAGACTACTGAGTAATGACTGCTAGATTTATTTTAACTACACACCTGTCCTACTCTTTAGTTTAACCTAGGTGGTCTCTAAGAGACAACTCTTAAGCACAAACTCCACACGTTGTAGTGGTCAGAAGTGTTAAATTCCTAGTGGTTGGATGGTGTTTAGGAAGAAATGCTGGGTGGAACAGCGTAGAAGCAGAAACCTTTATCCAGATATCATTTCCAGGGAGTGTTCAGCCTATCTAAGAGACCCATTTTTTCAGATTTGTCCCCACATACTGATTATCTGGGGAAAGCATGATTCTTTGCAGTGGAGAGGCAGCAAAGAACACTTATGGGTTTCTAACAAGAGCCTCACTTGCTTCCAGAAAGGGATTTTTGGACTAAAGCAGCCAGCAAGCGGTATTTCCTGACAGTTCAAAACCATTTTTATTTTCATATATACCAGTGTTAATGGTGTAAATAATTTGCCAGGCATAACGAGGTAAGCATTAACATTCTGAGCATAATCACAGATGAGAAAAGTCAGTGGTCCATCACAATAAGGTGGGGTTTTTTCCCCATTTTTTAAAAGTCTGTGATGTTTTAGAGGGATTGTGTAGTACCTCAAATAGAGGGGAGCCTTTTCTTGTATTTAAGTATCCCTTGAAATTGTGCTGCTGTAAAATGCTTCATATTCTATTAATATGCTCAAAATCTCCTTCAAGTCTGTTGCGGTTTAAATGCGGTTTAATGAGGTTTAATATACTGCAATGCACTGTGGAGGCCAGGAGCAGAGACCGAGCATCTCTTGACATTTCACTTTTTGGAAATGGTTACAATTACCAGGTAGAATGATTATAAACAAACAAAAGCAGTCTTTCAGGCAGGTAACTAACAAGCTTGGAAGACAAATTAGCAGTGTTCAGGCCATTGGAAAACATTTATTGTCTCAATTTGTGAAATTATAATTAATAACCTACAGTAGGGTTTAACCAGGAAGGGTGAGATTTTAAGATATCTTCAAGTGAATTATTGATCACCCCTTGGTGATAACTGACACGGCTCTGAAAGCTTCAGTCAATGAAGTTACTTCAAGTTACTAATAATAGCAAAGAACACAAGCAGCTCTTGAGCTGCCATAAGCCACAGACAGAGGTTTCCTCCAGCTCCAGGGCATGCTTGTGGCTGAGCACTCGTATCGGAAAGGAGAGGTTCTGCTCGCAGGCAGGGGCACCAGCAAGTCTGTCTGGACCAGACAAAACCTGCCGGGACCAGCGGAGACACAGACTGTGGTGTTTCCTTTTACTCTGGACCCAGTTCTGTGGGATCTCTTTGTGTCTGCTGGAACCTGCTCCAGTCACGCCGAATTCAAGGATCTGAGGTAGTCTACACTGAGCTCACAGTCAGTTTTGTTGTTGCAGTTCTCTGAAACGTGTGGCTTTGGTTGTAAAATGCATTTGAAAGTCACAGACTTAGAGGCAGTTTATGGAAAATAAATTTCCTTTCATCAATGAATTCATATAAAAAGATGTGAAACTAGTTTACTTTTTGGGGAAAAAAAAGGCACAAACTTTGAGGCTTGTAAGTTTCTTCAGCTGTCTCGGACAGTTATGCACATATGCAGCTACTGTTTATTTTTGTGAGTTAATCTGCACTCACGTGTGAGGAGAATTTGACCTGTGATCTGTAGGATCCTTCTAAATTTTGAGCTTTGGAATACGTTATTTTATAGAAATCTCCGCTAAGGTTTTAGTTTAACTAGTGCCACAGATCCATATTCATATCTTGACAGCCCTTCTATATAATAATTGCCGTTATGTGTTCAGGTGCTAAATAATTCACATACGCCCACCTTTTGCACTAGTCCACCAACAGCTTCTGGGTTCCTATCAATCATACATATCTAATTTCTCTCTAAATTTCAGGGCTCCCTCCTTCAGCCTGTGTCACATTGTTTCCAAGTTCATCCCTCCCTGTCCTCTAGTCCTGTCACTCTATGAGATCAAGGAGGAAGTTTGTCACTTATCAGTCTTGTTCTGTAGCTCAAGCCTTGTCCCTGTGATTGCTCAGTTCAGATGTGCTCTGCTATTTGTAAGGTCTCCAGAGGTGGCAGTGTGACAATTACGCGTGCAGTGACATCATGAAAATGCAGGATGGATTTGCAGAACATGTACACTACTCATCTGTAGGGTAACGTGACTTTAAAAATAAAATAAAAAAAGGAGATATGATCTGCTGAGAGAGAGTCCAGATGGATGTGATTGACTGTTGCTCTGTCTAGAAGTAACAAAATCAGATCATGGTATTATAGCACACAACTATGGAGTGCTTGGTGCTATTTCCTACCTGGAATGTGTGCTTCTGATTACGGTAGCACTACAAAATACTTTTAAGGCTTGAAATATTATGCCAGTCCTATAGCATGCATTGAAGTGGCATGATAGCTGTCAGAGGTCAGGTGCTCCAAGCCTTGGAGTATGGTATGGGCGGAAGAAAAGAGTTGTGAGCAAAACCAGCAGCTATTAGGTCAGGGCCATATGTAGCACCGTTAGGGCTGCACTCAGGAAATTGACATCCATAAGCTATTTTTGTATGTCTTGTAATCATTTTTGTCGGAGCAACTCCGTGGGATTCAGAGACAGATTCTGAAATCAGCTGAGAAAAGACCATCTACTCTCAAATGCATCCACTAACCCTGTCGTCTTCTCTATAATAGCATTTAACGCTCTCATGTCAATACACTGAGATAAGGAACACAGGTGTTTGTATGAGATCAAATGCCCAGACAAAGTGGAGCTTAGTGCTTAGGTCTAAGACACATACATTCAAGGCTTAATGCATAAGGATGTTTTTCTTACCTTGACCCTCTCCCATTTCATTCATCTAATTCATCTTTCACTTGTTGCCACTATGTGATAAAAGAGATCGTAGCGCTCCAGATGGGAATTCTTTACAGAACATCTGTAATGTATCTAGCTCAGCAAGATCCTGCTCCTCAAATGGTGCTATTGCTAAATCTCTATACAGTGATCTAAAGCAGAATTAGTGTGAATTAATTCCCATGTCAATTAACATATTTAAATTGAATCCAACCGTAGCAGAGACAGAAGTTGCTCAATAATGGTGGCTTTAGAGCGCTACTGTACTTCAATTAATTAGAAAAAATTGCTAGTGTGATCACCTTTTTCTGAACAACCTTTCAATATTTGAATTCACTAACATTCAAAATATTAGGAGAAGGCTTTTTTTAGCCAAGCAAGTAAAAGACTGAGGTTTTTTTCTTTAGAAAATACAAATTTATTTCAAATTTGACTGGGGGGGAGGGGAGAATCTTGAATCATATTTCATCACTGTTGGATTACGCGGTTCTTAATTTTTTGACATTTTGTTTATTGTATGAAAGTGAAAACAGTAAAAGATGAACAGAAGATATTTTTTTTTCTTACTGAAATGTTTTACTTAAACCATTTTGTCTTCCCTTCACAAAGAACTTGAAAGTTTCATTAGTGTAGTCCAGCCTAAAATGGAGTCACCTTTCAGATTCTTCTGTGTCCTTGGCCACATATAATTTCTGTCTTCACGTTTGAGCAAACAAATATTTTAGATCGGTACACATATAAATAAATAGGCTGTAGCCTGTTTGCCTAAGCTGTGTCCATCCCAGCCATCATTTGCATTTCTAGAGATACTAAGAAAAATAATGTCTGACAGCAGCCTCAGCCATTATGGAAACAGAAGCTCATCACCACTAGATGCCTATAAGCTGACCTGCTCTTCTGCTTCTGTTTTCTTATTCAATTCTTCTCTCTCATCCCCGCACCCTCCCAGGGCTATACCTGTTCATAAGTATCATTCTCTTGTTAATCCTTGACCAGTGAATTTGGGGTCATGCTTGTCACAAGCCCCTCAGTAGCTTTTCCTATGAGTTATAGGGATATCGGCTCAACCAGGAGTCAGAAAAAGGGCAGAATTTTCATGGCATGGTGATGCTTACAAGCTGGCAGTAGATGTCTAGCATGGGCTGAGCAACCTCCATGGGGTGGGAGGAGCTGAGTGGAGAGAAAACTTATGAAATTCAACAAGGGCAAGAGTAGGACGCTGCACCTGGGGAGGAATAACCCCCTGCACCAGTACAGGCTGGGGGCTGACCTGCTGGAGAACAGCTTGGTGGAAAAAGACCTGGAAGTCCTGGTGGACAACAGGATGACCATGAGCCAGCAATGTGCCCTTGTGGCCAAGAAGGCCAATGGCATCCTGGGGTGCATCAAGAAGAGTGTGGCAACCAGATTGAGGCAGGTCATCCTCCCCCTCTACTCTGCCCTGGTGAGGCCACACCTGGAGTCCTGTGTCCAGTTCTGGGCTCCCCAGCTCAAGAAGGACAGGGAACTACTGGAGAGGGTGCAGCAAAGGGCTACTAAGATGATTAGGGGACTGGAACACCTCTCTTATGAAGAAAGACTGAGAGAATTGGGTCTCTTCAGTCTGGAAAAAAGACGACTGAGGGGGGATCTTATCAACGCTTAGAAATACTTAAAGGGTGGGTGTCAGGAGGATGGGGCCAGGCTCTTTTCAGTGGTGCCTGGCAACAGGACAAGAGGTAACGGGCACGAACTTGAGCATAGGAAGTTCCACCTAAACACGAGGAGGAACTTCTTTACTTTGAGGGTGGCAGAGCACTGGCACAGGCTGCCCAGAGAGAGGTGGTGGAGTCTCCAACTCTGGAGACATTCACAACCCGCCTGGATGCGTTCCTGTGCAACCTGCCCCTACCACTCTGTGATTCTGTGAGTTAAGGTGTCAAAGGCAACAAATCCATGGGGCTGGAGAAAGGACTATATCTGAATGGGGACAGGTTTGGTCAGCAGAATGTGTCAAGTAAAGTAAAATCACTGAATCGTTCAGGCTGGAAGGGACCTCATGGGATCATTTAGTCCAGTCCCCCTGCTCAAGCAGGGTCAGCTGGATCTGGTTGCCCAGGACAATGTCTAGTCAAGTTTTGAATATCTCATTAGATACTCAGAACTACTCCACGACCTTTCAGGGCAACCTCTTTCTGTGTTTGACTACCTTCACCGTATTTTTTTTTCTCTTGTGTTAAGGCGGGGTTCCGTGTGTTTTAATTTCTGCCCTTTGCCTTTTGTCCTGTCAGTGAGCACTACTGAAAAGAGTCGGACTCCCTTGTCTTCATTATTTCCCATGAGATATTTGTACACATTGGTAAGGTTCCGCCTGAGCTTTCCCTTCTCCAGACTGAACAGTCCCAGCTCAGCCTCTCCTCATACAAAACATGCTTTAGTGCCTTAATCATTTCTGTGACTCTTCACTGAGAGAAGTCCCTTCAGAGGGGTTGCAAAGGGTGGTACAGATGTTCTCTGTTCTGTTCTTTCAGAAAAGGAAGCAGCAGAGAGGTTGTGGATGCAAACTAATTTCCACTTTCTGACTAGTGTATGTTGCCATTGCAAAAGGGTGCCTTCTGCTGTCAGTAACAAGAAAGCAGAGGCAGGGTTTACTGAGGCCTGGCCATAGTCTTAATCTATATGTAGCTAGAAGGAACTACTGTGACAGTCTGATTCAGCCTCCTATATAGTACAACACAGCGTAACATGAGAGAGATTCACCAAATAAAATTTCAGACTGAAACACCCTGAACGCTCTGAAAGGAGAGGCCCTAAAAGAACATGCTGACTTTGGAGAACACCAAGAAAATACCTCCAACACAAATTCTTCCTATCAAAATACTGTATCTCACTGTATGCTTCTCTTCCACAGCATGAGGATGACCAAAGACGGTTCAGTGTGAATCAGCTGTTAGAAGACACTTGTGCCTGGAGACTGACTCGGTAAGAACGCTGGTATTTAACAGTATTTCTGCTTGTAATTGTTCATATTTATAGTGAGACTCATGTCCCCAAAGGAAAATTCTGAGACCTGCTGCTAACAGGAATGATACCAAAGAGAAAGAAAATTCATTCAATGTTTTAGATTCTCATTTTCAGACCTTATCGTTTTCTTAGCAAAAATCAATAATAATTTATAGATCTGTGTATTTTTTCCCCATTCTCTCCCTTTCTTGTCACTGAAGGTTTCATAAGAGCTTTCACCTTTCACAAAGATTCCCAGGATTGAAAGAGTCATAATTTTCATGTGTGCGTTGCTCTTAGAGAATTTTTAAGAGTAAATACTGTAAAAATAATAGATTTGCTTTTAATTATGCCTGTGTTTTTCACAGTTGAGTGATGTTTTATTTTATTTTATTTTTTTAAATAGAGGCTAGCTATGACAAGTTTTTAACTTGGCACGCAAAGTGCATCTGACTCTAAAGCTAACCTACCATGGACAAGCACTAAATGAGATAGATTCCTCATTCAACTTTCATTATGTTCCATTTCATGCACTTAGATAAAGAAGCTGTTAACACTTTTTTGTAATGTTTTTCATCAATGTGTTATAAAGTACTTTGCCAAGAATGGTAAATGCCACACCTGTCATTTAGCAGATGGAGGAAAACAGAGAGGTAGTGACTTGTTCAAGGTGACTATCTGGTGCTTACTGAGGACCCATCTGGTTTCCTAGGAGCATGGCCCAAATTTTCATTCTGGTCCTTGCTATAAAGAGATCAAACCAATCATACAGTCTATACACACACTTGTTATTGACTGTTTCATTTCTTGTGATGTAAAGTGTGTGGCCTTTTCCACTACAAAGACAGTCTTCAGAGGGGATATGTGATAAAAGATGTTGAGCTGCAAATCAACTATGGTCCACAAAATTTCCTCTGATGCTGTAGGGCAATGAAGAGCTGATAGCATAGGCAATAAATTCTTTAACCACAAGTTCAGTAAGTATTGAAAAAGTAAAAGCTTGAACTGTGTTTGATTACTGTTTCCTGCTTGTCCCATGGATTGTTGACAGGTAAGAGAAAACATTTTCCAGCAGTGATGACCCAGAAAGATCTGTGGTCAGACCCTGTGCCCTCAATTGCGTTTCTAACTTATATGAGGGGAAAAAGGGATAATAGCTAAGTGACAAAAGTTAGCTGTCCATAATGTGCACAGGGGCTGCCTGTGGTGATGTGCAGAAGGATTTTACAATGTTGAGTTGTGTGTGTGATAAAGCGGCAGATGAAATTTTGAGAAGATAAATGTAGATGGGAGGAACTGGTTTTAAATTCACATATGAAATCATAGGCTCTGAGTTGACTTTTACCACCGGGAGTGAGTTCTTGGGGTTATAATAAATAGTTCTGAATGCTTCGTGCACAGCAGTGGCAAAAAAGATAACAAATGTTGGGAATTATTATGAGAGAAATGAAAAATCAAAAATCAGTATTAAGCCACAGTATCAGTGTAGGGTGTACATTTATCTTGAATATGGCTAACAGTTCTGCTTCTCCCATTTCAAATATGATGTAATAGAACTTGAAAAAGGGAAGGGAAGGGCAGCAAGGATGCTCAGAGGAATGAAATGCCTTCCATATGAGAAACAAATAAGTAACAATATTCTTAATCCTGATGAAGAGATAATAGAAGATGGGTATTTTATAGATGACAAGTCTATGAAATTCAGGAGCACAGAGAATGTCTGCAGAAAAGGGTCATTTACTGTATCTTCCAATGCAGGATAGAAGGAGCATGAAGTGAAAGTAGCAGATTCAAAACAGACAAGAGTAGGTATTTCTTTGTATAAGACCTAGTTAAGTAATGTCTGGACACAGACCAGCTTAGCCAGGAGTGTGTCCAGATGATTTCTGAATACATTCAAGGAGGGGAAACTCCACAACCTCTCTGGGCAACTTGTGCCAGTGCTCAGTTGCCCTTGGGTACCTCCTGTGTTTCAGTTTATGCCCATTGCCTCTTGTCCTGTCACGTGTCACCACTGAAGAGAGCCTTGCTCCATCGTCTTTGCACACTCCCTTCAGGTGTTCATATGCATCAAGAAGATCCCCCCCTGAGCTTTTTCTTCTCTAGACTATATAGTCCCAGCTCTCAGGCTTTCCCTGTAGGAGAGATGCTCCAGTCCCTCATTGTCTTAGTGGCCCTTTGTTGAACTCTCTCCAGTACATCCATGTCTCCCTTGTACTGATGAGCCTGGAACTGGACGCAGCACTCCAGGTATGGCCTCACCAGTGCCGAGTGAGAGGGGAAGGATCACCTCCCTCAACCTGCTGGTAATATTCCTCCTAATGCAGCCCAGGATACCTTAAGACACTTTTAGCCTTTTTTACTGCAAGGACACATTGCTGGTTCATGTTAAGCTTCCTGTGCACAAGGATTGCCACATCCTTTTCTGCAAAGCTACTTTCCGGACAGTCAACTCCCAGCATGTACTGGTGCATGGGTTTATTCCTCCCCAGGTACATGACTTTGCACTTCCTTTTGCTGAACTTTGTGAGGTTCCTGTCAGCCCATTTCTCCAGCATGTCAGCGTCTCTCTGGATGGCAATGTGACCCTTTGATGTATCAGCCACTCTTCCTAGTTTTGTGTCATCAGTAAACTTGCTGTGGGTACACTCTGCGCAATCATTAAGATCATTAAGGAAGATGTTGAACAGTATTAGACCCAGGACTGACCCCTGGGGTACACCACTAGTTACCATCTTCCAACTAGACTTTATGCCACTGATCATCACCCTCTGGGCCCAGCCATTCAGTGAGTTTTCAATCCACTTCACTGACTGCTCATTCAGCCCATAGTTTATTAGCTTCTCTATGAGGTTGTTATGGGTGACAGTGTCAAAAACCTATGATTCCATCATGGAAGGTTATCTTGTTGGTCAAGCACAACTTTCCCTTGGTGAATCCATTCTGACTATTCTCTGTCACCTTCTTGTAGTTCATGTGCGTGGAAATGGTTCTCAGGATTAGTTGTTCCATCAAACTTCCTAGGGTTCAAGGTGAGGCTGTAGTTGTATGGATCCTCCTTCTTGCTCTTCTTGAAGATGGGAGTGCAGGCACCTCCTCCAATCATCATGTTTGTTCAAAGATTATCAAGAATGGCCTCACAATGACATCAGCCAGATCCCTCAGCATTAGTGGGTGCATCCCATCAGGGCCTGTGGACTTATATATATGTCCAGTTTAAGTATTCTCTAACCTCATCCACTTCCTAGGTCATTCCCAGGACTGCTCCTTGGAGGCCATGTCCATGAGACAGCACCACACTAGACTCCTTGCATATATGCAGTCTTCCAGCATTGTGCTTAAGGTTTGCTCCAGGATGTGCATTACATACTTTCCATGTCATGGTATGGAAATACTGCCGTGTTATGTTGGGCATTTCGAAATTGAAGCCCCTCTTTTTAATGAATAAAAAAACCCTACATGTCTTAGTAGCACTTTAGAGTTGTAGGGGGCCTGGAGTAGGCCCTCACTTGGTGCTACGCAGGGTGCTCAGCTGGTTCTATTTAACTGTGGCTACTTCAAGTATTGTGAACACAAGCCTTTGTGCACTCCTTAATTTAGGGATCAAAAAATCACTCCCTTGAGCAAACTTCTTTAGCAGTGTTCACGTTTTTTTTTTTTCTCCATTAGAGGCAACTAGTTTGACCTGAAAGCACTGGCACAGTTATGTTGAGAGGGCACTTAGATTTGAAGCACCACAAAAATTATAAGGTGAGCCATACAGTGAAGAAAAGCCCTTATTCTTGTAAGCAGCACCACCCTAGTATTTTTTTGTGAGTAGGCCAGTCAATAATATCATATCTAGTCATAGCAGCTGTTTCTAACATCACATGCAATGGCATCTTTGTGCTTTTTCTGCACTGGGATATACGTTTGCAACATTGTAATTCCTCAGCTAGCTAAGGCTGTAACAGGGATGGAGTAGATGGATGGAATGGAGATGCAGTAGAATGGGCTCAACACAGGCTGTGTAAATCTGCCTGGCACCTAGGAAGGCCAGCAGATTACTTTCCCATATTGCTGTGCCTTCACAGCTGTGAGTATTTATATTAGCTAAATAAAATAATGCTTAGGGTTGTCTGCATACGCTGTAGTTACATTTGTAGCACGCAAACATTTGAGTTTTAGAGAACATATTGATTGAGATGCTCAGTCTGCTTAGATCCAGCAGAGAAGGAGAAAGAACTGTTTGAACTGGTTTGAGATGAAGTAAAAAGAATGAACCGGAACCTTACCTCTGTAATAATCAGATTTGCTCTCACAGGCAAACGTGAAAAAATAAAACCAGCAGCTCCTACATTGCTTCACGCACTGATTTTCATAGCTTGAGAACCAAACACAATGTAATTCAGTAAGTGCATCAGAAGATCTGCAGTCCATTGGCCCATAATCTCTGACACCACGGTGCCAGTAACTATAATACGATGGCTAGTCAGATCCATGCAGTTAGGCACAGCTTAGTTAGGCAGCATGGTGATAAACAGCATTTTGGAAAGGAAGCCTAGCTCTACAGTAGGTGCTGCTGCCAGGAAAATGAAAAATTAATGCTGCAAGTATATGCTATATACTTGTTGTCTTCCTCCCATATAGACCAGCTGGGATCCGAGACTTACTGTCAAGTTGTTTGTACTTTTCTTTTTTACTTTCTTTTCAAAATTATTGCCTTGCTAAAAAGCTCTGAAAATTTCCTCATTGTCAAAGAAACACTGAATGTTCATGGGTTGATTAGTATTGCCATATTTATACACGCTTCATATATCAAAGATGTGCAAGTATGAAGTATGTCTGTGTGATAACATGGGTATTATTAGTTATCTAGCAGCCAAAGATTTAGGAAAGCATTAGTTAGAGGTATTTTGATCACTTACAAGTTGCTGGATTTGTTTCCTATTAATTATGTAAAATTATGGCTACTTTATACAGAAAAGTCTCTAGGGTAGAATAAACTGATGGAAAATATGCTAATTTTTTGAACTAGTATTATAACTTCTAAAATTATTCTGCAACCTGCATTTGGGCCAAGCATGCTAATAAACATTCTTACCTGTATGCATCAAGGCAACAAGGCAAGCTCATGTGTCCAGAACTACTTTTGAGCTGGATAATACTATGAAAAAGATGTTATGCCTGGAGACTTGGTCAAAGCAGAGCGACAACTTGTATTAGCTATGATTTAACAGGATTACAGGAGGGATTGCCAGACAGCTACTCAACACACAAACTGCCTGGCTAGATAAGGCTAGTGCAGATTGGAAATAAAAAGCTGTGAAGGCAAAACCATCTGTAGGAGGAGGTGAATAGTAGGCATCTACGGGGAAATGCACTCTGGTATTAGCATACATTTATTCTGTATGATGATTTTAGTGCAGTGACTCTCTCTCCTTCTCTTGCCATACAATATATATAATGAGAGTCTAACCACATACCGTGAAACCTGTACTTTGGACCATAGTTGCAAGTCTAATCTCCGATTGCTCAGTTAGCCCAACTAAGGTACATGAGAACACACACAATTTCCCTGTAAACGATAGCCTATTTGCTCTGACGCAATCAAAATACTTCTGTGACTTTCAGCTACCAGACTGCAATGGCAGGGAAATTCCTTCAAAGCCCTCTGAAGAGAGAGAACCCTAATACAAAGGGTCATTGGGAAATATAAGAGGGGAAAAAAAAAAACATTAAGGATAAAGTGATAGAGTAAAGCAAATAAACACTGAAGAAAGAATATAAATTAAAGTTTCCACTTTTTCATAAAAGCACATGCAAGCCCTAACTACCACGGAGGACCATCAAGGCAATAATGTGCCCATTTTCCCAAACAGTAGGCTAGGCAGGGTGTGGAAGTGGGAATTAAGGTATCCCTACCTTTTCCTGAAGATTTGACCAAGCAGAGGAGGCTGTCAAAGGAAAAGGAATTCTGTGTATTCCTGTGTGTAACAGCTTTAGCCACGGTCTTATAGGCATCTGTTTTGGTGACAAATAAATGACAGCTAGAATCTGACTGTCCTTGAAACACAGAAAATTACACAAATGCTTCTTAAAAGCAAAACTCTGATTCTGGTTATCTGTTGGGGATATTGCTTGGAGCCTGTGGTTCTAAAAAGGTGAGGTTTACATCTGAAGCATCAGTCCCAGGATTCAGTTAGAGAGGTGTATACTCCTGTTCATAATCCTAGTTAATTTAGTGAAGCTTTGCTAAGGCGCAGCCATCTGCCTGTACACACTTTGTGGTAAATTCTGTAGCATGACAAAGGCATGGGACTACAGGGTGGTGTACGTCTATCTATAGAAGTAAAACAAATTCACGGTTTAGGTAATACTATGGAAAAGGTAGTTGCTGAAACAGTTTGAGTGTGTAAACTTGAGAACTGTAAGCAAATAAAATTGAATGAATTATGTAGCAATGATGTCCCTTTTTATAATATACAGTTTTATATTTGGTATATATATTAGTATGGACTTTTGAAACGTAGAGCTTTTGCAGATGTTTTGCCTGATTCTCTGCAGCTTTAGTCTGTGAAGTGATTGAGAAAGAAGGCATGGTAGCATGTACTTCAGTCCATCCTTCTTCAAGGTAGTATTTAAGCACTTGCTTAACCTTAAAGAGTAAAATAAATGGGATTTGGAGTTCAATAGACACTGAAATAGCAAATCATTTACTGCAGTTCTTTCACTTGGGAAACATTTATCTTCCAGGTATAAGTAGAAGATTTTTACATCTATGCTTTGTGGCAAATGACTACCAAAAAACCACGGAGATCTAGGATCAATTACATGATGTCTACATAAGCATTTGTCCTTCCTTTATACCAGCATAAAATCACTGTCAATTAAACTATTCCCAACTTACAGATTGTGGGGAAAAAAAACCAAACCCAAACCTGTTCTTTTTATCCAATTGTTATTAACTTGATGTTGTTTTCTTTTTTCTGATTTCCAGACGGAACCTTGTTTCAGTTATTATGAAATATAGAGGTCAAGTGGAATATCTGTTGCAAAATGAGGTATTTGTTCTCAGTTTGTTATACCAGAAAAGCATTAACTTCTACGTGAAAGGTATCTAATTACTAATCTGTCTCGAATGCAATTAAGGAAGACTTTTAATTAAGTCTGTTCAACCTGACTTTGAGAGAATATGAATTCTGTTAATAAAACTTGGCTTGAGATTAGGAAGAAAGTGCAACGAATTTAAAATATCAAAGGTGACTATTTCTAAGTGTCAAGGAACTGTAAATAAAAACAGGATCGTTTGGGTTGGCAGTATAATGTTTGGAATTAGTAGAGGTATAATACACTATATGTATCTGCAGAATTTGCAAGCCCACGAACCAAATGTTTGCATATTTAGGATATATATTCAAGCACACGATAGTTTGCAGGTTAGGTTTAGGCAGCAAAACTCACAAGAACTTTATTTTAAAGTACCGTGGGCTGCTAAGTGAGTGTTACACGCTTGAAGGAAAAATCTCTTAGGAAATCTTCTCTACTAACTATAGTTTTAAGGACAAATGTCTAAAGGACAAATGCATATTTGGGTGATAGCTTGGAAGAAACCAAATGGCTATTTGGGCTGAGTTTCAGGTGTCATGCTAACTGACTTTCTATGGTTTGGAACTGGAAAGAAAACGAAGGACATGAGTAAAATTAAAGAATACTGATGTAGCATGGTGACGTTCCAGTGCATCCCTTCCAGAGTTATAACTCATTATGCTTAAGTATGGATTTCTTTGAAATATATGTTAAAACATAAAATTCTTATTTTGTTTCAGAAATCTGTGATCTGTATTCAAGTCCAGATTTTAATCTTTCTGGATATCCTTGATCCATGGGTATTTCTATTTTGAATAGTCAGAAAACATATACATACATAACAGTGTGTATACGTATACACACACACACCCATCTAAATGCACATATACATAGAGACATGTACACAAATACATCAATATACACATGTAAATAAATATATGTAGATAAAAGCATTTCACATTTTTTTGTGTAAATCTTTGACACTATTCTTTTGCAAAATGCATAGAAATTTAAAAGCTGTTGAACTGTGCCTAGCTACAAAATAAAGCCCTGGTTTTGGTACTGTGTAGGTATTCACTGAACTTTCCTTTGTAAACAACTTCTCAAAGGGAACAATTTAGTATATAAAATGTGATGCAGTCATGACCATTTGGAAAACTGAGGTCCCCAAACTCACATGTGCATATATATTTCTTTACTGAAGTAGACCCATCAGTGTAGTTATTCACATTCACTTGAAATTTTAGGGCCTAAAGTAAGAAGATTCCAAATTCAAAGAAAGCTATAATCTTAGCATTAATGAGACATTACAATCTACCCTCTGCAACTGACACTCTGTAGATATTCCTCAGACCTATAATCAAACGCTCTTAAATTTGTTTTTGCTAAAGATTTTTACCTTGAGTAAGCAATTGCTTGAGATCATTAACTTTTTATAAAGGGAAGACAGGACGTTTTTCAAATATTCATGCTATGCAACAAATATGCATGTGTTACTCTAGAGATAATTTCTCCATAGTTTATTTTTTTAACAAGGTCTTGTCTACACAGGGACACTCAATAAAGTTCATATGAATTACTTAAAAGATCAGGATTGCAAGTTAATGACATAGGTCAGATCACCATGCAGATGTTTTCATTCAGAGGCATCAGAGTGTATGGAGCTGTTTCAAACCTATAATAATTAAAACTAGTGTTACTGCTTTGCTTTAACAAGTGGCTTGAAAAATTATGGAGCTATAATGTAGTAAGTTATCGTCATAAATATATAGTAAAGAAAGCAAAAAATGAGAAACCTATATTTGTTCTTTGAATCCTTGTTTACTTATTTTCTCTACCATCTGATTAAGATTCCTTTAAGAAAGTTTAAAATTGGTATCTTTATAACTGCCCCCTGTCCCAGGGTTACATGGGAATAATTATGTTGATTTTCAAAGCCAGCACTCACAGCACTGGGAGGGTTGTTACTCTTCTTCTGATTCACCACAAGCCACCCTCAACACACTCTGAACTTCAAACCACTGGGAGTTCCTCACATATACTAAATTAAGTACACACATACCTGCTTAAGTTCTGTACTCAGCTGGAACTTTCTTAAGCATTCAGATTTAATCAGACAGATCTTGAGATTCTCACATTAAAAAAAAACAATACTTTTTTTTCACATTTATCTACCGACTTCCAAATTTACTTGTTCAAGTATGTCTGTTAAAAAGCCTTGGAGATACTGATACTTCTGACTTTTGTGACAAGCCCACTAACATTATTATTAATAATGGTCAATGAATGAAAAATTCATTTTATGGTGGATAATGCCTCTATAAAATGGAAAAAAAAAAAGCTTAGGATATTTGGCACAAGTTGGGGTTGGGATTGGTGCTGTTGGGGTTGAAATGTAAAGAGTGTTCCCAGAGAGTGTGTGCGGTCAGACAACTAGCCATTTTGATTGCCCCGATAATCAGTTGACATGCACTTCATTTTTAAATCTCTTCAGAAAGTACTATTAGAGAGAAAACTTTATAAATTTTTAATACAGAGTGTAGAACTTCTAGAATGAAGTAGCCTTTTTTTGTCATATAAATAATTTAAACACCAAAATACCCTTCAAAGGTTCTGCTGGTATTTAAATATGTAGAGGCGAAAAACACATATACAAGAGGTTGACTATAATTCTTTTGGATTTTCAGAAAATGTAAAACTGCTGTAAGAAATGAATCTCTGTCTTCCCTTCTTTAGGATAAAAATCAATGTCATATGTCTACATATGGAAAAGGAAAACTCTTTGCATGATAATATCCCAAAAGAGAAATAGCGTGGAAGAAGTTCATAGTATACAGTATTACATAATTTTTTTATATGCTTACTCTCCTTGATCTGCAATATGCTTCTTAGAATTAGCAACCATATAAACAAAGTCTATGGTATAGTAGCTTCTAGAAAATACCAAGTACTTTGTTAATTTATCTCTAAACGGAATAGTATATTACACAGAAATGGCTACATTCCTCAAGTACCCAACTCTCTTTGTGGAACAGCACAGACATGATATATATGTTCGTACAAAAAAATATAAACTGTTGAGTTTGGGTTTGTTGGGTTTTTTTTCTGTCCAGCGGTATAGCTGTTTCTCTACTCAAGGATTATTCTTGTGTATGTCAATTGCTCGTGTGCTGCTCAGAAATTGCCCTGCATGAATGTGTCTTTATAGACATAATATCCCTTCTTCTAATAATCCATATCCATTTGTGAAGAAGAAAAATGCTAAATTAAAATGTATTTAAATTAAATGCTAAATTATAATTATATTTAATTTTTAATTACAAAGTATATATAGTAATTAAAAAACGTGTGTGTGTGTGCGCATATATATATGCATTTCTTCAACAACTGCACAGTAAACTGGCACGTGTAATGCTTTGGTTTTGTCAATGTTACACATGGTAACAAAGCCATGGCACTTTTACAGTTTTCTCCTTCTGCTGGCAATGTATGTGCGCATAGAGAGTAAATCCTGCAAGAGTTCAATTTAAAAATCTAAGTGGTAGGTAAGAAATATGAAAGAAAGGAAATGCCCCCCTTGTAAATTGGCAGGAGGGTGAATCAACTTGAGACCAAAGGAAAGTCTAAAGTTCTCAAGAGATCACAGTCAGCCATAGCCTTTTTCTTCCAGAACCTATAGCATGAAAAGGTGTTGTTGTCTTTAATTACTAAAAAAAAAAACCCAACAACTTATATTTAAAAGAATTCTGACCACCAAATATTTGAGAATATTTTATGTAATTCATACCTGCTTTAGCTCTGCTCGAGGCAGGTAATGTGGAATTAGTAACCTCAATATATTTTTATATTTATTTGTATTAATGACAGGTGGTAACTTTCTCAGTACAGTCTGGATATAGACCTTAAACTTAAAAATAGAAAGTTCATCTTGGTACAATTTTTCTTTTTCAGGCATGAAATAGATGAGTTAGAGAAATGGTTTTATCAGTACATAGACATGCTGTAGCGCACTAAAAGGAACGTTTATCAGTACAGAAACATGGAGAGTATTTATAGGAGAGCTTCTACTTTTTCAAAGAATGTATTTTAAGGTTTAATGAAGTGATATAACTATACAGGAAACCCATGAATATTTATTTATTTATTTATTTTCCTGAACATAGAGTGCTTGATATTTTCCTTCCTTTGGGTTCCAAATTATTTTTTCTTGAATTCCCCAAAATATTTCTGAGATTATTCATCTAGAGATTTTTTCATATTGTAATATTTAAAGATCTAAATTTATTATCAATAAGATCTGTTACTTTGAGCTATATATATATTTCGCAGAAAAGCTAGTTGCAGAAGTACTCAGTCCACAGGTGTCAGATTATGCAGCCTCCCACACAGTCGCTATTTTTAGGAGGAACATGGCTGTCTGCCAGCTCTCACAGAGATGGGTAGAAGACAATAGTGGGGATAAATTCACAGAGTCATAAAAACCTCCGAAAGTTTGTGAATCCTTTGGGTTCAGGTTTCCTCAGAAGTTTCTTTACAGTGCTTCTACGCTCATGAAGTTCAGACAAACCAGTGTTTTGCCTCAAAATCAGTGTTAGATACCAAATTTGTCACAGTTTCAACAAGGCGCATTTTGTGGAAGATAATTGGACTTCAACAAAAATTACGCTATCCCTAGGGAAACTATTGGTCGCTAGGGATTTCACAACGTAGCCAGACTAATGCACAGTGTGTTTGAATTTCGCATGAGCAGATATGATTTTCTACATGCTCATTGGCATAATGTTTATGGTAAGGCGTTTCTGATAAATGGTATGTGTCTACTGTTTGCATTTTTTTTTTTTCTTTCTTTGCTATCAACAGCATAAAGTTGATAATGTAATTGAAGTAGCTAAAACAATCTGCAGTGTCCTCTGTTTTGTGGAAACCAAAGACATTACCGATGCAGTCAAGAAACTCCGTCCAGTGCCATTGGTGAAAGCACAGGTAAAAGATGGAAGTTGATGTTCTATTTTTCTCTTTAAAACTGGAGCTTGAGTGGGTATCACTAATTCTCTAATTGATCAAGGCCATTCTACTGTCTTACTACATATTTTCCCTCTGACAAGCATTAGATAGAGAGGTAGTATAAAAAAAGAAAAGATTGTTGGCAATGTGTGACAGAGGAGCAACAGAGGACTTGTCCTGTGTTTAACTGTAACTGATATGCTCCTCTGGTTGTTCTTTCTTATTCCCACCAAATGTACAAATCTCTGCTTTGCCACATCACATATGTACCAAATCATGCAATTTCAAAGTATTCGATTTTCATATATTTAGCATAGGTTGTTAAAAATAAAAAAAAAACATTCTTTCTGCAAATGTCACTTAAATTATGAGTTTTGCAGATAGAAATGTCTCTGCTACTTATGCAGAGAAGAACCACCATCATATAGTCCTGATTTTAGCTAGAATGCTTACTCTTAAAACAATGAAGTGGGGGTTTGTGAACTGGGACTTTGGAAGGCAGTATCTGTTCTCAGTTTTGTCATCAGCTGCTTTGGTATGACCTTGGACAAGTCACTGTGACCTGATCTACAGAAGTTCTGAGCACCCAAAAATTCTTTTGAAGTCAGCATCTTGGAAATACAGGTGCTCAGCAAATTTTAAAATCAAGCCATTAATCACTTGGATTTAGTCTGGTGTAACCTTAAAACATGCTGATTTTTTTCCACCTTAATGAAATTCCCTTTTCACGCTTTTTAAGGATTTTTTTCTTTCCTTCTATGGTGTCTGTCTTGTCATTCTTTCTCACAGCAAATATTGTGTAGAAAAACAAGCCAAACTGGGCAAGATTCTTGTGTTCTCAGACCGTTACCTGCTTACAAAACTTTTATTCTTTCTCTTTATTGTGTTTTTTTAAGCTGATGGCTTGTGATACATGTAAGAACACCTAGGACAGGAAAGTAAACAATGGGATAACTAGTGTTAACTGAGTTAACTAGTGAGCGTTAATTAGAAATGTGTCTAGCTACATAAGTGGAATTAATTTAATTATGCTTGATACGCAGTTTGAGGTCCCAAACGTAAGACTGGGGAAAGCTAGCGTAATTCTTTTTATAGCATTTCTTGTGTCATAGGAATGATATATAGCAAATTAATTGTATACTGTCATTCATACACACTTACTCTTGACAGCTTCAAAACCTCAAATGCTTATCATCTTACAAGGGCACACTTCTTCCTGAGAGGTGGAAAGTCTCACCAGAGAGCAGAAAGTATATTAGTTGAAGAGGCGCTAGTGATGCTCAGAAAACCTCTTTTCTTAACTCTGCATTCTTAGCCTCTGTTTATTCCTCTTAGGTGGTGTGGGGGGTTGGAGGGAACAGCCTCCAACTTAGGTAAAATACGGGACCAAAGCAAATAAACTTTAGAACATCAGTGCAGCTCTCTGCAGGTCTGGGTTGTAAGTAAATCCCTGCACCATGTTTCTGGAACAGAGGACACTAGAAATCACAGAGCAGACATTGCTGCAAGGCCTTGGGCAGAACTAGTTGTGACCTTCTGGAATTATACGTGTGCAGTCTTTCTGAAGGCTGGCAAGTATTTTTAAGCACCAAGCTGAAAGAAACAGGTTTTTTTTGTTGTTGCTCAGAGAAGACCAGCCGATTCACTTAAGTGCCTTCTCTTGCTTCCCTTCTCGGTCATGACTCACTGTAAATCATGTTTTTAACCTAAATCTTTTCATGTCCACTTCAGCATCAATTATTAGAAATCACTATTCTGGGTAAATTCCAGCATAAATGGGTCTGTGCCAGCACACATTTTATCTGGCATGTTGTTGATTTAAATGGAAGTAAGAATATCTCCATTTAAGAAAAGGTTTTCCTGTATATTGGAGGGAAAATACAGTAGAGAAAGAGATAAAAGAAGTAACAAGGGATTCACATGATCTGCTTTTCAGTTAAACCCCAGACTGTCCTGAGAGACAGCAGGCAGATCAGCATCTAACCCTCAAGAAATAGTGTTTTGTCGACCCAGAAGCTTTCTTAAGAGATAGATAAAGAGCTTGGTCCAGTAAAAAGATAGAGAGGACAGTAACAGAACATGTTCTCCTTCAGGATGGAATCAGAGCAAAAGAAATGTATCGAGACTAATTTGTTAACGGATTTCTTTTGGAGCAAAAGGAACTTTAGTGTATTTTCCCTTTGAGTGTTCAGGTCAGCTCTGTGAACCCAACGTGTAAACCACCTTCTATGACTGGCTTACATTTACTGAGTATCCCTGAGTGCATTTTCAGCCCCATCCTCCCTGAATTCCAGCAAAGAGATAGAAATAGTAGTCAAAGAGCCAGATCAGTTCCTATTAGTGTGGCCTGCCCTGAGCAATCAGAAAACCCCACATGTCATGCCAGGAAGAATAAGATAATGGGATAAAAACCAGAGAGTACAGGTCATCTTTTTCAAGTCGAAGGTTTCTATTGATGTTCATGTTTTCTTCTGCTTCTCTTCTGAGTCAGTATCGTGCAAATAGCTTCTATTTTAGAGAAGAAGTGATTGTTACTAGGCAAATAATTCTATTATGAGCTGATCCTATCCTGTTGTAAAAGCAAACAAAAAAACCCAAACCAAACAACAAAAAAAATCCCTGCTCCAAGTGTTAATAGCTTGTCATTGTTCATTTTCCAGCATGTGTCCAATTTCCAACTCCACTGTATAGACAGTCTCCAATATATACAGGTTCTGCTGAAACAACTTCCATGTACTTCCTTGCACAGAGGGAGTAATACACTTTCCTTTTTCTGTTTTACCTGTTTAAATTACAAGCTCTTCAGGGCAAGGAATGCCTCTCCTTATCTATATGTACAGTCTCCAGCACAGTAGAGTGCTGGTCCTGGCTGTAATCTCCGGAGGCTGAAAATGACAAGTGATGGTGATCATGATGATAATGATGGTGTTTGCTCATCTGTAATGAGCGAAATGATACTGTTCCTGAATACCCTCTTCTGAATGTTAAAAAGATTCTGTCCTGATTGAGTATTTTATCGCTAGCCTTAAAATATTTTTTCTGCCTTAATATTCACATAAGAAGCTGCTTGTCTCCACATTTCTCTTGGAGAATACTGACTAGATTGTTACTCATTTTTTAAAGTTTTTAAGTTATTGAAGTTTTGTTCCCTTAACATTCCCTTTCAGGCTTGGTTAGCTGAACTAGTTGTCTGTCCCTTGAAGCCTTCCTGTAAAGGCTGTCTATGACCTTGACTGACACCCCTCTCCCCCTTACCCTCCTTGGTGAAGCAACCTGACTGACAACTGACTTCAAACAAATTAATTAAAAAAAAAAAAAAAAGGCCAAACTGTTCCTGCATCAGCAAACACCGTTGCTGCTGCTTGCTTTTTACTCCTTTGAGAAATAAGTGCTAGGACAGTCGATTAGACTTAAGCAATCTAGAAAAAGTTCAGGTTTGATTTTATGAAGAGCTTCATCTTTCTCAGCAGCAACTGAACTATAAATGTCACAAAGCAGTAAAATATATTTCTGCATGTTCTGTGACTCGAATGCTGTTCCATTTTATGAAAATACAGATTGCACATGATATGCAGCTACCTCATGTAAAGAATAAAATATAACAAATCAGATTTTATCTGTATTTATCAATATTTATACAAAGACAATGGACCATCTCTCCTGTCTCTATGAACATATGTAGCCAAAATTAGTACTCAGCAGTTGGATGTTTGATGGAGTACAAACTCCTACAAACCTTTTTTGAGTTAAACTCAGACTGAAGTGTAGGGACATTTTATGTGAATTCTGGGTACTGACAACGTTATTAAATACTGCAGTATTAGCATATCTTGTCAGTCAGCTCAAATTGTTTCTATTACGTTCATCAGCATAGTAGCCTCAAGACTTTTTGTTAGGTAGAAGAGAGGCTTCTTCCAGACAAGCAGGTAATTTGCATCACAAGTAAAGAGAAATTTTTGAGGCTACCTGTTACATCTTAAGTGCTGCAGCGTTACACATCGGGTAGGGGAGAAATGCCAGAAAAAATGTTCTAATTGCATTTTCACCATGGTTTCCTCATGCTTTAGTGTAATGTATGGTGTGGTTTTGTGTGAAATACCTTTTAATGCATCCATTTGGCAAGCTTCATGTGCACATAATGCCTCAGGGAAACTACTGCTTACTCCTTCCAACGTAAAATACATAGGGTGCCAGTATATGTTTGTGTATACATATCTGTACGTGTGTGCTTGCATACTTTAGAAAAAAACCTCAGTGTGCTTCTATTTAATCCTGGCTTTATGCAAAAAA
>VYZM01004912.1:298109-341251 GCA_013398915.1 Dromas ardeola
CTTTTTTCCTCTGTCTGCTTTTCTCAATTGCAGTGTGCTCAGAGAGGTAAAAAGGTGAACTGACCACAAAGACTGCAGCAGCCTTTCAAACACAGAGGTGGTGCAAATGCAGGACTCCAAATGCCAGGCTTGTTGTTTCACCATTATTCAACTTCGTGAACAGCAAACAAAGAAACAGGAATTATATTTGAAGCTGCCAGGAAAAGCTAAGCAGCTGGAGGGCCAGGGGAGCAGGGGGAAGAACATGCAGGTGCAGAAGGGAGGAGAAGATGAATACAGTTTGTAGGATTCTTCTCCCTTGGATATAGTAATTTATCCCATCTTTTTTGGTTTTTTAACAGTCTTAACAGCAACTAATTCTTGATGATGAAAAGAATGAATAGTTACTAATCAACATCTAACTTAGAAACGTCTTCCTCTGTACACTGTTCAGAAAGCCTGGCTGGAAAGGATCTAAAACATTCCTCTACTTAAAGATACTTCCAAATCTGGACTTCATTGAATCAGCAGCTTCCTCAAGGAAAATCTGATTTATTGAATAACAGTAAAGGAATCAGATTTTTTTTACTCTCTGCTTTTCTTACCTATTTATTTATGCCAGGAAACCTTCAACTGTGAAGAGTGATGCTTCTCTGTTTGTTCTCGGCACACCCTAATTTCATAACAATTGCAGAATCCTTTTTGGTAGTGTAATATTAGAAACTGCAACTTACTGATTGCAAGTCAGAACTTGCCAGGCCATTAGTCATTTGTGGAGAAGCCTACATTCAAAGTTGTCCAAGGTAACCAAAATTCAAATTGACCTCTTACATGCAGTGATATACATTTCATGTACGTTAAAACATACTACATGCCTTACATCTGCACCTATGATGAACTTCTAAAAGCCAGCAAAATAATTAAAGTTAGGTTAATGAGCGTTAACAGAAAAGTCTAGCTATTGTATCAAAGCTGGTGTTAAGGGCATGTCTGATAAAAAAACAGTGTGAGTGCAATGACCAAAACTGATCTGTTGGAACCTAGGCCTGATCCCCAAGAAGTGGACAAAGCCATTCCACACATCTTTTCTTTTGGGGATCACGAGCTTTCCTTAGTCCCTGTCTTCTCAGTGCTCACCTTCATGATAATGCCATGGGGCCTCCCATCTGTTGACCTAGGGACTCTGAGCCTGAGAGGAATCCAGATGGTATTTTCACCTGCTGAAGCTAGAAGTAAAAACCAGCTAGGTGGTGAGATGTGCATTCCTGCTGAAATCACCTTTGTGTTTCCTTTTCCACCTCATTTGCTTCCCGCCCTCTTTTTGCTTCATTATGCTTACCTGGCTAGAGTTGTAGGCATGCAAAAATTTGCAAGCCTGTGACTCAAAAGTAAAATCACTACCTTAGCTCAGTGCTGGTAAATTTTTCCAGATCTCCAGCAAGCTAAAGACTGTGTGCTTTGCTTTGTCTAGCAGGACAATTACAAATGAAGTCACCATTGACAGCTGAGGGTGAAACAGACTGCATTTCCCATTTGTACTGTTCTTTTCTGTCTCTTATATGTATTCATGTTTATCTTGAAGAATGCAGGATCAAATTTGAACAGCAAGAGCAGCAGTTACTCCAACTAACAATTTCTTTTTCCTCTCCTTTTCCTCCCCTAAGTGATAGTTATTACCTTAAGCATCATAAAAGAGATTTGGTTTTCTTCATTATAGTTTCTCTCTACCACAAAAGAGAAAAAGATAAAAGCTACTATTAAAATTAAAACCTTACTTAATAATTTGTTTAGAAACTGCTTTAATCTTTCTCTTTAATAAAAGATTATCAGGGGTTTAATATTAGTAATTCACCATGGACTAAGCAAGTCAAAGACTATATTCAAAATATCTAGCCTTGATTTAGTGTTGCAATAACTGGCTCTATTAACAGTGTTATCTCTGTAGACCAAAGTATTCCATTGCTGCGAACAGAGCAGCACTTATCCATGTTATGCCTAAGTCTGGATCGTGTTCTTTTTCCTCTGTATGAAGTCCTTAGAAGATTATATTAATGTTTTAGTACTCAAATTATTTTTTCATTTCCTCCTAAATGTGAGGAACGATAGGCATTTCTAGACATTAGCACCTTTCTGCAGCATCAAGTGTTCCCAGAAAATAAAGCATGAGATTATTCAAGTTAGGGATTTAGCATTGGAGTTTGCTGCAATACAGAGCATGAAAAGACAGGCCGCAAGCTGGTACAAAACTTGAGTCCGTGCGTATTTTTCAAAAGCTGATGAATGAATGTTTATACAATGTCTATAGCCTTGCTACTTCAGGCTGGGATTTCACCGGATCAGACGTAATAAGCAGCTTTTGGAATTTGATTAGTAGTTCTCTGGGACCTATCCCAGAAAGTCTAGCATGCACCATGAGCTGATGATATTGAATCAACAGTCTTTTCCAACTGAATTGCTGGAGTCGCTATCTTTTCGAGTAAATGCAGAAATCAGATACCTTGATAATACATTTCATGAAGTTGTCATTATATTTAAGGGTGTAAAGGTTCACTAATTGTGCTTGGGATTTGGTAGTTGCTTCTAGACCTGATCATAAAAATATTCACCACAGAATGTTTCACACACACCCAAAAAAAGAAGGCAGGGGAAAAAAATGGAAGGTTTTTTGAAGGTTTTCCTATATAAAACTGAAAATTCAGCTTCCTTCTTTTCTTAGCACAAAGCCATTATAGTCTTGTTTTGGAAAAATCACTTTTTGTTTCAGAATACAGAAAAATGTCAAGTGCTTTTTATTGATTGCATTTCATCTCCGTAAGCGTCTCCTGCATTGTTTTGAAATCTGAGCATGGCTCTCTACCTGTGAGTTTTTGCTGTGTTACATCCTGATATGTTGTTCTAAAAGCCAGTTGTTTTTTTTTTTAACCGTGACCAGTTCTTAAATATGTTCGAATTAACGCTGCTTAGCACCTTACCTAAATCTTAAAGGGTTTTTTTTTGGGTGTTTTGCATGTGTGCATGTGACTTAAACTGTATTTAGGAGCTTGCTCTTTTTTAGAGGGAAGCCTTTAAAAATAAGTGGGAAAGAACAATATCAAGCTTCTGTTCTCCAAAATGTCTTAAAGGTGTCAAAAGGGTCTAAAGCCTTCCTTCCAAATTCTGTTTAACCAGATATTTGTCATGTTTTACCAAGCGAAAACGTGTATACGGAGTCAGAGAGGGCGTGTTTACCATGTATTAAATTGACATCATCTGCTAGTGCAATAACAACAAAGTACCTACTCTGTTGGAAGGTCTGGCACTAAAATAATATGTGAATTGTAATACTGAACTGAGAAGAAGAAAGTGGTTTTCTATAAGGAATATGCTAGTGTGTTCTGTATTAAATCTTGAAGGCACCTGCAGGCATATTCACTAACACTTTTAAGGATGGTGTGGATTGTTCTGTTTCTCACTAAGGGTGAAATTTATTCCTTCAAACTGCGTGTACAAGGAACATCTGTCAGAAATAAGCACATCTGGCAGCTGTGGTTAAAGTTCACTTCCCTTGGTCTCATCTCATTTCTGCAAGTCTCATTTCTTCTCACCTTCGCTGAGAAGGTGATGCCAATAATTTCACACGAGAAATAAATTATGAGGTTTGAGTTGTGAGATTATTAATCTTGGTCACAATTCACTTTGCCATGTGGTGTAGTCATTGTCTCCTAGATACTGACTATGCCTGGGACACCTTTCTAGAAAATAAACGCTGGCATAGCTGAAGCTATGAATCCTCTGTAGGAAGTCTGTAGCCTGTGCAATGTAAGCCAGTGAAACACCATGGTCCTTTCTCATCTAAGATTTATTATCATAAAAGTCATAAGAAGCAGTAAAGTTCTCTGGCTTCATGAATGGGCGCTATAATTTCAGTGTACCAAATCCTATTCAGCAGCTCATAAAAATATAGTGAAAAGGTGCTGACCAACTCTTGTGAGTAATGGACACTTACAGACTAGCCAAGATGTCTGTCTTTAATTTAGTTAATTGCTACTGGGCTTAATGAGTGAAGAGTCGGGGGGAAAAGGGGCTGACTCTGGCATGGAAACTATAGAGTCATTTTAAACTGAGAGCTGACAAGAGTAAGAAAATGAATGTGGAAGAAATGCTGCAGCTGCGGACTAGGTCATACTTGGAGGTTTGCATACACTTGAGGGGCTCTATTCCTGAGAAGATCTTCATTCTGGATCTTCTAATAATTAGATAAATAATGCTGAAGTTTCATTTGTCTCCCTTTGCTGGCAGCTGAGCTGATTGCCCCATTGCTGTCTTCACCCCTCGCACGCCATCTTAGCAGAGAGGCAGCCTGTAGTCCTCCCCCAGGCCCTGCTTCCAAACTGGCTCCGTTTCTGCATTCAGGCACAGACTGCAAGGCCACGGGTTAAAGGTGGAAATTTAAGAGAGAGGAAAAAAAAACATTTCCCAGCTCCCTTCAGCAGGGAGTCTCATGGACATCATCTGCAACTAAGTGAAGGCTGTTAACCTTGTCCCATCTACCCACATAGATCTTGTAGGGTGGCCAGATCCTTGACACTCAGGAAGCTTTTTTCACCTCACCAGTGACAGATTGAAGCATGTTATAAATTATTGAGGCAAAAATTGTGCTTTTCCTTGTTTTCCCTCATTTCTGGTGGGGTTGGCTTTTTTTGTTTGTTTGTCTGGTTTTTATGTATCTGGTATTCAGTTTTGTCTCTCAGATAAATCATGAGAGTCTTTCTTCTGCAAACATGGCCAGTGGACAAGATAGCTTGGATATTGCAATAGGCACCTTAGATATAGTGACAGGCACCTTATTCACTTCCTTGCCTGGCATGTGTGAATTTTCTATTATGGAAAATATTTACCCTATCATGTATGTTTCTACTGAGTTTGGTGGTGGGTTTTTTTTGTTTGTTTGGGTTTTGTTTGTTTTTGTTTTTTTTTCCCCCCCCAAGGAGTATTCCCTTCTTTCTGTGTCTTAGCTGAAATATAATGCATTTCCTCTTGTTCTGTAGACAAAATTTGAAACATTGGCTTACAGCTTAGAATATGGATTGTGTAAAAACCGCTGGTGGCCAAAGGGTTTGTTTCAACACACAGCAGGAAGTTTACACAGATCCTGAGCTACATTTTACCCTTTTTTTGAGAAAATGCTGAGAAGGTTCCACTCAACAATCATTACCTTCAATAGGCTAATTTGCCTAAATAAGGACTTTGCTATTGCGCTGCATCTACCTGTATGCCACTTTGAAGAGATTGGAGCCAGAGAGTCTCCTAAGCAGCTGTTTTTCCTTAATGTAAATAGTTTGGTACATTTCAGACAAAGTATAAAATACTAGTTCAAATAATAGTCCACCCATGTCCTCTTCTGGATGTCTTAAGGCTTTCTGTATATGACTGTAGGTAATTCCTTGGAATGTAAAAGAATTCAGTGCAAATTAAACATTTAGTTTGGGAGGTACCAAGGTATTACATATTCAAGAGAACAGGGTATGAGAATAAAATTGTATTCTAGGGGAAAAAAAAACATTAGAGGAAGAGATTTATTCAGAACACTATAGTGAAGGATGATAAATGGAGAAAATAGTAAAGAGAATAAATAAATTTATTAAAAACGAGTGCTAGACAGAGAAGTATAGATAAACAGAGAGTAAAAGGGCTGAGTTTTCTTAGCCTGTCAGTCCCTAAAATGATTCAGTTTTCGTATGTGGAAGATGATTACAATACGACAAGGAGTATTAATCTAGCCAGTCCTTCATAAGTGCAATAATTTACTGTCAGTATTTCCACTAGCAAACCCCACTATATGTCAAACTATTTCAATTTCATTAATATCTCTAGTGTTACATAGTTAAAATTTGTCTGTTATAAAATGAAGACTGAAATAATTCCGTTGCACTTTTTGCAATGCATTTTGTGACTCAATAGTTCTGAGTATTTGCTTGTTTAAAGGCAAAAGGGTGTCAAAGAAGGGCAATAAAATTCTAGACTGAACACATGTTTTTTTGGAGACGTTTCTGTCAGGAAACTGAGATGGCTAAGTCCAGTGAATTGTGGTATCTGTATCTGATGTTGGGCAGGATTCCTGCATCTATCCCAAGTATAAAAAGCTAATATAAACAAGTCTCAGGCTTCTTATTCCTGTAAATTTTATTTATTTTTTTTTCAATAGACACTATTGGACAGTTCATAGAGGGCTGCTGATACAGTGGCCAGACAAGTTTAGGGAGTATGTCAGGAACTGTAACAGGTGATGAGAGTATGTTCTTGATCATGTAGGAACCCATGAGTTGGAAGGGGGAAAAAAGGAGAATTTGGGGTACTCCTCATGGAAGACAAATCATCCTGGTCTTGGAATGATACAGTGTACTCTGACATTTTTCTCTCTCAGCCTGTCCTTTGCCTGAGCAGTGAGTGCTCGTACCAGCTCTCCTCACTCAGTGGAGGCTGCCAGGACTGGGGATTTTAATTTACACTGGCAATCAGGCAATTCTCTAGCTGCTCCAAAAACGCAGAGAGCGGGAAGATGGATAAAAGCCAGTAATTGCAGAAAAAGAGCACTGCAGAGCTGAAGCCAGAGGAAATAACATAAATAAAGGTGTGATATAAATAAGGCTACAGCCTGCATTTCATATCTATCTGTGTACATACATATTTCAGTGTCCGTCATCGTGTAATTTTATCACGAATCCATGCACATCTGAATGCTGACCATGTATGATTGTGGCTGCTATTGTATATATTTTATGAATTGTTTACCTATAGTTGCAACAGCTTTATAGTCTTAAAATTTAACCAGTGCCTTTTCTCCATTCTACTGTTGCGTTGCCAGTTCCCTTGAACTAAGAAGCTAGTAGCTGCTGAAATTACAAAATACCTACATAATAAAAATTCTTCCAATATAAAAATTAACAGACTAAAATGGCATATCTGAGGCACACACTAGCTTGCTGTAGTTTAAAATGCTTACTTTGAAAATGCCTTAATTTGAAAGCACTGTAATGAAAGACTGTTAATGATACACCAGAAATGAGCTAAGGCTGGTTTCAGAAGCACAGATGGCTAATTGGCTTCAGTTGGTAGGTTATGTCATTTTAATTAAATTTTATTAGGAAGCATTTCAAAGCCATAACTGATGGTTTAAGATAAACATGGTTCTTCATAAATGACCTATTGCTAACCTTTATTTCTTTCTCTCTCTCCTCTCAGCGTTAATAGAGGCTGCTGTGACTGAGCTCTCCATGGCCATCTCTCGTCTCATCCATGTTTACAGCAGCAGCTTTGATGCCAATTTCCAGCTTGCCAGCATACCTAAAAACCCTTCATGTTCAGACGTCAGCCTAGATTCCCAGCTCAGCTTCACTGTTTACGCCACCCATAACATCCCAGAAGCCTGGGTGAACAGGTAGGAGGAGATATAGCAGCTGTTCACAAGATGGGGTATTGTCTCTTGTGATCACATGTTTTTCACAGATGCTAGCTCACTTCTCTTGGTTTGGTGATACTCCTGTATTAATGCTGGAGGCTGGGTAAGTGGGTGTATCTCCGCTGCTTTTCTAGGATGAAGTGCACTTACTTTAGCTTGATTAAGAGAATTCCAGGCTCCGTAGACAGATGGAAAATTGAGGAGGTGGCCTAGATGGTTGCCCTTGACTGGTGTGGAAGGAGGGTAATAGAAGCAAGGTCAGAGCACTGCCTTGACGGGTGTGCGTGCAAATGCTTGTGTGATTGACTTGCTGAGAAGGGAGGAAGGGAGGAAAGGCTGAGTGCTGCATGCCAAGAGAGTTTGGACTGGGACTTTGTGTGGCCTCCGCAGTGCAAGTAACTGGAAGGACAGAAGGCCGGCTGACCACATTAGACAGGAGGGGTGCTTTCTTAAACTCAGTCTCAATGAGGCTTTATCAGCAATTTTTGCTCTTGAGGTATTCAAACCGCATTACTTGGCTAAGCATGTGCATTGACGATCATCTTTATAGATAGTGATTAAAATAAGTATAGTTTATAGGTCCAAGTATACGTAGTATATTAGCATAGCAGAGGAAAGAAAAAAGGGAGGCACCTTTAATAAAAAGCTGATTGAAATATTCTCTTCTGAATTGTTCATTAGGTCAAATTAGTTGCTTTTCCTACTCTGAGCAAAACTGGTGTTCTTCTCTTACCACTCCAGTGCAGTCAAAGGAGGACAGGTGACTACAGTCTGGTAGCATTATTTTTATGAGTCAAAAGGCTGTTCTCCAAGTTATTATTAATATTTTCCCCTTACTCCCACTTTACCTTGAATTCTAAATGACTGATGAAAAAACAGTGGGATCATTTGCATTAGACTGTGAGCAAGAGAGTGTAGTATACAGCATTAATTGTAATTACCAGTTTAGTAAAAATCTGAGAGAATTTGCATTAGTTAAGGTAAAAATACAGAACTCTAATCACTATATGATTCTGCAGATAGTTATACCATTCCCACTGCGTTTTGTTTTACCAGAAAAATGTGAAATTATATATGGCCTAAAGACCACTGATTACTTGAATGCTATGTTCAAGCACGTGAAAATGAGAATCTATCTTCCTCCTTAATCTCCTTCCCATTCTATACAAAATTCATAGCTAGCATGAACTTCTTAACATGGGGTGCCTCTCTGACACCTACTTTCCTCAAATACACTTTTACTAACTTCATTGACATGCATACTCCCCGTTCTTATTTCTGCACTGCGTGATTCATGTTGGCTATGTCACAACTCTCGTTTTCCCTTTCCCGAAGGTCACATTTTATGATCTTGCTGCTGCTCACAACATGTATTTTAATATATATTCCTGCATATATAAAAAAAATATATGTATTATAAATGTTAAAATTTTGACATCCCTTGCTGTCTGTCTCACATTGTTTTTGTTTTTTTTTTTCTGTAAATACCAGTATGTGATAAATGGCTTTTCTTTTAATCGTTTGGGATTAGGGAGAGTGAACTATCTTGTGTTTTACTTGTTTACTTGTGTGTATCTTGTGTTAGTGTCCTGTAAAATCCCTCTCAAGTTCACTTTTGTGGATTTGATTTTTGCCAATTTTTTGTCAATTTTTATGTTTATGCTCTCAATTTCTTACTGTCCTCGTTAAAAAGATAGGTAGAGACCTTACAAGTTGCAGAACAATGTTGCAAAACTGATTACCTTTCTTTACTGTATTTTCATTCCTCTTTTTTTTAATCCAGCTTGTTGTTTTATGTTATTTAAATCCTAAGCAGATATGCCCTATTTGATGCCAGTGGCATAACATTGCTAGCTTCATTTGTTTCTACATCCCCCCAAAATCAAATTCCTATCTACATACGGGTGATATGAAGTGATTTTGGGGACAAGACTTGTAGAGTCATGCCTTTGAACTCACAGGGAGGGTACCTAGGCAGAATGCTCTATAAAGACCTAAAATGTGTTGAAGTGCACACACTCTGAACAACCTTTCTGACTTTAGACAGACTGAAACATTGTGTAAGCATTAATCTTCCCAGGATTAGGTCCTTTTGGTGTATAAATCAGGGATATATCTGTATATTGTGTATCAATAATTCTGTTTAAACAGGAATGGTTAATCATTTGATTGTATTAAAACCTATTATTTCCTGCACTATCCTCCAACTGTTCGTAATGTTTAGACTCTAGAGGAAAGATGCCATATTTAAGAGCAGAAGTATTTTCTAGTCTTGTAAGGTATTTTTTTTCTTTTTTCTGCATCGATACTTTATAGGTTCTACAGATTCCAGATCTTTTTCTTTGAATGGAAAAAAAAAAAAGGGAAAGAAAAAAAAGAGCGAAAAAAGAAAAAGCGTATCTGCTACAATAATTATAACAATTACTATAACTTTCTGGAAGAGATCAACTATCATATTTGTAAATAAAACAAAGCCAGGCACCTTCAATCTGCAAATGCTTCAAGTTTGTTGTTCTGATTTGACTCTGTTTCCCCTGTTCATCATTCTTGTACAGAATGTGGTCTAAAGCTGAGAGGGCAGGAAGATCTGGAAGTTACAAGACCAGTTAAGAACATTAGTTGATTATACTTTATTCCTCTATTTTGAGTAAAATTTTGTAAGACTTCAGTAAGAAGAATATCAAACCAACAGATAGCCCCAGACCTGAATTACTCTGTGAAGCTAGTCGGTTAAGTGTCTGAATAATGCCAACACAGAGGGCTTTAATGTTTCTGCTGTAATGAATGTATAGATTCCCTTAATTACTAAACTGTTTTTCACTGATTGGGAAAAGTATAGATTTACTGTTGACTGACATTTTATGATGAGCAAGTTGTAACACTTCAAAAATTGTGTCCAAACTTCCCTTGACTGCAATAATGAAAAAAAAAAAATTAGTCTTAATGAGAAAAACATGGAGCAGAATTTAGGTGTCTTTAAGTACTCTTCCTGAATTCTGAACATTTAAAAAAAAAAAAACAACCCAAGGTAAACCTCTTTTACCTCCCATATTAATATGAGATTCATTATTTTAATTCTTTTTGATTGTAAGGATAGATCTTCACATGTTTCTGAATGGTTAACCCCAAATTTACTGTGCTGGACTTGTTACATTACAATTAATCTTTCTTTTTTTTTTTTTTCCCCCATCCCTTTGTAGCTACAAAGTTTTCTCTTTTTCTTGTTCACTGACTTACGCTGGGAAGACAATATGTCAAGTCAAGATTTGCAAAAGTATACCGGCTAAAAGATCCTTCTTTTTCCTGGCTGACTGGAATGAGAAGTAAGTTTTGGTCTGTTTGATACATGTTTGTCTGGTAGATTTTACACATTGAATATTTATTCCCAAAAAAAAGACCCACATCTTTATTATGGATTTCTTCTGAGCAAATTAAACTCTACATAATTCAGAGAAACTTAGGAAGATGGGAGTGTGAAAGGAGTGGGATAGCCAGAGGGAGAGAAACAGGACTAAGCTAAATCTGGTCTGACAACAAGCTAAACTAGCTGGTCTGAGAATAGGTTTCATTCACTGGAGAATGAAATTCCACATCCTGGAACCAAAAGGAGATACAACCAAAGGCTGTATTTCTGTTCTCTTTTGAGAACTTCTGCCCTTTGGATCCACCTCTAATAGGTATGCAATCCAACATGAGAATGTATCGTAATACTTCGTTAAGGAAGGAACAAGGCTGTTGTGTTTTTTGGGGTGGTTTTTTGTTGTTGTGTTGGTTTGGGTTTTTTTCAAAGAAGGTTCTGCAATTTTAAAATGAGGACCTTAGTTCGAGACTGGAATTTTAGAGTAAAGACTAACAACTGCCTGTCACCTGCCTGTCTGCTTTGAGGAAAATAACTCCATTGAAAAGCAAGGCGCACAAGCAAACAACTTTCAGTTAGGGCAATAGGATGATAAAAAGCATATTTGCAACACATGGGAGAGAAGTAGGCAATTTTTTATGATTTGGTGGGTAATAATTGTATTTTTCCAACTTCCTGTGCGTGACGTGTTTATATTTACAATCTTTCAAATTTTTGGTATTTTATGTCACTTTTTACTGTATTCTAAAACTGAAAGCAGCATGAACAAAGGCTACAAGTCAGCTGAAAGGGTTTTTTTAAATTCTAGTTGAATGCAGAGTGTAATTCATAACTTCTGTTTGCCTTCATCTAAGACGTATAAGAGTTTGAAGCTGGTCAAATGGAAGAAGACCTTTTTATGTCAAGCCTGTTACATGCAGAGGTTTACTGCAGGACATGAACATGTTGAGATCATGACAACGGATTCTGTTTTTATTCCAAATCTAACACAGCACTTAACAACAAAATCAAATGTTTTCACATGAAGACAGGAACTGGCTGCTTTACTGTGTTGTGCTTACCATAGTATGACCTTGGTGTATAGTATCAGAATATTAGGCCAGAAGATTTTTCCTGTATGAAAATATGCATAGGAAAGGAAATGTTTATGTTGTTTTTAATTTATTTTAAATATAAAATACTTGTCACAGTCCTATAATGAGAAAATGTGGGTTTTGCTATTTGTGCTGCTAACCCTCTAAGAAAGAATAAACAAACAGCACCAAACTTGACAGAACAATCAGTATATTCAGAATATTTTGAAATAGAGAGAAGGAACGGTAGAGGTGGTGCTTTACGTCTAACTGGCATAATTTAAAACATACACAAGGAGAGGCTGGTTTGGCTTTCCTACAATAAATATATGTATATAAAAACTAATTAATACTTTTGGCAAGATTTCAAGCAGGTATTGATTAAAAAATAGAGTCTTTTGCTGAGGTAAGTATTACTGCAATTGTTTTTCATGTCATCAAGTGGCACCATTTCCTAGTGGAGGAAGTCTGGGTCACTCGAAACCGTAACCAAGCTATGTTCACTCTTAGTTATCTTTTGGCCATAACATCACTTTTCTGGAACAGAAGGGAATACGTTTGCATAAAAAGCTTACAGAGGAGACAATTTCAGTTTTGTAAAGTTTCATGCCTTGAGTTACAAAGTGCTACTTTCATTCTAACCCATATGCTATTATCAGTTGATCACAGCCATTGAAAATGCATGTGGTAAAAGGTCACCAGGAAGAGCTTCTATTACATTACGAAGTCAAATATTGTCTGTACAGGTAGGGATCAATAAGGCTGAAAATAAACCTGGCTAATTCAAAATGAGTCCTGATTTTAGATTAGGAATTACTCGAACAATGCAAAAAAATGGAGGGTAGTGGTTTTATGACTGGGAATCGAGGAAGAGAGTTTTTTACTGCAGAGAAGACTTGCTTTATTTGCTGGTTTTCATGTATTTAGTTTGTGTTTTCAGGTGCTTTAACCAGTTACTGTCTGAACATTAACTTGATAGGTTTTTTGTGTTTAAACATGAGCTTCTGTTGAAGTCTTTTATTATGTTTAGTCTGTCTTAGAATGTTCTCAGGAAAGACGGGAATCATTTGATACCTAAGGAGATTGCCTTATTCAGTGTTTATTCTGTTTGTCCTTTTTTAAGAGTATACTTTTTGCTTTAGAACTTGTGTGTTATCTTTGAAAAGTGTGATTGTCACCTAGTGCAGAGTTCGAACAGGCTGATGCTATATAGCACGTAATCAGTAAAGTCCAAAAGTTGCCCCCTTAATTTTCTCATCAGTTTCATTTTTCAGTGACTGAGACCTCTTAATTATTTTCTTTCTTTTGTCTTAGCTGGTTGCTCTTAACATATTTATTCCACCATCTCCTCTTTTTTCAATCTTCCATAATTTATGTTAAACCTACGGACGTGAAATATGGAATTAACATTAAACCTACCATTCATGACCTCAGATACTTTCTTGGCATTGGATTTCCCTGTTCTCTATATTTTGTTTGGCTTCACTGTTTTCTTTACACTCTCTCAGGGCAAAGCCTGGGTTGACCCAGAGCTCTTTTGTGTGGTCTTATGATACTGGGCCCTTGGCTTTTGAAACCAGCTGTATAACTTTATCTAATGTCTGTGAATAGCACCTTCTCAGTGAGTAGCTCCTCTGTTCTTCTCAGCTACTGTTGAAATTGTTCACCCACAGGGAGTCTTATTTCTGGCCACTGTTCCATTTCCTCTTTCTTCTTAGTCATCCATTTAACTCAGCCTCATGCAGTCAGAAAGGATAATAGCAACTGGGTAAGCTCAGACTTGCATTAATCAAAGTTCTTAAAAGCAACAGAGGTATTCCCCTTCTCCGTGTATCACGTGTCACTGGAAGGGAAATTTTGCTCCTCTTTGACCCATACTTTAACTCTTCGGATGTCTAACTCTCGTCAAAGTTTCCAAGTTCTTTCCCTACTGGTGTGCATCTGGTAGTGCCATATATTGTGTCCTAGGGAACCTCTGGCAAGCATTTGCTTTCTGCAGTGAGATTATTGTGAGTTTTTTCCTTGCTCCAAGTTCCCAGGGAGTGTTAACAAATGGCTGTGTTAGAAAATGCACTTCTCAGTTTTTTTGTTCTTGTTTCTTTACAGCATTATCGATGCTTTAAAGTTAAGTGTAACTCGTTGTCGAACAGTTTTACGTAACATGGGCAGAGTTGTTGGCCTATAAGTGAAAAAGAGAGACAAGCTATCTATAGCATGTAAAACAGTTCAGTTTCCCAATAATTGTTTCTAAGTAATTATGAGTGAGGAAGAGGGCATGAGACAGGGAAAGCAGACTTGAAAGCTATAAATAGGGACACGTGGGAAGACAGTTGAGAATTGCTTCTCAATTCTATTCCTGTTAATTAGAAAGAGTGGGAAATTGCTGTCTTGCTTTGTTATTCAAAGAGAGAGGTATGCAAATTTGAATAATTTCCAAATGTTTAGGAGAGATCATCTGAAATTTTGACAGTAATGCTAATTTGGAAGACTTCAGAATTTCAGATTAAAACCATCTACTTTCTTTCAGTGGCTCCTCAGTGCATTCAAGTAAACTTTCCCGAAGCCAATAGAATTTTAACAGTTTTGGAACTAGGAGCAAAATCTAATGCTAATTTTACCTTACACTATTACCCTGTCTTATTTTTGCTACCCATAATCCTTACATTTTTCAGGCTACTATACTTTTTAAATACCAATTTCTACATATGCTTACTGCTTAACTATGTCTATACTTTTTTAAAAATGCTGAGTCGCATTGTTCTGCCAGTCTAGATTGAATATCTGAAAATTAAATGGAATCTATGTTATTTAAATTTATCTTCTAGTTTGTTTTCTTAATCTCCAGTTTATGCAGATCTTTTGTTTTCTTAATGCTTATGTTGTCAATAAGGAATAATTCTTTTAGCCTTTAGCTCCTTATATTGATTTTGTTTATACAGAAAAAGTGTAATTAATTTCACTTTCCACTTGAGAAATTTAAGTTTGCACTAAATATACATGGAAAAATCTAGAAACGCAACGTCCACTATAAATGTTCTCTTCAGGAAAAAGAAAATATAGACTTGCACATGTCTGGGTAGTTACAGGCATGATTTTTCCATACAGCATGAAAGTATCTTATTTATTAGAATTGTTCTAAGTTATGATTTTAAATCAACTCATATAATCTATATAAACAAATTGAATGACCCGCTAAATTTGCTAATGGTCAATACAAAGTTGACATGAACACTGATAGATCTGAATTTTCTCACTAAAAAATGTGAATCACTCATTGCTGTTAAGACAAAAATCTGCCTTTAAATTGTGGTTGGGAAATACCACATCACCAGAGCACATCTGAACAAGAGAGTGATTATCACACTCTACTCACAAGCAACTTCTAGTTTAAGTAGTGTTTTCCTCTGAAGACACAAGACAGCAAATAACTCACTATTGGTTTACAATTCACCCTTAGGGAATGCTTATGCTAAAATAGCCCTTCATTGGTAAGGTAATTCTAAAGCAAAAGTTTAACTAAGCTTTTCCTGCCTTTGTCAGCTCTAGTGGTGACCACTGAAGCGAATGAGGTTTTTTTATGTCTCTTCTCAAGTACTGTGACCCAAGTTAATGATTGGCAATACTCATCAATGTGTTCAAGGGATCTGTCAGTTGCATTTTCCTTCAGTGCAGCTCTTGTAATTTATAGCTTGATATATGTGTTAAGGCATCTAGAAAACTGTAGAAAGTACTCACTTGTGGTAACAATGCTCAATGTTTTTTAACTTTTATTTTTCTCTTTTCTGATTTTCTTTTAGAATCAATTTTCCTCTACGAATAAAGGCTCTTCCGAGGGAAACTATGCTGACAATAAAACTACTTGGAGTGAACAGCGCCTCTAAAAATACAGAAGTGCTTGGTTGGACATGCTCCCCATTGTATCCAAAAGAGTAAGTTCAGTTTTGTATGACCGCTTAAGACCATTCTTGAATAGTATTGCACTCAACTTGGGAGAAATATAAAAAGACAGAAATACTCATTTCAGGACCTTGCTGTAAGACTGAGACAGTCACTTACAGTGAACTGCACTTGGTGTGACAGTAAGTGCCTCGTCTATAAGCTTTTCTTTCTTTCCAATACATTGTTTTTGAACTTGGCTTATGTAACTGTTTAACACTTACAATAAAGTTCCCTAGGACTGTAGCTTTCAAAATCCTTCTCAGCATAGCCTCTTGTTCACAATGGTTGTTTTTTTTTCAGTTCTGTTCTCACACCCATTCATTCTTCTCAGAGTGGGCAGTTAGCGATGACCACAATGAGCACCTTTCCCTCTACACACCACTTCAGAAGCTTTCTCCTCTTTTTTAACCTCTTCTTTCTACACAGCACACAGTGTAACAGTTGTTTAAAGATGTTTGTAACCTTGAATGTCTCTGCAGTGATGCATAAACAGAGATCTAAGGTAAATTTTCTGGAGTGCCCTAAATATATTTTAGTAGCATTGAGACATCTGAATTTAGATCAAGCCTTTACAATGATACTTAATTTTTGTTTGGACTCCGTAGCCCTGCATGCCCTCTGGGCAATAGAAGGATACGTTCAAGCCCCACAAGTTTCTACATTAGCATACTAGCATCTATCTCTAAGATATAATTCTTTCCTCATCATGAGACATCTTCATCTATTTCTGCATATGGTGGCAATCACGATTTAAAACAAAACCAAACCAAACCAAAAAATCTGATTGCATGTATGAATTTACTATGTTTGAAAGACCTTGAGTTCCATTGAACTTCTAAGCTGAGAGGCTTAAAACACTAGAAAATAGGTTGGACTGGGTTAGAGGCTCTTTCCATCTTTTCAGAAAAAAAATTCAGATTACTCCATTCACAAAAAGAGAGCATTCTTCTGCAACTTAGCGATTAGAGCACTTAGCTTCAAGGAAGGAAAGAAAAATGAATCAACTGTCTGCTCCAAGGATTGCTTGGGCATTTTATTCAATGACTTTTCTTTCATTAAGTTAGTGTGAAGAAGAGCACATCACTCTTCCATTGTGTGTGTATTCTTTTTTTTTAAAAAACAAAATGTTTATTTTGAGTATTTCTACCATTCTAGTGCTTAGGGTGAAATAGATAGAGGGATTATCTTGGCCAAGAATCTAATTTGAGATGAAGAGGTTAAAGTGTCCTCACCCCCAGTAAGCTGATACATGCTGAGTACATGCAGAAACAGAGCATTAGGCATGATAACTTTATTGGGGAACACTTGGACACCTTGGGAGGTAAATGGGATGTGTGAGAATCCTGTTCTTGAGAACCTGTGAAATTTTCTTCAAGTCACAAAGCAATGATTTTTGGAAGATCTGAAAGCCCTCAGCTCCCTGGGATGTCAGTTTTTTAATGTATGCATTCAGAGCAAGCATGTTGATTTTCACTAGGAAGATCTCAAAGTCACTCAGACGATTTCGAAAATTTTACTGAAAAATGGCTCCATTCTCTCATGGTACACACAGTCAGTACAATGAAGGGGATAGAGTGTTACTTTCCTTTCATCTGCTGTATAATTGTACAGATCGTTGCTGAAATGACCCTTCAAAGCAGAAATAAAAGTTGAGTTGTTGGGGAGGAATGATTTAGGAATAGGATGTTCAAAACCCCCTAATCTGATAACTCTATTATTTACAATTATAGTAATTACTAACACAAAGAAGCCTAAACGCTTTTTTCTCTTTTAGCCAACCACAACTCCACAGAATTATTCATTTACCATGATTTCAATTGATGTACTGTTTTAAAAATAAGGATACCCCTGAAATTCCTTCTGAAATGTGAAACTTGAAAGTATCGAAACATTCCTGCTTTTCCTTTTCTTTGGAAGATCATGAATATTTTTTGGTAAACTACCTCTCAGAGCTACCTACCTCCCTGCTACTTAGAAAGGAGCAGGATTAAAACTGTCAGGTAATTCTTAATAGGTAATGCTATCAGTTTGTTGACGTAATTGAGAAGCAACAGTAGGACTTTGAGAAGCCATATCCTGCTCCACAAAAAATTTAAAATTTAATAATTGTTTTAATTTGACTTTCCAATTTTGTGGAAAACATTAATAAACTGAGCGATGAACCTAACTTCACTCCCCTTGCTCCAGGAGTGCAACTAAACTTCAAGACTTATTTCAATAGAGTACTTCTGAACTTGAAAGTATGTACCAAGAAAAGATTTGTACCCATAGTGTCATGATAATGTGTCGAGAGTACCTTTTATTATTGCAAATAGTATTACAGTCTTTAAATGAACAAACTCTCTAAATGTGTATGAAGATTATAAAGAAATCTGACCAGGAAGTCTTTGACAAAACATTTCTAACTTGGAAAATACCACTTTCTCAAAAGAAAACTTTTCTCAGAGGTGAATTTGAGTTCTAAAACAGTATTAACGTTCTCATGTCTAGGATTTAATTTATAGGGGAAAGGACAGGAATAAGCTCTTTGAAGAATCCAGTAGCCCTGAGGTATTTGCCTGGGTCATCAAACATCCTTGTTCAAATCCTTGTCCCAGTTGGTCACTGAGCCATTCTTCTCACAGTCAGCAAAGATAAGGACAAAGAGTGGTCTCTTTTTCTCTGTTCAGATGCTTGTTAAAAGAAATATTATTTTTTTTAAACACTGGAAAATACAATAAATGACAAACATTTTAAAAATACAGTTTCTCCTTCTGTTGTGTTATATTTTTTGATGATTAAAAACACAGGAATTCTCTTCAAGCTGGTTGTGGCTTACGTTAAAAAGAGAAGGGAAAAAAATTATCAGTTTTGGGTTATTCTCAGATATTACTTAAGAATCTTGACCTTTGAGTGACCTAAGGCAAAAGAACACTTTAAAAGACTGATTTTATTCCTCTGCAAATTTGGTATCTATTTTCTCTTCCAAAATGTTTTTTGTCATTGTACGGTCACTTCTCTCCTTCATAGTATAATTCTTTATATTTAGTTTGATATGAAGATTAAGAAGAACTGAACTTATTTTAACATATAAAGTATACAAATTCCTTTCATCTGTTTCAAGAAGTATGAAGAGTTTCTAATGCTTTTGGGCAAGACCATGTCAAAGTCCCTTGCCAGATCAAAAAGCTGTGACAATTTCCTGAGATTTTAACACTCCGGTTCTTCTCTAAAATACACTGACTAAGCAGAGTGTATGAGAAATATATAAAAAAGTAGAAATAAAACCCAACTGTTTAAATAAAGCCTATTACTTATTATTTAGCATCTCTTATTACAATCTCTTCTCCATACCTTACCCGTGTTGAAACCATGCAATAACTAAAAATGTTCTCAAGAATTTGGCCTGTGTAATTTTCTTTTTATTTGTTGTTGTTAAAGACTTGTCAGTGAACAGATGTTTATTAAATTTGAAATTTGCTTAATTTACATTATTTCCTGAATTCCAGTAATATCTCTCACTATTCTCACAGTTGCCTTACAGTGTGCTGATTTATAAAGTGAGTAGCTGATGGATATATAGAGCAGCCACTATACTCTTTATCAAATGTGTGTTGGGATTGCTGCTTACCAACTTTGCGTGTTTCTGTAACAATAGTCTTACTCTTTACAAAACTGACTTTCTGCAAACTTTCTCCAAACTTTGCCTAACTGAGGTTGTTTACCTTAAAATTGTTGCTTGTACACTTATTTTGTAATTTTGTTTTGGGGCAAAAATTAGGGAAAAATCCTTATCGTAACTGCCAATTTGTTTTAAAAGTCTGAAATAATAACATAATTTTGCATTTGCTGTGTTCAGCACCTTCAAATTTCTGGAAGTTATTTAAACTAGAAACTGTGGGGATGGAAAATGTTGTTCTTATAAATGTCTGTAGGACATTTAGCATTACTTTGCAGTTGAAAATCATATCTCTAATGTGAATTTTCTAGAATGCTGTAGTATTTCTAATTATTATAAAGTAGTTATTTCACAGTATCATTCCAATGCAAAATTAAGAGCGCTTGGGCCATGAGATACCGGGGGTTTATAGCTTAGCAGCTTTGGATTTCCTTTAAATTTACCCTCTGCTCTGTATTTCTGAGGCTTATGATGTCAGGTTTGGGGATAATTACATTATTTTTACACCATGTTTTGTCCTCATTTTCCTGGTATTCCCAGTCTAAGCAGTAACTCTACTCTAATGTTGTATACATTTGGGAATGAACATGGTAATAATGATTGTTGCTGACAACTTGTACAGTACGTGAGCCTCCACATACACATTTCTCATCCTTATCAGGTAGTTGACTTTAGATAGTGGCCCTAAATCAATGCCAGTAAGGCCCTTGATGGTGCATCTGTGTCAAGAACTCTTACTAGATGCAAAAATCGGTTCAAAAAGTCCATATGCAAGCCCATATGCCAACTTTCCATTCCTTCACAACAGAAAAATGTATTTATCTCTTGGGCTGAATAGTTTAGTGATCCAGAGCTAACTAACAAATCAGAAATCCATCATGTGAGGCAATCTGGGAGTTGTAATGTCCCCCACAGTGCCCATTGCTCTGACTTCACTGATTCTAACAACACAATTTATTTTGAACGGGTATTTCCAAATCAGACACAGCAAGCAACAAAAATTTCCTCTTGCTGGGTGTGGTGAGGGAAGTCTCCCATGTGACTTAGGGGCACAAGGTTGGTTTTATTAAGTTAGGGTAACTTAAGCTGTCCTTAGCAGCAGGGTCATCTTCTGCTCTATTAAGATGGGAAGTTTATTTTAGCTCCGGTAATAAACAAGAGCTGGGAATACGTGTAATTCCAGGGGTTTCCATCTGCATGAGCATATGAATAAATAAGTGGCAGTAGGCACAGAGCAGCACTTGTTTATTCACGTTCTGATGTGCTTGATGCTGAAGTTGCTATATGGAAACCATTGTTTACGGCTGTGATCATTATGCAGTCTTTACAAAGGTCATTATCACTACCCTCACCTTACAGATGGGAAAAACTGGCAGGCAGAATGGGGAGTAACCTGCCTGAGCTCATCAGCAGAACCAGGTAGCAGAGATACCTGTCTGTTCAGTAAAGGTTATGGATATCATGCTCGTGATGCTAGCTCCTTCCTTTTCTGAACGCATCCTGCACACTCTCTTGCTGCTTTTCCTTTTTGTAAAAATTATCAAGTATCTTTTTAGTGTTTCATTCCACCCACATGGCCCTCTTGTTGTTCCATTTGTGTGTCCAAAAGCAGACTTGGACCTGAAGAATGTTAGCTGTGCACTGCATACAGTGCCCCAATGATTGCTAAGGAAAGCTGTGCCTCAAAAACATACACTGTATTTTGCAGTTGTCGATGCCTCTTTTTAAAAATGCCTCCTGTGTTTACAGACTTGCCTTAGTCCAAAGAGTGACTTACTAATGGAAGATACATAAGTTGCTCGCTTATTTGTAAAAACATAAATTAGGCTACTCTATATACAAGGCATAAATGTGTGTCTAGTTCTTACAACTAGTTCATTTTTTCTTAGAAGATTTCTTCTCCATGCTATCATAGTGGCTTAATGTCTTTGGTTTTACTCATAGTCCTATCATCTGCTTTAACATGTGAAGTCTTCTCAGTCCAGCAAAGATACGTTGCTTTCCTTGCTGTTTCTCTGGTTGAGGACTCTGAGAAGCCCACCTGCTGATTCTTCCTTATCTTTCTGGACAGTCTTTAGCTACATCTGCACTGGGCGCAAATGAGTTGAAATAATGAACTCCGGAAATGTCTCAATTAAACACATCTACAATGCCTCTGAGATCTGTGCTACTTCTTGTATTTGCCTATACAGTTTTCCAGGTTTCCCAGGAAAAAAAATCCACTGTATGGATTCTTTTTTAAAGCCCTCCGTAGTTTTAGAGCGCAATATGAAAGTGATTAGCCGTAATGAGAGCTGAAAAGAATAATTTAGTCTCCACGTTCATTCAGTTCTCAGCTACCCCTCTCCCTTCTAACAAAAGTGACAATTAGTTCAAATTATGATGTAAATCACTGTCCACAAACAAGTGGTTGAAGAGATGCAACTCATTTATTAAAGGTCATCCGAGTACACATCACAGAAAAACAACTTTGAACCACCATTGGACACTTCAGCATTCACATTTGTGACCTAAATGCAAAAGCCTTCATGGCACACAACTGCTTTCCCCCCAAGTGCCATCTTGTTCACATCACAGCTCCTTTTTTCTGTCACTATTCCCCTGCAAATATACCTACAGCTGCAAAAGAAACTTCAGAAAATGGTTTAGTCTTTAATCCTCCTGGTCTGTGTTCTCACAATAAAATAAAATGTTTGCACTAACAACATGAATAGCTTGAGAAGTGAAAAAGAAAAATTAGCCCTGAATTATGTTTACGCTGAGTGTTGACTGCAAAAGTTACTTTGCAGGAGTTTCTTTCTTCTTCTTCAGATGACTTAGCAACTATTTATTTTAGTTTGTAATTCGAAAGGTGCTTTTTTACAGCAATGTTGCAAATTCACGCTGGGATCAAAAAGTCCGTCTGGGTTCTCTTGTACCAGTAACATCCTCATCTCAGGTAAAAGCTGTACACTCAAATCTCATCTAGCTGGATGCCTGTTTCTGTTGATATGAGCAGAAGATAATCTATCTCATTCTCTCATTTGTATTGACTGAGCGGTGCTTGGAACGATTGTAATAAAAATTATTTGTTAGTAAAAAAAAGAGATGTTGCACATAATCAAATTTCTGACCTCACTAACCATTAAGATGTGGACAAATTAAAGGGTAGGTCCAGTGCACTCTATCTTCCTTTATTCAGGTACTGCATTCTTAATTCGAGTGGATTGGTTACAATTAGAACTTCCAGATTTTATTCAAGTTCTTTAAACTGAATTGTGTTGACCTGCCAAATCATGCTGGTTTTCTTATCTGCAGACCACATGCATGTCTGTTTCTGATAAGACTTTGTCGTACATGTAGTGCTCAGACCGGTACTTCAGACTATAATCTTTCATCTGTCCAAAAACCATATGCAACACATACAGTACAAGCTATCCCACTCAAACTCCGTTCAGCTCTTTGGAGACTTTGATATCATAGCCATGCCTCCCTCCCATCTACACATAAAATCAGCAAGGATCCTTCGTGGTTGCAGAAGGTTGCCATGAGTTTCTTGTTTTTGTGGAATAAATGTATACTGCCCTCCATCTCATATAGTGTGTTGACGCTTCACAATGTCTAACATATTCGTCCTCAAAATTAAGTCCGGAGATAGAAATGTGGTATTATCCTTTTACACCTGGCTTAAATGGCAACCCCTGTCACAAAAGAAGTCAGTGGTAAAGTGCAGAGCTGACCTGGAATGCCTTGGCAGCTTGATTTGCGTCGTGATCCCTGCAACTGCACCGGTACCACTACAGCAGTGAGGCCAGCAGTGTGCAACCTCTACTGATCTAGGCCAGATTTATACTAGCCACATATGGATAAAAGGTTTGTTCTCCTTTTGCCTGTCTTTTAAGCTACCCAGTTCCATGTTCTTTGATGTAATTTCAATAAACCCTGTTCACCTTGTCTTCAGTACCGACGCAGTACTTCTGTCTGTGTGTATTGCAGGCGGCTCATTCACGGGACTGTGCTGCTTAGCATGACGTTGTACAGCACGCTTACAACAACAATGATTACCCCAGGCATCTGCAGTACTGATACACCAACCTCAGTGACATTGCAGGTAAGAAAGCCAGAAAGCAAAGCAAAGGATTGTTTTCTAACAAAGTGCAAGAAAAAGGATTGTTCCCACAGCTCATCAAGACCACGCAAATTAAAAATCCTGTTTCCATTATAGCTGCTCAAAGAGAGCATGTTAATCTTAATGGATGGAAGCATATAATTCTGCACAGTGGCAAATGTGTATGATACTTCCCATATCAAATACCACCTCTGAGGACTAGAGAAGGTTTTTCTAGGGTAATTTTTGTTGTTATAATTTTGGTTCCAAAAATACTTTTGACACAAATTGATGACTTGGTACCTGACTCACGGCTGCCTTTTCAAATCTGAACTTTTGTTCTGAGTACTATTGAATTGCATGCCATTATAAATGTAACATACAGCTTGCAATTAGACTGAGTAGCATAACGGATTTGTAAAGGAAGTGGCTACAAGCAAATTGTCAGTAGGCATCAGTATAGCTCTCCCTTGGTGACTACATGCTGAGCACCCACTCATTCTGGGCAGAATGGTGCTCCCAGTATGGATAATGCATTAGGTCCGCATGGTAGTTTTGTCACCTTTCCAGGTCAAATTATCAACTGGATACTTCAAGGGCAAAGCCAATTGTTTTCTGTCTTAAAAAGCTGAATGACTATTAGCAAATGACATGTAAAAGTAGATAATACAGATAAATGAGGCTGGCCTAAAAATGCCCTATTTTTAATAGACAAGCAAATGGGGATTTTCTAGTCTGAGGAGTTCAGTCAAAGACGATGCCTTAAAATAGCTCCCCCATTAATAATAAAGGCAATTTGAGACAGTAAATGGCTATTAATTTATAATCTCTGTCTGCTGAAAGAAATGGAACAGGAGGATCTCTCATTCTGTCCCCTCCCACCACCCCATTTTCAGTTATTCCCATGCATGTGACAGTATCACGATCTGTGAACATGCTGGAAATGTCATAATGATAGCTTTTCTGATGTGACCAACAAGACACTTACATTTTGTAGGGAAGATTATGACGTGTGCTAATAAACCAAAATGGGATGTGCAAATTGAGCTGAGTTCTGAAGAACAACCTGAATTTTCAGCTAAGTCTGTAGTCAGATTATCAAGCACCTCAAGCTTTTTAATTTTGGTTGAATGTTTTCTTTCTCTGTATCTTAAAAACATTATCCTAAATTCCTGACCCCCGTATGTTAAGTGTAAAGAATGAAAAATTGGTAGATGTTGCATAATAGATATGAAGTCAAACATCCAGAAGTGAAGTCGGGAATCTAATTTTCATCCCTTACACTGGCAAATTACACATCAGAATTATCCCTACTTTTTCAGGAAAAAAAAAAAAAACTGCATTAATGAAAGCTTTCCATTTAAGACACATCTCATTAAAAAACAGGAAAGGAGGAAAAAAGGAAAAAATTACTTCAGCTTTGAGTTTATGCAGTTCTAATAAAATTGCAGTACAGTGGATGAAATTCTCCCAGGAAAGTCAGTGACAAAGCTCCCACCGATTTTCATGGGCTGAGTTTATCCCGAACATATTTAAGGTAATATAATGCATGCAGTGAACATCCTTAAAGAATTATCCCCTCCTCTTTCTCTCATACTTTGTATACTTCCTGTACAAATCTAAGATAACATCTGTTGACAGTTGTACCTGAGAATACGTATTGCTAAAAGGACTTCTGTCTTTTCTTTTTTTTTTCTGTAAACAAAGATTGACTTTCCAGAAACTAATTTGGAGTTCATTAAACCTGAACCTGAAGAAAGAAGAGGTGATCTTGAAGAGCCAACCAAAGACTGCCTGATGCATATTACAAGACTTTCGCAGACGCATTCGCTCTTGCTGTGAGTTGTACCCAGTTAGCCCTGCTGATTCTTGGCTTGCTGTACTTACTCTATCGATCACAATTAAATGCATCCAATTCTTTAAAAACAAAATTTTCCTCTGAAGGAGCCTAGCTTGATTGATTTGAGAAGTAACACCTCTAAATGAGAGAATAGGTCACAGCAAAGCCTAAATAAGCCCCTGGAGGTGGCAGTGTATTTTACCAGTTTAGAGAAGGATTGGTTTTGCCTTTCTGTTACTATATCTTTTCGTGTCCTTGAAGCGAGAAACATTTTTAATTCAAAACATAGGATTTTCAGGTGATGCAATAAGTCTACATCTGTATTAGCAAGAAAACCTTTGGGTTCTATGAAAATCAGCCTTCTTTAGTAATAATACACTCTGACTTCAGCTATAGTACTTAATTGGAACATAATCATTAAAAAACCCCTGTCAAGTTATAAGCAAGGAAAGAACTATGGAAAGTTTAGCTTTCGCAGAAGGTGAATAAAGACGAAGTGAAAGAAAACACACCGTATATACTGGGGCCGATTAGTATGCTCAGCTACATGTATGTTACACTATCAATTAGGATTATGTACTGTATCAAATAATTTTAGATATAATCACAGTGGAACTGGGAACACAGGTGCTTACTGAGAGCCTTTATACCAATCACAGTTAACTGTGTGAATTAATCCTCCTTCAAAGGCTAAAAGGTGCATTAGTTGTACAATAACTAAATAACTTAAAGCGAGTTCAGCCCTCTCAGTGTGCTGTGATGTATCCGTTAAGATGACTTTCCTGTGCTGATTTCTGTGTTGGTTGGTTGGGTTTTTTAAAATCAATTGCTTTAGAAAAAGACAAAAGACAAACTTGCTGTTGTATTTGGTGTTTACTTCAGCTTTTAAAAAGACAGGATGAAATGTAAAATTATTTTTATTTACCGTGGGATCTGTGATTTGATTCTTTTTTATTTTATTTTTGATTATGAGTGGGAGATCCGTATTTTATTTCAAATAGCCACTGTGCCAAGGCACTGGCAAGTTGACCGCAAAATTTCCACCTGAAAAAAGTGTTCCAGAAGTGATTTGGGGAACTTCAAGCCAATGCATCTGACCTCTATTCATGGTAAAATGATGGTTCTGTAAGAAGGAATAAGATCATTAAACATTTAGTGAACTACAGAGTAATTTGTCAGGAAATAGACGGTGAATAGGAATCCTGCCTCACCAACCTGTTGCTGTCCTAGAAGGTTGTCAGTGGGCTCATGGATGTTGGGGATTTGGTGGATGTTCAAAAAACTTTGCTGAGGTTCCACACCAAAATATTGAAGAAATTAAGTTCCCATAGATTTAGAAGAAAACTGTCTAAAGGCAAAGATTGGATGTTTAATGGTGGCTTTTCAGAATGAAATAATTATCAGTAGGATCTTTCAGTGCTCAAGGTTGGGACCAGTTTTATTCAGTATCTTCATCAATGACAAGGAGAAGGAAGTGGACAGGGAAATTTCCAGGTGTGTCCTGCCACAGTGTTGAAGACTGTGCCATGGAGGGGAGATCCAAAAGGACCTTACAAAACTGCACATAAACATGGCAGATGAGCTTCAGTGTGGATAAATTCAAGGGGATATATTTAAAGAAAAATTATCTAAGCATCTGTACATGACACTGAACTCAGAACTGGCAGTTACAATGCAGCAAATATATCTTGACATTAGTGCTGATATTTCCCTGAACTCATGAGTATAATGAGCAGCTGCAGCCAAAAGTGCCAACAAAATATTGGGCATTGTCAGGAAGGGTGTTGAGAAGAAGTCAGTGGGTGCCATTTCACTGCTGTCCAAAACCTTGATGTGCTGTATTTTGAGTATGCTGCATAGGGAGGGACACAGTAGATTTGGAAACATACAGAGAAAGGCAACTAAAATGAATTAAGGAATTAAATAGCTGTTGATCAAGAGAGGTTAAAAAGGATGGGACTCCTTAGTTTGGAGAGGAGAAAACTAGAGGATGTGTGTGTATGTATGATTAATTTTTATAAAATAATGATGGTGGTGGGTAAGGTGAATACATCATCAAATCCCACAATATTTGAACTAGGAACATTCAGTGAAACAAGTAGGAGATCAATTGTCAACAAATGGAAGAAAGTACTTCCTAAGACAGTGGTGAACTTCTAAAATCTGCCGACACAAAGCTGTGGAAGTAGACAACATCATCAGATTCATGAAGGCTATGCACAAATTCATGGATAACAGGTTCATAAATAGGTATTACAAGACCAGGCAAGGGCAGACCCTATAACATCCCTAATATAACAATTTTGGATTCTGTGGGAATATGAAGGGAAGAGATCACTGAAAGTCACCAGGCTGGAGTTAAGGCTTTGATAAGTTCAACAACAGGTTCTTGGAGGAAAGACAGTGGTAGTCCTGTTTTTTTCAGTTTTTTTGTTTTCAGTTACTCTATCTTATGGGCAAAGCTGGTCTACCAAATGAATCATCAAGGTGAAAGATAGCATATTTGAGGTCTGAATGAAGGAATTCCATTTCTAAGTACTTTCTGATCAAGAGGAATCTGTTGTCCTGTAATTTTTGTTGTATCTGTGTCAGAGGAATTCTTTTTACCTTCCTCGGTCGTGACGGAGTTTTATTAAAAAAGTTTGTAGCAATATATTGGTATCCAAAGACAATATTACCCTGGTATAGTAGATAGAAGATCTCTTCCTTTTTTTTTTTTTGGTATGTCAAGAAAAAGAGAGGGATCTAGGTAGCTTTTCAGTGGCAATATGTCTGTATGATGATGCTTCAGGCTTACAAGCCTCAAATATGATTTGAAATAAATGGGTGTCTGTGGTTAGAAGACGCAGGAAACCTCAGGCTGTCCGGATCCTTCTATTCATTCTACTGAAAGCAGAGGGAATATGTGAATGGACAGAAAATGTTCTTAACCCTACGGTAGAAAAAGAAGAAACAATGGTTAAAACTGCATGGTTGTCCTTGTTATAGGCTGTTGAATCCAGTAATGTTATGAATGCAAGGCTGCTGTGGCTCCACGTCCCCACGTTCAGCCATTAGAGAGGTGGACTGCATATTCCTGACAGGAGTATCAACAAATTAACACAGGCAGAAAGCAGTACCTTACCAGCACACACAAACACATACTGCTACCACAAAATGGACAGCACAGACAGCCTGATTCTGTTCCTCGTCTCTGCCTGATCAGGATCAAAGTCCACTGGTGGAATACATACACATAGGTATATTTATATGTATAGTACCAACATATAAATTGTTTCAGTATTTGGGCTCAAACAGTTAATCCTGTAGCTGGCTCCAGATCTCCCTGCTCTCCCCAGCTGCTGCCACCCGGATGTGTGAGCCCCCAGGGTTCACAGCCACACTCTTTGCTGGTGGTTGGACCTCTTCCTGATACATGGACATGGGTTTCCCCAGTAGGTGGTCCCAACATACGGTCTTTGCAATAGCTGACTCTTGGACCCCTGTCTCTCTGGTAGCTGGCTCAGATCACTGGTCCCTATATCCAGCATCTCTTGGATGTGTGATTAGTGAGGGGATCAATGGGACTGAAGGAAAAGAACTTCGCCATATGGCTGTTGTGCTCCTCGCAGCCCTACACTGTGTGCCGCTGTGCGATCTTCGGCGTCATCACCAAACCAGGCAAGAAAGGGGGGACCAAGGGAATTCATTAGTTACTGCCAACCACTTTGGCTGACTTCTGAAAGCAGTTCGGATGTAAGCCTTTGGTTCCTTTTAGGATTACTGTGTTTGAAATACAAACCCAAGAAAACTAGCCATCTCAGATAATAGCTGCTCTTCAAACATGATACAGCCTGCTTGTGCGCAGTGGCTCCCAGCGTAAGGATCATAGACTGGTTTGAAGCCAGGAAAATGACAGTCTTGTTCCTGCTATCTTTCTTTCCTTCATTCATCGTTTTCTTTCTACGTTACTTTCTCCTCTCTTTCAGCTTCCCTTTTTCTTTTCCTTTTCCTTTTTGCCACTTACCTGGTAAGAATCTAGTTTGCCTACCAGTTGTCATGAGAGTGCCTTTGCTGTGAATTGTGGTTTAGAAAAGCTACTTCCAGTTGGGTGAATAGTAGAACAGGTCTAAAAAAGTGCAGTCTTGCTGCACACTTTGCTAGTGTGTCCACGGGAGAGAAATTTGCAGTAGAGAATCTGTGCCAGGGGACAGAAATTTGCATTTTCTAGATTTGCTGCTCTTTTCCTCTTTTTGCCTTTTGTCTTGTTCTATTTTAGTACAGAACATGAACAACAAAAACAGCTCAGAAGCATTTAAACTCATTTTTTCCCATTTCCCCTACAAAAAAAGTAATAATTAAGACCAGCTAACAAAGCTTTCACAGAAGCTGTTTCCTTCATTTAGCTAAAGGGATTAATGAAAACTTTCAAATTGAAAGCTACTGAATTATTTACGGTTTAAGATATTTTATTTTTATTTGTGTTGAGTAGAAGGCTATGTATTTTAATATAGCTGTTATATGGAGGGAAATTTAGATACAACTCTTACCTAAAAAAACATAAACTGCATTTTTATCAATAAAGAGGGTTTATTGGCATCTTATCCCCGTTGAGCCAAAGAAATGTCCTTATTAGCATAACAATTTTCAGATGCCGTATGTATACAAAATACTTTCACCATCCATCTTAAATGTCCTATTACATGTATATGTAAACTTTTGTTACAGCTAAGAAACTTAAAATGAAAACCTAAAAAAAACCCACCCCACACAACCTTTGATTTCATCTCTGATCTTTAAAACGTGGAAAAAGAAAATGTCATTGCCTCTGGAGTGAAGTCAGAGGGAGAAATCTGTTATTTAGAAAACCTGATACAAGGATTGATTTCTTATCTTCCTTTGTAAGCTCAGTAGAGGCTTTAGCTGCTTTAATCTGAACAACGGGTTGTCTAGTTTGCAGGATGCTGTCTGAAAGCTCCAATCCCTGTTTAAAGTCAACATATAAAAGGGGTCCTTTAGCTGAACTGTCCTGCAGAAAACCATCCAAATGCGTAAGAAAACCAGACAGGCAATAAAGTCTTAGGCCTACTTTTATCTCTTTTTCTGTGTGTGACTTCTTCACACAAACACAAAGACATCTATGTATTGTCACAAAAGACATGCTGTGAATTCTGAAGCCATTTCTTGAAATACCAAAATGATGCTTTTCTTTAAATGATTACTAAAAGTCATGACAGAATTTGTATCATAGTTATGTTCATCTTCTGCATATATTTATGAGTTTATTCTCCTGAAGGCAAGAAATAAACATTCACTCTTGTGACAGTAAAAAGCATGCCCATCTTTATACCACCACTCTGTTCTTAAATGCTTGGCAATTCAAAATTGCGAAGAAGAAGAGTTTTCCAGTGCATACAGAGCCAAAGGAACTCATTGCTATGAGTTTTAAAAGCCACAATCTTGACAGTTAGAGCAGGGATACGATAGTTTTTTGGCTAAGAATGTCCCAAAACATTGCAAATAGAAGGCAGAAGGAAGACGACCTTGGAAGGAATGTAAATACTTGGATTTTGAGCCCTGCTGGATGATGAAACGCTTGACTGGAAACAACCTACTTACAGCCATCTACAGAGTTTCTCACACCTTGCTGTGAAATATCTAGGTCCGTTTAAAGTCACAGTTATGTTACGATGCTAAGTAGATGGATCACAAATCTGGTCAAGTGTGACCAAGAAAACCAATGTTCCTCTTGGTTTCAGTAATGATTTGTGTGAACTGGAGATCAGTTTGTGCTCTTAAAGCTTGCTTTTGAAGGCTCTGATACCAAATTAAGGAGATAGTCTGAGCTTGTCTCTCATGAGGAATTTCTTTTTCTGTTTTCTGATGGTATCAAAACCTAGGATTTAATATGCATGAGGCAAAGACATCTGAATTGTTGACAAATCAGAGGATATATAGCAAAAAATATTCTGAGGCATTCCTCACTGTGGTGAAATACGGTGTGATGACTGACCATTTTATCAATATGTCATTTAGATATCTACTATCTCTATGAGGAATGTGGTATTGCGTCCTTTTTTGTCAGTGAGTACAGCAAAGCACGGCATGCTAGGCCTTGCGAACAGACATAGAAGTTGCTGGAAGCTTTCCCTCCCTTTTCCAAACTCATACCAGTGAAGGGATTAATCACACTGTGTGTGTGTGTATGTGCACATGTGCTCCTCTTCTTGTGTATGTGCATGGATGTGCTTAAAGCCGATTTGCAAATGCAGATACGCTAAAAATTGACACACCTGCATTAAACACTCAAAGCAAGGGCAGGAATGAAAGCTATGGCTAGTAGTGTTGTGTGTCTAGTTGTTACAGTAGTTAGTTAGAAATGATGTGTAGCAGATGGATGTGACAATAATTTATCCGGTGATAACTGCACCTTCTTTGTCTCTGTCAGCAAACCCCAGTGAAAAACAAACAAACACACACTACCAACAACAGAAGCAGTGGAGAAGAAAAATGAGAGTGCTTGGGAAGTGAAATAACCATATATGTGTGTCTTTTGACACTTCATTTTTATATGACCCAAGGCTGACAGATCCAGCGTATAAGTATCACTTTTCTTATAAAAGCTGGTCTGCAGAAAATGATATCCTACCCTAAGGAAAACACGTATTTAGCCGAAAAGCAGTGTACTGTATGACTTGGCCCCTCTGTACAATAAAGTTTGTTGCTACACAAAGCTCCAGGTGGTTTTAATTTCAAACTGAATTCTAATCTTCTCTTCTAGACTCTCAGAGCAACAGAGAAGAATCTTATGGTTTTATCGTCACTACTGCAATAATCAAAATTGCTCCCTTCCTCTGGTACTGGGCAGTGCACCCAGTTGGGATCGAATGACTGTATCAGAAATGTATGCCGTGTTGAGGAGATGGAGATTTTCTAACCCTCTGGAGGCACTTGGGCTTCTGACTTTCAGGTAAGGGAAAATTAACCAAGTAGGAAAATAACAATAAGCAGAATGATCACGTGCTGATTCAGCTAATTTGCTCAGCACAGTATCATGCTTTGGTTCACTGGCTGTGCTTTCAGTTCTGTCCTGGTGTCAAAGTGAAGATATAGTTGCAACTCTTGTGGTGACCTTGAGTTGAAAGAGCCAGCCCTGCCTTCATGGCTGAGAAGGTTTTCTATTTCTCAGGACAGTGGAAAGAGTATTTCATTTTCTAGAGCAGATTCAGTCATTGTGGTAACAGGTGATCAGTCAAATACTCAGCACTTACATAGCACTCTGTATCCTCAAACTACTGTACAGACGTGAAGTGACTAATGGGAGATAAGGAGGACTGAAATATGCTTCCAGATAATGATACCATGTAAATACATACAGTCCCACCTGTAGCCCATCTTTCTGAAGTAATAGGGTGAAACTTTGAAGTCAGTTCCCCACACTTTGAATAAATTCTATTGTGATGTCTTATGTTCCGCCCCCACTTACACTGTGAGCGGTGGTTTGTTGGAAGGCTTCTTGATGTTGGAGATAGTCTTACCTATGATGTAACAACAGATGTCAGGGGACAGAATCTGTGTCAGCAGTTACATTTCCTCCAAAAGCTTGGGAGGTATTTTGCATTAAGTGATCTACCTGTGAAAACATTAAACGTGCAGATGAAATGGTTGAGCAAATTTGGTTTATCAAGCCCTTGCTTGTCTGGGTAAGCACAAGCTGCACCAGCTTTGCAATCTCAGTTCCATATTGTACCTTTAGAAAAAAATGCCTTGCCTAAAGCTTTACTTGAGAAAAGATTTTATAAACTCACCTCCGCATTATTAAAAGATAGTTATTTAATAATATAAAACTAACTATTGACTGTTATTTCCCTCTAGATGTGATTTCCTAAGAATACCTGTGTCTCAGGTTTATATCTGAACTATTAGCAGTTTCACTTGTTTGCATACATGTATTTTTACATTTAGTGGGAATGGTGGAAGCAAAGGTCCTGAAAGATCAGTTTCTGGAGCATGTTTTTATCTTATTTGCCATTATTAAATTACTAGAATCCATTTCTAATTTATAAAAGATCCATGTATAAAGGAGTATATGTGCCGTGTGTTGTCTTCCACCCCCGGAGTAGCAAGAGATTTTGAGATGGTTTGTCAGAATGTGCCAGGCTTTCAGATCAGACCTTTTGTCAAATTTTGTTTCTGCGTATGGGTGGCATTTCTGCAAATGAAGAGCTTGATCATTCTTTGAAGATGCAGCTCTGCATCAGGGTGTGGTGCAGAATATCAGTTCTGTCAGGTGCTTCACAGGATATTTAATATGACTCAGCCTGTCACATAGCTTCTCAGTGTGTAGTGGATGCAGTGTACACACTGTTCATTCTGGCTACCTCAAAGATTGCTGGCATGAAAACACGGGAAGATGTTATCACTTTGTCTCTCCTGGTGCCACCGTTGGGAGTGGCTGGCACCTGCAGTGGTGCCAAAGAACAAGTACTGCTGATGAGGATCTTAGCTGGTTTGTCCCTTTAGTTTCTTTCTCACAAAAGATAATATAAATTTGTGGGTTTTGCTTCATGCTAACGCTACAGAAAGAAGTTCTGGATCACAGTACAAATCCTCTTTAAAAAAAAAAAACAACTCTGTCCTTCACATATCCACAATATTTTGCAGGTGCACGATCAACTGGGAAGCTAACCTTCAGAAACAGAGGGATTACATTTCCTTAAAGATGTCTAGTTTCAGAGATGTCTAGATCACATGGTTTAACTGCTGAGAGACATGTATATGCAAATTGAGAAAGTGGGTTGAAGGAGACGGGTACTTTCCATATAAATGGATTTCTGAGGTTTCTTCTCTTGGTTGTCTTTTTCTCAGATTTCAATCATTTTGAAACGTAAAGTAGCACTGGATAGGGTCCAACTTTCCTTCAACATTACCTTCACTGACTTTGGATTGTAGGCTCCGTAACTGAGCTGTTTTTGAAGGTTCATTCAACTGTATCCTGTATTATGTTTGGCACTGACAATTCAACTCAGTTCCTCATTTCTATCATCCACAAAACAGCTCTCTGATTTCTTGTGATTTCTGAGACGCAGCTGAAAGATCCATTTTCATATAAAACATGAGCAGAATATAAAAGAAATGCTCTTTATATGTTCATGTCTATTTCAAGGACTTGTGTTACCATCGCTATTAAATGATAGGTAAATAAAATAAATTAGGGCTGATCTTTGTCTACGTGTATTGTTAACATAATGCATGAATGCAGGAGCAGCTGCACTAAATCAGACCAAAGACCAGTCTAGTGCAACCTGTCTCCAATGGTGACCAACAACAGATGCCTAGGGAAGACAATGAGAATGGGCCAAACATAATGACACTGTGCTACTCTCCCAACTTCCAGTAATCTGCGGCTCAGAGACTTCCTGAGACAGAATTTTTTAAAGTGCCCTCTTGCATTTATCTTCTATGATTTTTTATAAATAAAAATTGATTCCACGTAAACATTCAGCTTTTAGAACATCCTGTACAAAGGACATCCACAGTTCAGCTCTATGTTTTATCATTCCTGTGTACCACAATTTAACACTTTGTTAGCAATACTGTAAAAGAGACCAAGAGTTTCCGATCACTCAGAATTTTGGGTGCTTCCTTTGCTGGAACTTCAGTTTGCAGAGTCTTAAAAAGAACCTGAGTTCCTCCTACAGGCATGTGCTTACGCTTTATACAGGTTAGAGAGGGAACTCAAAATCATGTGTCGCTGTTGCAAGCCTTGGGTGGGGGACTCTAAATTACCCTTCTTCTCAGGGTGAAAACGCAGAATCTGTCCTGGTGATTAAGCTTAAGCTCACATTTGCAAGTATAAAGGAATGAGAAATCATTGGAGGCGCTACCTCATTGCCTGGGTTAGAAGACGGCATGACAAAGCTTAGGGAGAGGTATCGTGGCCCATCAGATCAAGCCCTCTTATCATGCTTTAAGTTAGAATGCTCTTTGCAACTTCCTGAAATGTCTAAATTGTTTTGTTCACTACACAGTTAAATGTACAATTTAATAGATGTTTCTTGTTCTTTGAGCACGTCTCTACAGCTTATGCTCTTCCCCATTGCAGGCACATCTCAAGGCAGCCAAATGATAACATGCTCATTTATGCAGTGGCAAGGAAGAACTTTCATAAATTGGAAACACAATCATGGTACATTTCACAGATAAATTCAGTAGCAACCTTGCATCGAGTCCTTGCAGCAAGTACATTGATTCTTACAGCCCCAGAAGCCAACGCTTAAAAAAACAATTTAAAAAAACAATGACTGTTTCTTTAATCAATAAAGACAGGATGGAGAGGGTGGCAGGGGGAAGTGGAGAATAAGATTTTTACACTCTTAGTTTTGCCTCTAATTTCAGGGAAGGGTGATTATAAGCCATTGCTAATTTTCCCTAAGGCAGAAGGTATAGAGCTGGTCCCTCCTACTCAGAACAGCTTATTGGTGCCCTGTGCATTTTATCATTAACTTCACTTATTGAGTCTGGTAAAAAGCCAAGCTTTAGTGGAGTTAGAGCTTTCTATAACTGTATCTACTTTACATGGCACACTAGCCAGGGAAGTGACACCAGTACACTTGCTTATTCAGAGAATTTTCTCGATGACAGAAAGAAACCAAAGGCAATGTTAGGAATGCCGTCATTTATGGTGTATTGCTAAAATGCCAGTGTTTTGTGTGTGTATAGAACAACTGAACTTACAGATTTTTGTCAGGTTATTTTGCTATTCAAATTATTGAAAATGAAAGCCAAAATATAATCATTAACCGAAATAGCAGAATGTTTGCTCCAACCTTGTTTTTCTGGCACATCTAGAATATGCTTGCAGACCTGTGAGGTATTGTGGCTAGGAATCAGGAAATCGAGCTAGAATCAGGAAACAGCCACCAAAGCAGGTATGTCATTTTCCAGTATTGTGCATGGCTGCGACCGTTCTGAAGAGAGAACTTTTATCAGTAGACAGGGGAAGTGAAGACATAACCTCACTGGTAGGTTTAACAATTTTTCCCAGAAACTTTCTGCTAAATTCTAGCTCTGTCAGGGCAAGTGCACAGAAAAGGACATTCCTTTAAAACCACGCACCAATTCAGAGGGTTTTTAGAACAGACATTAAGGTGTCAGAGGGGTTTTATGCTACCTTACTTAATCCCCTGTATGGAGCAAGCAGAGTAGGGGAAGATATGACTCCTCCTACCTCTCCTTGACTAGAGAAGATGCCCTTTTGGTTATAGCATCCCTCAGCTTTTGACTCTCACAGTATTATTGTTGATTTTCACATTATGTAGCAAAGTAGCTATTGAGTTTCAGAGGTTAGGTTATATACCAATATATGCAAAACTCACTTTCTAAGGAATAATTATAATAAAATGCGATAGCATGAAGCTACAGTTTGTTATTACACCTTTGAAAGCCAAATTGATTTTAGAAGTGTTGAATCAGATTATCATTGTTTTAATAAAAGCAGAGTGTGGACTGTTCCCTGAGAGTCCACAGCAGAGTGCCCAGCTAGAGCATATCTTGACTGTTTGCATCTTACTTGGTTTAAAAGGCTGTAGTTGTGCATCAGTATGGAGAGTAAACATGAGCTTACGCAAAGAAATAAGATAAGAAAGCAACAGTCTACAATTAATTTGATACTTTGATGTACAGAACACACTACTGAGAAAGCTTTAAAACTGCTTTGTAGTAACGCACGTGAAATTTAGTGATAACTTCTGTGGAGATGTATGCATTGTTAGGAATAGACAACTCTTCATTTTAAGCATCATAATGTGTTTAATTCCTTTTTTTTTTCACTGCTTTTAACCGTTTTTTAGCTTTCTTGGCAATAAATATGAAGGTACTACAACAGACAGCTATAGAAAGACAACTATGTAGGATATGGCATGGTTTCTGTACATAAGCATGTCATCTAATCAGGAGGCTAAACCTGTAAATACCCAAGTTTTCCATGTTTTGTTCTTTTGTTTTAATGTAACAGAGAACAAAGTTTGTCTCTGGGGAGGGAAGAGCATTCTAGATCCATACAGGCTTCAAATGGAAAACTGCTTTTTGTTAATTTCTTCCTATCTGGTTCTCTCCGAGGACATGGTTCACCATATGGTCTCTCTGACATCTTAAACTTATTACTAGTTGTTTTAGCCAGAATTTCTTGTAGAAAATCTATGTAAGCATTACTTAATGTATATTCTCTGTGAGTAAATTCTACAGATCCATCTGCCGATCGATCAGCCGAAGCAAAAGCTGGCGTATCTGACCACGAGCTTTGCAGCGGAGGGGATGAGGGTGGGGAGGGTTCACATGTCTTATCGCAATGAGGAGTGACTATATTACTCTTTTTTTCAACAGAAAATTTTGAAAATCCAGTGTCTCCTTTACACTGACGATATTTGTTATCTTTCTGTACTTTCTTTTAGTCCTTGCCATTTTCTAATCTTCATACACTCACACAGTGTTTTCTTTAGAAGCCCTCAGAGGAGTGAAAAAAAAAATCACCAACGGAAAGCAAATAGCCCTGCTAATTCTGCCTGTGTGCTAAAACTAAGGGAATTCCTTAATTATTATTCTTTAAGTTTCTTCTCCTTTCCTGTCGAATTACTTTTAAAGTACTTAAACTGCCATCCAAAACTTATCTGTCTATTCTTTTAAACAGTTCTCTTGTACTTTCTGTTCTGGCTTAGTTGACATGGTATCCTTTACTACTTAGAGGTTGGTTTTTGTTTTGTTTTGTTTTTTTTTTTCAATTGGTATTTTTATTCCAGTAGGTTTGCCTACTTGTTTCAGCCTTCCTTGTTTCTTCTAGACTTAATAACATACATTTCATGGGACCAGAGTCTTCCTCTTTTTGAAAATGCATGAGAACTGAAAATGAAAGGGAATTGCAGGAGTATGTGGCACGTCATAAGCCTCTGACTTAAAAGATGGTTCATGAAAGGCTGTTCTGTTCTCTACAGAGATCCTCACATGCTAGAAAATGTAGTGAACTGTACAGTTCCATTTACCTGACAAATATATTCCAGCACAGGGTTATTTGAGGCAGTGCAATAAAATTAGGATAATAAAGCTGTTAAAAATGAAATGCACATCTATTTCTCCTTTACAATCAAGTCACCACTGGCAAATGCTAAAATCCCAAGAGAATTGCACAAATCCACAGGATGCCTCAGCAGTGCTTAGTTTTCTGTTTGAATCTGATTTAGCCGAAAGGTACAGGTAGACAAATAGCTCCCTACTGGCTATCTATATGAAAAGAATCAAAGATTGTAAATTGTTATTACTTCTAAAGCAAATTGTAATCTATGCTCATCCAGCTCAAAATTCAGTTTTTACAAAAACCATCTTAAAGTCTCAAGGGAGACCTAACAATCTTACAGCTACTTAGACGGAAGTTATAAAATGGGTGGCTGTCAGTCATTGGCATCATGGAGGGAGGGAAAAATAAAAAAGCAAAAGGGGTTATGTTGTTAAATAACTAAGGAAATCAGTTTCATAACTTAAGGAGAATCCAGGTTGTGAGATGAGCTGTGAAGGGGAAATATTCACTGTAGCAAGCCCTGGAAATCAGCTGTCCTCTGATACCCAAACTATGAAGCTGATTTTCTTAGGTCTAAAGTGATTTCTCTTGCATTTAGTTGCAAAGCCAAAAAAAAATATCAATTAATTGTGTCCTCTTATCAAGACTAATTTATGGATTACTGAAATCAGATGTGATGCAACACTCAAAAGTTTGCAAGATTATTCACTGGAAAAACCCCTCTAGCCCTAATTAATTACCAGGCTACAAGATGTCATAGTTTCAGGCATGTGAAGGGTAGGATTTTTTACTCAGATCTGCTTCCAGACTTTACTCTGTTACTGCCTTTTAGCAAATAAGCTGATGCATGTAAGAGTGAATAGCATAAGCACCATGTAATACTCGTTGAGTTCATATGCATTTTCTGTAGTTCTAGTGTTTCTGAGGATGTTAAATTTTGCTTAAATACAAATGTAAGGGGTAAAACGTATTTTTCTATTGTACCTGTGGCCCTGAACAACATTGATATTCAAGAGAGCAATGGATATTACATCTGGGTCTTAACAAATTGTCAGGTAGTTAAGAGAATGTGTTAACTACCCATTCTTTCAAAAAGATTCAACTCAGCCTCAAGCTGACCTCAAGATTTACAAACTGAAGGAAACAATTTAGTAACCAGGACCAGCAAATTAACAAAATCTCATTCAAGAACAGTGATAAGAGCCATGTTTCCTGAAACAAACTAACCTGTAGATTTTTCACCACAGTGCCTATGCACTTGAGCTCATCATTATTCTAATCACGTCTTCTATAGATACTTTTACTGACTTAGATATAGGCCTAGCTGTGACTTACAGCAAATTCTAAACAAATCAAATGTTAACGGGTGAATTTTCTGGAAGGGTGTGGATTAAAATAATTTTATCATTCTTTGTTTATCTGGAAAAAATATAAGAGTTTCTCTCGTCATAGCATTGCATATATTCAAATGTTGGCTGCTTGTAAGGACAAGCAGTAACTAAATAACAACATTTTTCTGCCTGGCTGGTGCCTGTATACACCATATTTCGCTGTTCAGTAACCTGTTGAAATAGGCGAGAAGGGAAAGGGAAAGACTAATTTCCACATTATCTGCACATGCTTGGCATGCAGGCCTTTGGAGCAATTGCATAATTAGAAAATAGGATGATATGAAAGGGATTAATCTTTTTTAATATGCAGTCCTCCTTCAAATATGTTTTGTTCTAAATAGCCATGTGAATATTAAAGTAACATCTTCATATTCCTAATAGGTTGCCTAGAGTAAATAAATAAATAAATACTCCTTGCAAAACAGGCTAATTTGGGGCTATCATGATAATTTATTTATAAGGTATTCCCTCTCTCCCCATCAAGGCCCTCTCAGCATTATACAAACAAATATAAACTGTATTAAAAACATCATCAAATATGTACCATAACAGACAAACAAAATAATAAAACCGGACCTGAGCCGCATTGTTAAAAGGGGGTTTGAAAGTGCTACAGGTGGCAGCTCATTGCAGCGCAGAAGCCAGGCCTTTCAAGTAGGTCCAGCTGTTAGCCTTTTTTTTTCCAAATGTCCACATTTTTATTTGATGAGCTATAGCTAATTCAGTGATCAAAGCATACATATTGTTTTGCTTCAGTTTGTTTTATTGAACTTAAAAGCTGAAGTTTAGAGCTGCAGGTGCCGTTGTACTTCTGAGCTGAGCGCTTGCCCTTACGATTTCTTGTCTTTCTCTCCTGACAGCAGTGAGCAGTCATTGCTGCAAATGTGGTACTGTCTCCTGTGTTTCACTTCTGATTTATTTTTCTAGTGGGTATATTGCTGGCAAAAGGTGCTGGATGGGAAGCTGGGAAGAGAACAGTTCTTTTTTGTGTTGAGCTCATAAAGCAGTAATACTGGTGGCCTCGTGACACCTTCTGCCATACATGACGGTTCTGATTTCAAAGGACTTTCTCCAGGGTGAATTGACAGGATAATCTGTGTCCTTTACTCATCATTTTTATGTATGCCTAGACTGCCTCATCAGAGATTTTCAAAAGAGCCTAATAGCCGGATCAGTTCAGAGGGGAGGGATTCACTGCTTTCTGTGGGGCGAGTACTTGCCCTTAGAGAACTGGATCAAAGCCCAGCAGCTCTTTTGAACAATATCGAATTGATGGTAGTGCTGTTTGAAGACATTTTTGCCCCTTTGGCAGAGATGACCACTCTTGCGGCTCTGGTGACAGAGAGGTCTGTATGAACATTTCCAGTTTTCTTCAGGAGAAGAGAGAAAAGACTCTTGGGATGGCAATGGACGAGCTTCAAGTACTGACAGATAGTTAAGGCTGACACCACGTAGCAGACATACACAGAAGAGCACATCTATTCCTTTCCTCCCGAAAGCTGGACAGTAGCAGAAGAGCTAACTGTCAGCCAATCTAGGCAACTTCTGTACACATTAAATTCTCCGTGTATCACAATTAATGTCACAAATGCAACACATGAAAAGGTGGAAAATATTTTTCTATTTTATGTTTTCAAAAGAAGTCCTGAAAAGGTTATTTTTTTCAGATTTCAAATATTAGAAGAAATACCGTATACTTCTTGTCTTTTTCTGAAAAGAGAGAAAATGTTCTGTTAAGAGTCAGTTTTGATCAGTCAGGTTACACCAAAATTTCATTCTTTTTCTTTTTTAAAGAAAAATCCCGCCTTCTTTTCCTGTTTTATCATTTCTGTTAACACCATGTTTTCCTCTTTTATAATTTTTATCGTTAGTGCTCCGTCACAAAATCTGAATTAGGCTACAGCCATTCTGGTTTCAACCAGAATTTTTGAGAATACAGCTTATGCTGAGTACTCGAACATTTTCCCGTCAGAAATGGATGTTTCAGTGACTTGGACCCTTTATGGGGGAAGGTGTTGATTTTTTACAACGTTTTCCTTTATAAAAACTGAAAAGAAAACATGTTTTCTATTTCAAAATTACTTCTGTTTAAAAAATATTTTTTATTGTGTTATGATACAAACCAGAAGAGCTGACATTGGAATAAACTGTCTGAAATGAATTCTTTTTGTGTGGGAAATTTCAAGCGTCTATGTTGTTGCTCAAAACAAAAGAAGTCTTCAAGTGACTGTTAAACATTCCCATGGCACAGAATTTTCCTATTTCAGGTAAGTAGGAGCAGCAAGAGAATATCCATAATTTGCTTTGTATTTCAGTATATATAAAGAAAATTACAACATACGTTCTTTCAAATTAAAAAAGGTATTTGAAGATCAGGCTGCGTTTTTTTTCCCCTGTATGACACTGTAACAGTCAATCCAATTACCTGCTGTGTGTTTCTTGACTCTTGTTACAGTAAAGCAAATGAATTGATTTTTTTCCTATTCCACTTTGAGAGAAAACCTGTTTTTCTAACATTTTATATCAGTGAGAGCTCAGGAGAGTTGCAGTGGTTCAGTAGCTCTTAATGATATCTATTTGTTTTGCTCTAGTTTTCCAGATCAAGATATTCGCAGAACAGCAGTCCAACAAATAGAAAATCTGTCAAATGATGAATTGTTAGAATACCTCCCACAGCTGGTTCAGGTAAGGAAGAAATTGATAACCAAGGAAGTCTTCTGGCCAGATCAATAACTTCATTAAATACTTTTGATTCTTTCAGTTTGATTGATACATTGTAAGAGGAATAAATAAGAAAGGCAGGTCAGCTGATGCAGTGATTGAATTAACAACAGGGCTGAGCTATAGACTGTTTTCCGCTCAAGAGAGTGTAGATGTTTGGTGTGCTGATTGAACTTTTCTGTATACTACAAGATGGTATTTTCAAGTAAAAAAGAAAAATAAAATAGGCATCTGAACAAGAGAAATTCTGCTACGACCACCAAAGCTGGAGCTGGTGGTGGCAGGGCTTCCTTGCAGTCAAGGAAGCAAATGGTGTTGCAATGAATCACAGTTTTCTTTATACCACATATATGGGGAAAGCCACTGTCAGCACAGGGTAACCAGGGAAATCTGGGTGTAGAATTCTTTCTTTCTAGACATACATTGCATTTAACTGGAAATTAATGTTTTACAAGTTATGGGCCCACTGCTTCCGAAGCAATTACTTTGTGGTTGAGTAAGTACCGTGTTGCAGTTAGGGAGGAGCCAGCCGTCTTGAAAGCTGTATCCCCTTACTTTGTAACACTGCGCACATGGATTCCTTACAGTTCACGGAATCATGGAATCTTCA